>RYFJ01000167.1:0-282385 GCA_003991445.1 Oryza meyeriana var. granulata
GCAAGGCTCACGGGCGCCTCATGAAAGCCGATTTCATGAGGACAAATAGACATTGAAGGGGATAATATCTTGCTAGGGCTCGTTAAAAATCAGCAGAGAAGGGTTTGGTGCAAGCCGTACAGGTCTTTCATCGGACAGACGATGAGTACTCCAATAACACCATTGGTGGGAGTCAGGAATCCGATGTTGAGTTGGATTGGCGAGAGGCCAGGAACAGAGAAATCAGTATTCATGGCCCATGGTCAAGGGATAGGCGGAGGAGCGGGTATGATTTTGATATTTAGTAAAGCGATAAAATCTTTGACTTGCTGTTACACGAGAAGCAGATACAATTGGCGCCAAATCATGGTGATTCATCAGCGAAGAACTAAGAAGAAGATATTTGCAAGTGGAAATACTTATCGCATATACTAATGAGTGCAAGGTTTTTCGGCAATAAATTCAGTCGGCTGTGACAGGGCGACAGCATTTGAAGAAGAAGCGTGAAGGATCGATGTGGCCCGTTTCCGTAAACATGGTTTAATTCGGGGATCATCGTCAAGAGATCAGGCCGATGGAGCGAACGTCAAAGGTATAAGTCAGGATTACTTTATCGGATATGATAGAAATATTCAGAATATGAGGAGACCAGAGATTGAAAAACAGGAAGATAAACAGTATATAGATTAATCGCATTCTTTTGTGGGCATCAAGACAGATATATCTTGATTCTCATTCTTTTTCCGGTTTGTCCTGTGGGATCCAGGGTGCAGATTAGCATCTCAAGGGTCTGTGTGAACGAGATGACTCAGCGCTAGAGTGCAGTGATAGTGGGATGTACCAGACAATCCGGCATGATCAGGCGAAGAGGGACTGTTTCTCTAGACAGCGCATCGGTAAAGTCCCATGCAGAATGGCGCAGACTACGCTTGAGTAAGAGATGAGGCATTTCGTGTAGTTTCATAGCTCGATGTATTAGTAGTTTGTGCACTCGATGACTGTGAAAGAGAGTAGTTCCTCTCATGTAAGAGGACAAAAGAGTAGGAAACTGTACGTGATCGCGCAGATACGAAGGTCCATTAGAACTTCCTCTACTAGCTTGCCCGTCTAATTGCTGGGGGAATATTCACAAAGACCATCAGAGTAGTAGGCAGGGACATTGGCACCAATATGAATGACTTCGTCGATGATTAATCAATGGCAACTAAGGTCGACTATGACGTAATATTCGCTTCCATTTGATATCATCTACCATTTATCTACAAAGAATAATGGTGAGCCTAAACAAGTGTAGCGCACGTTGTTCAACAAGTCAGATCAGGAAGATGGCCGTATGATGCAGATCGGTCGTCTACAACAAGATAACCTAAACACAGTTTGGGCCGCATATTCGACAGAAGAAGACGAATAAGATTACTTACGCATAGAAACTATTTTTCTCAGGGCATCAATATAAGAAAATTTGGGAAAATTAAGTATCCTTTGAGCTAAATAAATTCTGGCGATAACCTCGCAGATTTGTTTACTTCGGAAGATCACGCTTACCCCCAAAATTCCTTTTTATAAATTTTAAAGATTGGTATCGACGACTCGCTGTGATTTGGCAAGGTTAGGGGGCACAAAATATGGCTGTGTCTTTTTCACCTCCGGGATAGTACCAACAAAAGCACCTTGTTTACATAACAGATGAGAAGGCAAGCGAATGATGATTATACCTGACGTATTTTTCTCCTGCTCAAGCTAATCTTGTAATATGTCAGAGGTTTTAGACCAATGCAGCATATTCGATCAGGCTATATTTTTATAAGGCCTGAAGAGTCAGAGCACTAGCACGGACACCCGTTAGGAATACGCGGAATATATCTCAAAGGAGTACATGTGAATAAGGAAGCGAGATGAACAAAGATCTATTATACGTCCGTTTTCCCAGCAGTGGTATTTGAGAGAGAGGAGGGATATCAATGATGAGAGTAAAGCAGTCAATACTTACAAGTATACTTCTCGATCATAGTTGCTTTACACTATATCCGGAATTGGGGAAGATCTGTCGAAGATCTGATCAAGACCAATTGGTGCTAAAGCTTCGGGGGGAATATCTCAGTGAGGTCGTTAGAAAGAGAGCCTATGATCTTTAAAAATTCAGTGAGGGCAGTGCCATGAGGTCTAGAAGGCATCACGCAATAGAAGTTTCTCTCTCGCCACTCTCTCACGTTCAGATTCGTCATCGCCGGAAAGGGGTAGCGTGTCTCAGACCGTTTGCTTGAGATGCAGGTGCGCATATTACGTACAGGTGACTTCAGGATTCACGCTCGCTTCATGTTTGTCGCTGCTTATTGTTACCACTAGTCATCATAATGTGGTGATTAAAGGAAGTTTTAATAGAGATTATGGCACTAGGAGATCAAAGTCGAAGTGTTTGGGGCGAGATCTTCGTCTGTAAGTTTTTCCTAGCAGGGTTTTTGGAGGAGTTTCTATCGCAGTGATGAGTCAAGGATGATTAGCCCAACTTCGCAAAGGGAATGGGCAATCTAATATACAGTCTGGAGCGCCGATGGTTCAAGTTGAGTGGACTTTGTTGTCGGGGGAGGAACCTGGCACAACGCTGGGAAGATACTATATGGGTGGACCAGATGTACCTGTAGGTACTAGCCAGAGGGCATACAGCACTCTAGCAGTCGGATTCGCTCTGATTGTCTTACTTTGAGATTCGGTCTGATGGGCCAGGGGAGTGGTTTTCAGGGACGGCTGCGGGTCGGGACGGAGTTGGCACAGATCTCGGAAGACAGGAGAAGTATACCAGGTTCGGTGCCGCTCGTGGGGTGGGGCGGACGGGGGTGTAATCCCTACTCCTGTGTGTGTTTGCTATGTGGGAGATGAATGTGGTTTGCTCTACCACGATGAGGCTCAGACGGGTGCTCAGGGATCAGAGCTCTACTCCGCCGAGACTCGGAAGCCTCTACAAGGGCTGAAAAAACACTACATTCCTGCCTAGCAGTCTAGGGCATGGATCCGCCTTTTATAGTCTAAGGGGAGTCCACAGTGGTCGCCAACAACCCCCCCCCCGCCCCCGCCACACATGGCTTTTCTGGATACACGCTAGGTCGCACACGTCGCCGGCTGAGTGCTACGCCGGAGTTGGTTCGGCGGGCGCGTCTGGTCGTCTGGTCGTCATGCTGGCTGTTGGGCTGGCGGGCGGCTAATGTGGAGATGTGAGCATCCCCCACCCCCCGCCCCCCCCCCCGGCGTACGCCTCGATGCGCTGAAGTCAAGTCTGTGACTGTCCCAAAAAAACCAAACCCCCAAAAAAAAAAGCACAGGCGTGTGTAGCATAGGGGGTCATCATAGAGTACCCCACGCGCGTGCAGAGCAGGCGACCTGGGCGAGCACAACCGCCGTCGCCTCGTCATTCCAATGGGCAGATAGTTGGAGGACTAATGCGCTTCGGAGCTCAGCTCGTGCCTCTGGGGCAGGAGAGCCTCATGGAGCCCCTCGCGGTACAGCACGGCGGCCGAGTTCTCGGGGCGTGAGGTGTGAGTCCCCAGGCCGGATGACCGAGACCCGGACGGGCCTGTCCAGTAATGTGCCGGGACGGGAACGGACCCCGGGGCCCAGGAATGGAGCGGTGCCCGAGGACGCGGGGGCGAGACCCGGGCCCGGGAATGGAGGCCTGTGGGCGCCGGACCGGGCGGCGATTAAAAAAAAAGACCCCGGTGTACCGGAATGGAGGCGTCCGGCCGGGGGCGAGACGCCAAGGGCCCGGGAATGGAGGCCTGTGGGCTGGGGAGCCAGGTGGCGAGACCCGTCCCCCGGGAATGGAGCGTCGGGGGACCGGGGGCGGACCCGGGCGCCTGGGAATTGGAGGCCTTGGCCCCGGGACAGGGTCAATAGGAGTGCTTCTTCTCGGACTGCCTGACCCCGCACGCAGGGCCGAGGTGTGCTGTGGGCGTAGCCGTGCGGCGAGGCGGCCCCGGGTGGAATAGCGCACCCGGCCGCGGCGTGCCGGGCGGCTAGGTATTGCGGGAGAAAGGCTTACCTTGCGTAGCCGGCGCAGGATGTGGGCCTAGAGGTGACGTGGCTGGTTAAGATCCACCGCGTCCCAGGGGACTCGTGGGCCCCAGTCCCGTTCACTGACCGGGTCGGCCCCTGGCCCTGATGCTTTCGAGCCGGGAAACCACTCCTGGCAGGAACGGGCCTAGTCTTGAGGAATACGAGGGAGGCGGGGGCCCACTGGTTAGTCCATGAGGTGGTTGGAAGTCTTGGCGACTTGCTTGCGTTTAAACTGGACTTGTTTGCCGGAACGTTTTTTTTTTGTTTGTGTTTTTCTTGTTCGGTTTTTCTCTTCCGTGCCTTGGTTCTTCTGGTCTTCATTTTCCATACGGTCCGAGTAAGTACCTATTGTCACTAACGGCCGGACCGGTTCTGGGCGGGCCTCGGCTGTATAGGTGGAGAATTGTAGCCCGGGACCGGGTGGCCGGGATGGACTATGAACCGATCGGTGTTTGTCTGGAAGCGCTTCCAGCTGGACCCGCAATCGCCAAGGCGATGCTGTCGCGGTATTTCGCGCCCCATCTGGTTTGTGAAAGTGTTGAGGAAGAGGGCGGGCGGGTCAGCGATCGGCTAGGGAGATTGCTTGCGTGCGACCGCCGTTTTTTGGAGATCGGGCGGCACAGTGGGGCGCATGTCCAATTGCAAGCCGCCGCCGAATCTGTTCGGCGACGAGGTCCTCTTCCCGGCCCAGTCCGAGATGAGGCGCGGGCGAAAGAAATATCGCTCTCGCGAGAGGTTCGCGCTCTCGTCGTGTATTTTGTTGTTGGTGGGGGGGTTTTGGGAATTGCTGACTTCGCTCCTTGAAGACTTCGTTTAAGGAAACTTAGGACAAGGATTTACGTCGGCCGATGAGTTGGACGAAATTGACAATAGACCAGGAGATAGCAGGCCGACGTATATTAGGAGAAGGTTAAGTCCTGAAGCTTCGAGAAGAATTGATAACAACTATTAAAGGAGTTCGGGATTCGTTCGACTTAGGGAGTACCATGAGATGCAAGATTCCGCCGATGTTGTTGAACATCGGTTGCTATCAAACAAGATATGCATTCAGCGGGCTCCAAGGAGGTTAGGCAGAGTTATATGCGCCGATCAAGCGGAGATCCCAGGTTGTAATGATGCCAAGTTTATCAGGCCATGCCGATATGCCCTGAGTGGGTTCTAATATCGTCCGGTGGAGACGAACATGGAAATTGAGAATTATGTATTGATTTCCGAGATCTGAATAAGCTACCCAAGGCTAACCCAATGCCGAAGGCAGATTTATTTGGTAGAATGCCAGGCCTCGGCACAGATTCTAGCTTCATGGACGGCAATGCAGGCTGTTCAATCAGACTTTTTTACTGTTCGTCTCGCAAGAAGCATACTACCATAAGACTGGTTTTCGGTGTCTGGAGCTATCGGCTTGCTATGAGTGGGTAAGTACTGACTTTTGGTTTGCAAAGTGCCAGTGCGACTTATCACGAGCGATGATTATCTTTTTTATGATTATCGGCTTGTTGGTAAGAATTTACTTGGACTGATGTGGTGGTTAAGTTTAAATGAGGAGACATATAGCTGATCTGCCAAAGTGCTGCGAAGAGCCAAGAAATACGGACTAAGATGAATCGCAATAAGTGCGGCTTTTGGTGTATCGCTGGGTAGTTTTTGGGTTTTATGGTTCATGAGCGAGGAACATTGAAGTTAGTCAGCGAAGCATCAGAGCACATTAGAAACTACAGAGCCACCAAGCAATAAGACAGAGTTGCAATTGTTGATCGGCAAGATTAATTTTTGTGAGAGATTTATATCAATTTATCAGGGAGAATGATGAATTTTCACTCCGTTGTTAAAGTTGAAGGCCGATCAAGTATTTGTGTGGGGGGAGCACAGCAGAAGGCATTTGACGAGATCAAGAATTATCTGAGTTCCCTACTATTTTAATTCCGCGTAGAAAGGAGTGCGTTCAGGTTGTACTTGTCAGCCGATGAAAGTCCATCGGGTCTGTTTTGATACAGGAGTTTGAAGGAAAAGAGCAAGTTGTGTTTGTTGGACTATGCCTAGAGGTAATCATAGAGATGATGATATTGTGATTGTATCCATGATATATTATGAGTTCATTGAATATCATTAAAGACATTGTATCGATTGGCAATTATGTGAATTGTTTGTGAAACTCTTTTACTTGTATGGTTTTCTAAAGTTGTCCCTGATCGGAGTTTGTGTGAGGACACACATGAATATTAGATCAGCACATGTATTAGTTGATGATATGTTTCACAAGTCATAGACATGGAGATGTCAAACTAATAATGTGGGCACATGTGTGACATGGAGCTGGACTGACCCACACATGAGAATTGTAATTATCTCTATTCACACATGTACGTTATGTCCGCTTAGACTGAGATTGTTGTATGTATTCAAGATGGAAACGACCTACTGCGGGATATCAAAGCGCTAACTCCCGGTACAGGGTAGTTATAAAAGTGGTTTACGGGTTTGTCGGGAACATGCTGTGAGACATAAACAATTAAGAAGGATTTGCTCCTCTCTATGTGAGAGAGATATCACTGGATCACTCTAATGATTAGAATCAAGAAATGCATGGCCGTGCTTGGGTTAAGTGTTAACCTAAAGAGTGATCCAAATTCGTGAGGCAAGGGAATAACAAGTATGTGGTTGTGGTGGTTGTCTGAAATGATCTTTGCGTATGCGTAGGATTGACACGCCTTGCTAGAGGCCGTGTCAACTATTGGGGTCGAGTAGGAGTACTCGGGCAGTGTCTATGCGTACGTGAACCCATAGGGTCGCACGCTTAAGGGGCTGGAAACCTAATTTGGGTTGGACCCGATTAGACAATAGGCTTAGGGTCACTAATTGGGCCTCCAACTCGGGAGTTCATTAGGACGCTATAAATACAAGGGGTGGCGACGGGCTAGGTTGTCCACGCCATTTGGCAGCCGCCGCGTCCACGCCCGCGCCCTGTTGCACTCGCGGACCTAGCAGTCGGAGGCGTGACGCTTCTCCCCGTACGTGTGGATACCTCGGAGGTGCTGCATCTGAAGCACAAGGACGAACGCACGAGAGGGACGGACGGACGACTCGGCAACTGCACGGCACTGCTTGCGACGCGTGCGACTACATGAGTCGCTTATACCGCTGCACCTGCGCGTCTAGTGGTATCCTGTGATCTATAACTAGCAGTAGTTCCTGGTTTATGGGGTGAAAATTTTGTTTTCTGGCTAGCGTAGCTTCCGCATAACCCAACAGTGTTTTATCTGAGCAGAAGGCTTTTGGATGCTGAGACACGATATCCTGCGGTGGAGAAGTTATGCCTGTGCTTATATTTCTCGTGTACAAAGTTAAGGCATTATATCCTATCGCTGAGTGTACAGTAGTTTGCCCAGGCCGATGTGGTCAATATATGTTGTCAGCTCCAGTCTTGAAAGGACGAGTTGGTAAATGGGTTTTTTGCTTTGACGATAGGAGTTCGACTTGAGATATGATCGGCTAACAATCAAGGGACAAGCGGTGGCCGATTTCATTGTGCAGCACAGAGGGGCTCACGAAGATTATGTAGAGCCGATCCATGGACTTTGTTTTTTGATGGATCGGTTTGCAAGCATGGGATTGGTATCGGCTTTGGTTATCATATGCCTCGGGGGGCAAGTTTTGAGTTTGCCTTTACAATTAGCCTAATCGGACTAACAATCAGGCAGAATACGAGGTGGTGCTAAAGGGACTTCAACTCTTAAGGAGATCGGGGCCGATGTATAGAGATAATTGGCGATTCTTTATTGGTGGTCAAACAGTTGTCTGGAGAATATGAGTGCAGGGATGATGTTTGAGGTCATATTATGAGGAGTGTACGGATTTGTTAAAGGATTTCAAGATGGTATCAATAGATATATTCCCAGGAAGCAGAATTTAGAAGCCAATGTCTTGGCGGAGATTGCTTCAAGGGTATCGGCTGAATAGGCAGGTTGAGGTTGAGATAGCCAATCCTTGATAAGCATTCAAACAAGGCCGATGACTGGAGACAGAGATTAATTGATTACTTGCAAAATTGCGTCGAATCGGTTTCCAGAAAAATTCGGTATAGAGCTACTAAGTATGTGCTGCTTGATGGGGACTGTATTATCGGACTTTTGAGGAGTTCTGCTTAGGTGACTGAATTTGGAAGAAGCCAAAGTGGTTATGTGCGAGGTGCATGAAGGCGTCTGTGGGACTCATCAATAAGGCTCATAAGATGAAGTGGTTGCTGAGAAGAGTAGGATATTTTTGGCCGACAATGCTGGAAGATTGCTTCAGGTACTATAAGGATGTAGATTGTCAAAAATTCGGAATGTACAACGAGCACAGCGTCGGCTATGAACCTATCATCAAACCATGGACGTTCAGAGGATGGGGAATTGACATGATCGGCCAGGTTTTCCTCCATCAAGTAAGGGACATAAGTTCCTATTGGAGGCAACGGATTATTTTTACCAAATGGGTAGAGGCGCATTCCTTTGAAGAAAGTTACGTCCAACGGAAGCGATCGAGTTTGTAAAGGAGCATATAATTTATCAGTTTGGAATTCCTCAGACGATAATACTGATCAGGAGTCTATATTCGTTCTGATGAGTTTCAACAGTTTGTTTGCCAGTATGGGGATCAAGTTATTAAATTCATCGCCTTATTACGCTCAGGTCATGGACAGGCGGAAAGCTTCTAACAAGGTTTGATCAAGTTGATTAAGGAAAAATTGATGAGCAACCGCGGCGATGGCATCTACATTAGCCGATTCATTGTGGGCTATCGGATGGCATGTCATGGATTACTCGGGTGCGCCGTATTCAGTTGGTATATGGACATGAGGCGGTTTTACCGGGGTGGGAGACTAACATCGGCTCTAGGAGAATTTCTTTGCAAAATCAGTTGAGCAGCCGATGATTATTATAACTTAATGACAGATGAACTTGAAGATTTGGCTCAGAATCGGTTAAGGGGCGTTGGAAAGGATCAGGAGAATAAGGCTAAGGCAGCTCGGATTAAACAAAAAGGTGGTGAATAAGTCGTTTGCCGAGGGAGATCTTGTGTGGAAGTTGATTTTGCCGATCGGGTCCAGAGATAATAAGTTTGGAAAATAGTCGCCTATTGGGAAGGGCCCTATCGGGTTTAATCGCTGTGTGCCTGGTAATGCTATGTATTAGAAGATCTTGATGGGACGGAGTTTGCTAAAGGCTTAACGGGAAATAATCTCAAGAAATACCATCCCAGTGTTTGGATCAGTTCTTAAATCGGTTAAGTGTGGCGGTTTCTTAAAAAAGTCCAGAAGCCGATGTTTTGCATGCTAAAGACGCCGATATCAATTGATATGTCTTTAGATCAAGCAAACAGAAATATTAACAAGGGAGGAGGAAGCAGGCAGCAAAGCCGATCAGGATATATTACAGTACAATTAATGTTCAGGAGGCCATCGTCATTATTACATGAACTTTTGGATCGTTTTGATTGTGTGCAGGCGGATTTGGTAATTTCATTGATGGCCCGGATGTCGTCTTCATCGGAGCCGGAATGGTTTCAAGTTTTTGCGCCGATGAATGACTTGACGCACCGTGCTGCGACCTTAGCCTCTTGGTCTTGGATGGCTTGTGGCAAGCCGTAAGCTGGGATTCTGTGGCTTCGAGATCCTTGCGAACTTTTCAAGTTCTACAGGCAAATCGGCCGTCTTTCTTCTTCAGTTGATTAGCTTGGGTTGGAGCTCTTGGGGGGTGCGGCTGCCATATCATCAAAGTCTTTTCTTCTCTGTCTGGCTAGCAGCCGATCGACTTGGATGTCTTCGGTGATCTTCTGTTGGTCAGCGCGATCGGCTATGCGTTTGTCTAACTTGATGAGTTTAAACCTATGAGACTCCAGGTATGCTGCAGGGGTTAACGCGTCGACGAGTTCTTCGGGCAGGTGGTGTTCAATTTCTGTGAGTCTTGCCGAATCAGCCCACAGTCTTCACTTGCGCATCAATTGGTTTTCCAGCGACTGTTGATGCTTGTTAAATAGTCGGCACATCGGCTGGGAACGATGGTTTGGTTGCCGCGCTGGTGGCTGTTTCGTCGTTGCTCCAAGTATTAGCCGATGTCAAAGGAAAATAGGTCGGCTAAGGACTGCAAAATTGGCATCGTAAAAGATCAGTAGAAGAATAAAAATGAAGTATGGGCATGAAGAGATTACCTGAGAAGGACATCGGCAGCTGGTGGCACGGTTTGGAGAGATGAAGAGGTTGTTCTTTGGAGGGGCGATGTCAGCCGATGGAATAGGAGCGGTCCTCATCGACGTTGGACTTGGTACCATTGAGAGTGGGGCAGCCGGAGAAGCCATTGGCTTAGTGCTCGGAGGGGATGTCAGAGTGTTGAGGTTCCGGGGCCCTTGATGATCGAGCTGGAAAGTGAAACTGGTAAGATAATGGAAGACAGGTAATAATATTGAGATTTGGTGCATACCTGAGGAGATGGGGGAGCCGATGTCTGGGGAGAAGATGGCGTCGTGGCACGACATCGGCACCAGTTTTCTGCTTCTTCAGGGAGGGCGATGCGCTAACTTCTTCCGTTTTTGGCCTATCGGCCGAGGTGCCTGAGGAGAGCCGATGGAGATGGAGCGTCGCGCCCATAGAGTTTGGAGTAGCCGATGGAGGTTGATACAGAATCGGCCGACCGCTGTTGCTTCTTGTTGGGGCTCGACGCTGGCAGCCTGCGAAGTAAGAGTGAGAGATGATTGGAGATGATGGTTAAGGTTTGCGGGTGTTACCCTTCATCGGATTCGATGTAGCTCGGTGTAAGACGAGAGCAGTAGCAGGTGGCCGCTAGGCTGAATATATGTTTTTTTCCATTCTGACCACCATCGAACAAAAAGCTTGGTGTTGGCAGTGCAGATATACACCTCGGTGGCGGCACCTAGAAGAAGGGGGTCTGTCAAAGTCCGCATCCGGTCATATTCCAGGGCGTTGCTGACCGTACCGGGCCTGAAGTTTGTTGATGAAGAATAGGCCGATCGGAAGCTGACCAAGGCAAGCTGGCGGGAGCGACCGACTGGGTGGAAAAACTCGTATGATGGTTGCGATCGGCCAGAGAAAAGCCAGTTGGCAGCAGATGAGGGGTGATGCCGATAGGAATATGGCCTTGGACTCCTCGCTTTCCAGAGCATTAAGCGGGTCAAAATTGGAAGGCATCTCAATGATGATACGTCATTATACGCGAACCAGAGAGTGGCCTCCTGGTGAAACATAATAGAACCCTTGAACCACTGACTTAGTCCAGTGGGGGTTAATCTTGCACAGAGAGGGCCGATGCAGCTTCGCCCATGGAAACACATCGGCGGTAAATGGGATCTTGTCTTCTTGTGTGGTCAGCTGGAAATATTGGTTGAGAAGAGAAGTTCCCGAGAAGGCTTGGAGGTATAGACATTGAGCCAGAGCTGTACAAACACCAAGGACCCCGATATGGCCGACGGGCTGGCCGGCCGATAGCTTGGTAGCCACTTGATGAAGCAGGTGATAAGTGGCGCCAAGAGGAATTGACCCAAGGGGATCTGTTTCCGATCAACAAGCACTCTGCTAAACACTGCATGTTGATCGTTGGACGAGGGTTGCGCCACCAAAAACAAACCGCTCCAGCCATAAGTTCAGAAAAGCAACATGTTCCGGTCATCAACCGATCCAGTTCCTTATTGTGAATGGATATGTACCTGGACCAGCACCGATGTTCTTTGCTTGGAGCCGATGAGCAGGTTTGAAGCAGAGCTTGGAGGGGTCGATGTAGCTTGTCGTGTCCAGGCAGGTAAGCATAGTAACATCCAGCAAAGTAGGGGTCATCGGCCCATGCCGAACGGAAGCATTAAGGGCATCGGACCAGAAATATGAGGCGATGCGAGCAGGGGTTCATTCCTTTCCATATCGGCCAGAGAGAGATTGATGCAGTGGCCGATATGTGATTCTTCCCGTAGGTTCTCTTCGCAGCCGACACCTGGTGTACCAATCTCTCACCCGGGCAGCTTGCTCGGTCATGACCTGAAACTATTGGTCCAATCGCTGACCAGCATGGCCGAGTTCTTGAAAGGGATACGCTGGGTCTCGGTGCATATGAAATCGGTGGGATCTTCGCTACCCATGGGGCCATGATAGAAAAAGTTTGGGTAATCAGCGGCCGGGATCAAGATCTGGTCTCTAAGATGCTACAGTGAACAAGAACATAACGAAGAACAGATGAAGAACATGGCGGATTGGACGTGTCTAGGCCACAAAATCGGGAGAAACAATCGGTTAGGAAGATTACCTCAGGAACTGCAGATGCCGATGCCATTGCGAGAGGAAGAAGATGCAGGAATCGACGGCCGAAGAAGAGGGCTGCGACGGTTCGTCTGGATTTGCTAGAGCTTGTTGAAGCTTTGGAAGATGAAGCGGTGGTGCTCTGGTGATGTGAAAGCGTAAAAAAGGGCTAGGGAGACGAAGTGTTTTATAGAGATATGATGACCGCGGCGGAATCGAGGCCATTGGCACTGTTTCAAACAATTATGGCAAGTGGGCTACCTTGGGCCGTCTCGGTATGGAAGAAATCTAGAGGCCCAAAATGAAAGAATTTCGAAGTCCTATAGGAGAACTCCGAAATTGGGGGGCACGTGTTAACGCCAAAATTTGGTAAGGCCCTATGTCAGATTCGGTCAAAGGGGAAATTGCAGTCAACTGGCGAAAATTGATCCAGAAAAGACCGATTCCGGGAAGGAGCCGTGAAGACCGTTGTTTGGCAGTTATTTACTGTACCTATTAATTAGGTAAGTGTTTATCTTTAGGAAACCTGACTTCGTGTCCGGTCAGGCCTTGTTTAAAGTCTTCTGTTGCAATTAGGAAATCATGTACCGTGTCCAATATGGACTCGTGTAACTCGGGGTATAAATACATATGCCCGGGGACCTTGTAAATCATCACTCGATCAATACAATTTCGGCGCATCGCCACCGCTTCCGACGGGATCTTGGCTTCTCGAGCGGGCTGCAATCGGTTAGGTCCACTCCTGCGAGAGGGTAAGTCTCGTCACCTGTACCGGCTACCTATCGCTAGGATTCCTCGGTTGGTCCGATATTCTAGTTGGTTTATGTAGTCGGCTTTCCACGATATATTTACTTTATCTATGGCTGCATCAGTTCAGTTTGACCTCATAGATTGATTAGGTATATCACATACGCGTGCATAGATCGTATCGGCTTACCGGGAGATTTATCATCAGTTGTGCTGCATCGGTAGGTCCCGACCTACTAAACTGCTAGCGATAAATCGTCCGCTAGGTCGATGCTTTATGTGCAAGCGTCTTATCGGTGGGTGCATAGCCGGTAAGTATCATGTTTTAGCATCACGATCGCATCAGGTCCATCAGCTTATCGAGACTTTCGTTATTATTATCAGTCTGTGCTGCATCGGTTAGGTTCCGATCTACTAGACTGAATAATAACGTTATTCTTAATAAGTCGATGGGTTTATGCGATGTTGTTATCGAAGTGCTTAGCCGATAAGTATCCCTTATTAAATACAGCCAATTTACTGCTTGCCTTGTGGCATTCTTGCTGCATTACTGTTACTATCGCTAGGGGGCTAGCCGATTGGTTTATTCTGCCGAGTCCGAATGCGAGCACCAGCAGGTTCCTGGGGCTACGGCTCAGCCAAGTCCCCGGCACGAGCATAGGTAAGAACCGGGCATGGGCACGAACAGCGGGTGAAGATCCCGGGAGCCGATGTGAGCAAGGGGCCCAGGCACAGGCACGAGCAATATCTTCATAGCAATACCAGTGACTTTAAACTATGATCGGCTGGTGTTTATTAAATCTATTTATTCATGCATTCTACTCGTTTATTTTACCAAGTTTATAGTCGGTTTTCGAGCATCCCTTCGATGATCGGCTAGCGCAATACTTGTTTATTATTATGTTATTGATCTTGCCGTCATCGGCTCTTAGCCGATGTATAGGTGCTACAGTGCGTATCGGCCATCGGCCGATGAGATGAGTCCAAGCCGGCTTCCTAGCCGATTGGCTCAGGAATTGACATTCCTCTCCTTGTCAATTGCAGGGTCAAATTGACTGGCACGCCTACGAACCTTAAGATTTTAGGACCTGCACTGGAGTGAAGCAAATCTCCCAGACCTTTGCGTGTTCCCAGACGCGGACGGCCCCCGGCGGGTTTTCGGCGTCAACAGGGGCACCATAGTCATTTCTCTCTACTGCTCTATTCGTTTTAAAATATAGTTACCTAGAAGCGTTTTGAAGGGATTAAGTATTAAAATTAAAAGTCTAAAATACCCCTTAATACATGGTTGGGGTGACAGGAGTGAGGATAGTATGAGCAGGGTGTGTGTCGGAGGAGTGAACTCCAACCGCAGGGAGTCTGGGGACCCCCCTTTGAGGTTTGGCCAGGGGAGTTATTCACAGGACGACTGCGGCGTCTCGTTGATGGCACGTAAGGGAGGCAGAAGAAGTAGACAGGTTCGGGCCACGGGGAGGCGTAATATCCTACTCCTGTATGTATTTGCTATGTGGGAAATTAGTGCGGTTTGTTCTTACAAGATATTCTTGAGGGGTGCTCAGGAGCCAGCTCTAACTTGGGAACTCAGTCTCTCTGGAAGCTGACTCAATCCTCTCAGAGGCTGAACCCTTCTCAGCAGCTCAACCTCTTCTCAGCCGCTCCTCCTCTCTCCTGCTGGCATGGATTCTCCTTTTACAGTCTAAGGGGAGTCACAGTGCCTAGTACACATACAAGAGAAAGCTTTTCTAGGTACGATATGTTTTGTCGCACGCGTCCGCCTGCTGAGCCACGCCAGAGATGGTTCGGCACGTCTGGTCGTCACCTTGCTCGGCTGCGACGGGCGGCTAGGTCATGGAGATGTGACAGCGCACGCCATCGCTGCCAGAGCGTGGAAAACTGAAGCCATTTTAGTCAAATATTCTTTGACTGCACAGGGAGCGGGCCCAGGAGGAGCCATCATGAGAGTCCACGCATGTCCGAGCGGACGACAGGCGCGACGCGCCCCATCGCCTTGCCATTAATGACGGGTAGTTGGAGAGTTGATCCGCTCGGGTCAGGCTTATGCCCGGGGCAGAGAGCTCATCGTGCCCTCCACGCGCACAAGGCGTCGAGTTCCCCAGGAACCGAGGCTGTAAGTCCCGGGCCCAAGAATGTCCGAGTAATGTGTCTCGGGAACGCGCCCCGGGACCGAGACTGTGGGTCCTAGGACCGGGGGACGAGACCCGGGCCTGGGAATATCCCAGCAATGTGCCCCAGGAACACGCCCCGGGACTAACTCCGTGAGTCCCGGGCCCGGGAGGCGCGCCCCGAGCCCGAGAATGTCCCAGCAACATGCCTCGGGACCGAGTCTGTGGGTGGGAACGCTACACGGAGCCTGAGGTGGATGTGAGCGGTCGCGCGACGTGCCCGGGGAAGGTGCACCCGAGGCCGGACAGTGCTCGGGCCCCAGGCACTTAGCTGGAAAACGGCTGTGGCCGGTCGTCACTTGTGCAGAATGTGGGCCCCGGAGGAGCTGACGTGGCCAAAGATCCACGCGTCCCAAGGGATGTGGGGCCCCCCAGTCCCGTTTCGCCGACAGGGTGGGTCTCGAGGTGATTGATCTATTTGGGATAGAATAAAGAGTAATTGGATAAAAATTATCTTTTTTATGTTCTAAGTAGTTATATTTGGGATAAAATTTAAATATTTTAGATAGGAGAGAGTACTAATTTATCTAATAGAAATGGTTTTTTTGGTTGGAGGGAGTACTATTCAGCACGATCTTATCTGTGCCGTCTGAGCGATCGGGTTCATGGTTTACGAGGGAAATTAAGGATAGAGGCATACAGCTGATCGAACAGATGTTACAGCTCTCTTGGCCTGGCTACAGTAGTGGTATAGCATGCACCACCGCCCGGGAGATCTCGACGTGTCTCGTCCCATTCGCAAAATCCCCCGGACGCACACCCAGATGCATGTGGTTGTAACTTGTGACATGTGTCTGCTCGTCACGTCGATCGCAGGATAGATATATGGATTAAAAAAATTGACAGTTTGCATGCATGGATCTGTTTATGTTACACAACGTCTTTCTTCTATTTCAATTTACTTGTTATTTTAATATTTAATATTTTTATTAAAATACTTATTATTATTATATTTTAAAACATTTTTAGAGATGTCTCTTCCTTGTTATCTTTAATTAATGTAGCTATAATAGTATTAGTATTCCTCAAAATAAATTTTAATATTTGCTTTAAAAAATTAATTAAAATATAATTAATAAAGGTAATAATGTAATTTATTATAACTCTTAATTTACTATAAGATTTGTTAGAATCATAAATAGATTGGAACGGAAGAAGTAGTATGTATGCCTACCTCGTTCTCCGAGTGCGAGATGCCCTCGTCGTGGTGCGGCGATCGAGCGGGAATTTTGGACCGGTACTTCTTGTCTACGTGAATGGCAGACAAACCCGTAGCTGTATGGTTTTTGGAATTTTTTGGATAGGTTGACAAGTGTCGTGTCTTGTTCCCTCTTCAGTCGTATGGCCTGCGATGCTCTCGCCGCAGTAGGCAAGAAAACCCAACCGCTCTGCTCCTCAGGCGCAAAGCCCAGCCCAGAATAGACGTGCGATACCAGAGGCCGGCCTGGTTATTTACTGGGCCAGACGATAGGCCTCGTCCAAGTGTGCATATGGGCCTTGCTGGGTTCAAGCACTCAGCAGGGATAGGCACGGGTTGGTCCACGGGTAATTCATGTCAGCTCTAGTTTAACTAAATAAATTTAATTTATTTATTTTTATTTTAAAAATAAAATTTAATTTATTTAGTTTAACTAGTTACGGATTATCACCGATGTACGCCCATCTCTAGCACTCGGTGCCCAGGCCACACGGCAAAACGAAACGCAGGCCGGCGGGCACGCGAGGGAGGACGACGACCACAAGGCGGAGCCGGAGCATGCGGCTGCGGGGGCTGCGTGCCGTCATGTCAACTTGACCCTTTCCACGGTGTCAACGAGGGAGTAGGTTCGCCGTTTGCCTGATGCAACTGTTGGGTTAATCGGAACACACATGCAGACAGATCGTTCAGCGTGCAGGTTCCGAGCGGCCTGCAAAGCGCGGCTGCGTCGGAAGGATAGTCACGGTCTCACAGATTAGTTGGGTTTCAGTTTGACCTTAGTTTTATCGGTTGAGGAATAAAGAGGCACGGCCGTCTTTGTCGTACGTTTGATTATATTAGTGTGGCAAATTCAGCTTGCGGTCCTAAACAAATCAGATGCTAACTAAACTGAACATGAGCATGTCGTCTGCAGTATGCACCCAACAAACCTGTCGAGTTTTTCCTTCAAGAAAGAAAAGAAAATTACTTCGTGTTGGGTGTGAGTTCATTTCACTGCTCTGGACATGCCGTCGCTCGGTCTTTCTCGTAGTAGGTGAATGCACTTCAACTCTGACAAACAAAATCCATGAAACTGACCGAGCCTTGTATCTCCGGATAGGAGATCTCCAATTCATACGGCGACTATTGACTCGCTGATGAGCTAACATTCATACGAGATGGTCGCTGTTAATTTTTAGTACTTACCACCTCTCTACTCCTTTTCATCCACCAGAAGCACGCGTGCCTACTACTCCTACAACAAATCTCAAATCCTAACTACCTGCACCATCGGCGACCTCGAGAGAGAATGTTCAGACAAAAGCTGAGCACTGAATGATCGATCAAGTCGATTTCTCGCAGTTGGTGGAAATGGAATACGTTTTCTGCACCTAGCTGGGATATCATTGAGAAGCCAACTAACGCATGATACCGTAAAGTTAAAACGAATGGAAAAAAATCGCTGCACCTTTTCGCAGGAGGAGAGAGTGATGAGAATCCACTCGAGAGAAATTCGTTAGCTTTTCCACGCCATCGGAGTTCCTATCACTGACTGCCACTTTCTGAACTTACTGCCACCAACCTTTTACTGCGCCATTCGTCATCGTTGGAGTAAGTACTGCCGTGTCAGAGCACCTTGAGCTGTTCAGAGTATCGATCTGCCAATCCCTCGAGGGAATGGCGCCTCTTATACGGCAGATATGGACAATGAATAAAAAAAAAGCAGTAAAAGTTCTTATTATCTGGTTCACTGTCGTGAAGATAGGTAGTAAAGTTACCAGTAGTATCATCTAATAGTGGAATTATTATCAGGTAAAAAATACTAAACAAATATTAAAACTCTCTCCTCTCTTCTCCACCTAACCATTTGTTCTAAATATCGGACCAAGCTTACTATCCACATTTGTAAATCAAGCGTACTATCTACATTTGTGAGAACTAAAATAACTACTACCTGATTTTGTACATCCCACCCTTACTACCCACTTGAACAATATATATGGTTGTTGCCCTATAATAGTTGCTAGAAATTTTAACAAAAAATAACAAGATAGATTTATATTTGGTATATCACTCTACGAATATGCAGTTTATATTCGACTTTTATAAGTTGTATAAAAAATAATAAATATGATTGCAAGTCTACATGCTCTAGCAAAGTTTAATTTATTATTTTTTTATAACTTGTGGAAGTTAAACTTAAACTTACATATTTATATAGTGATATATCACATATTAATTTATGTTATTATTTTTTTAAAAAATAAATATTTAAGTAACATATAACAAACGAGAGAATATCATCTCGAGGAGGATTAGAAAGAGTTTCACGCAATCCACAAGTGTGTACGTATTGCATTTGTTTGTTGGCTGTATATGCAGCAGATAAAATACTGGAAGTGGCAAATTCTGTCGGGTAAAAAAATCCAAATCAATCATCGATATAGCTGGAGAGAAAGCACATGTGTCAATTACTCGGTCTCGACAGTTACTTGAACCAAAAGGAACAAGCAGGCACTTTCCCCGGAGGCGCTTCTGTTTGTTCTCTCTCGCTAAACAATGATCAATTAGTCTGTATAGACTGTAGAAGCATGTGTGGATTACTGGAAATTAATTGAAAAGCGTTTGTTGCAGCTATGCCCAATGCTAGCTCAGTATTTTACGTGTCGATGTGGACTAAGACCCATGGCACGTCGGCTTATCCTACGGAGCTGGTGGTTAGTTATGGATGCGAATGATTACACACACGGTCGATCGTCAAACCCAGCAAGTCCAAGCACATGGAACGTTGAACGTGTTGCTCACAAGTTGTTGTTACGCACTTGTGGTCAACGGACGAGTAGCCTTTACCCGGTCATAAACATATAAAATAAGTATTACATAATTTGTTGAAATGATAACGCAGTTTGAGATTTGTGACGTCTCAAAGATTAAAAAAAATCTAATAAAGATGAATTCATTTCAAGTTACTAGGGTGAACTAGTTTGATTAGAACCATGGAATAATCACGTTACTACTCTCTGTCGGAAAAAAAAAACTTCATTTCTAGACCTTCAACTTTATAAAAAATATTATTTCTAACTTCTTATTTACTCTCAATTTGTAAATCGAGAAGTTTTATTTTTTCAATATCCTTTAGCTAGTTCATGTCTACCACTTCACAATACTACTTTCTTATTAATGAGAGACATTTTGTTCTTTTCTCCTTATCGTAAATTTATCAATCAATGGCTTAAAAATGGTGTTTTTGTGGGACAAAGGGAATAAAAGATAAAATTTGCTCTATGACACTTTAGTTCTGTAGCATTTGCTATATAACACTCTAATTTTGTGGCTCTGTCGTAGAACACTCTTTTGTGATTGTTTGCCAAAAGACACCCGACCATTATTTTAAAATATCCTCTTCTAATGGAGTGACGGTTTTACCTTTGGGTTGCCATACAAGATTTAATTTTGCACAATTTTGGCTAAATTTAAACATATTTTACAAAAATATAAAAATACCTAAGTTGTGGAAATCAAAAACAGTTTTAAAAAGTTAATTAAATTCAGTCAATATTTAAATTTGAGATTTTTTATTTTCCTGTTTTTTTGGCAGTTGCCGTTTACACAATTTGAGACAAGTTTTAAATTTTGCAAAATACATTAATTTGTTTAAATTTAAATCCTGCTTAGGTGGTGTAAGGATAAAATCATCTTTTTCCCAAATCTTACCTCTCTAGTGAAGGAGAATATATTAAAATAATGTTCGGAGTGTCGTTTGATAAATAATTAAAAAACTAGAGCGTAGCGAATGCTATAAAACTAGAGCGTCATGTAGCAAATTTTGGCATATAGATGGCTATTTTTTGTGCTTCAAACTACACTCTCTTTATCTTAAAATATATCAACTTTTATACGAGATTCTAGACATATACAAAGGAAACATAAGTTTCGTACAAGAGCGGGTTACAAAACCCGCTAGTATTCCTTGCGCGCATGCAGTGCAACAAGTGGATCAGTCGCCCTACTCCCTAGCTACTCCCTAGTCGTAGCATGTAACAAGTGGAATAGTCCATTTACAGTACTGTAGCCCGGGACGATTTCTCAAGTATCTTCAGAACAAACAACCTGTCTGCTGATTATTTAACTGTTATACGTGTGTACTTCTCGTCTCCTTCCATTTTTGTTGACTCACCTACTCTGTTAGCTCTCCATCTCTCCAACATCATCCCCTAGATCTTCACATCCTCCACACATCTATATAAACCCTAGAATCCATGTCATGCAACACCCAAGCAGATTAAGTTACTAATTAACTACCATATATCAGAGTAGTATCCATACACCTTAATCCAAAGTGCCAAGCTTGCAGTAAGCAGCACTAATTAAGCACTGCTTCATTGATCATGGCCACCATTACTGCTGCTAGTCCCAGTCCCAGCATGCACGAGACCAAGGCGATGCCTAGCGACTCACCGCCCAGTGCTAATGCGTCGCCGGCGAAGAACCGGCCGTCGTTGCTGGTCATATTCAGCGCCTGCCTCGTCCTCCTCGGCGCCGGCGGGCCGCTCCTCCTCCGGGTGTACTTCGTGCACGGCGGGAGCCGCCTCTGGCTGTCCGCTATGCTCCAGATCTCCGGCTGGCCACTCCTGCTGCCGCCGCTGTGCGTGTCGCTCTACCGCAGCCGGAGGCACGGGGTCCTCAACCTCCTCCTCCCGCGTCGCCTCGTCGGCGCGGCGGCCGTGCTCGGCGTGTTCTACGCCGTGTCGTGCTTCGTGTACGGGCTCGGGTCGCAGGCGCTGCCGCTGTCCACGTCGTCCCTGCTGCTGGCGACGCAGCTCGCCTTCACCGCCGTGTTCGCGTTCCTGTTCGTGGGGCTCCGGTTCACGCCGTTCTCGGCCAACGCCGTCGTGCTGCTCACCATCGGCCCGGCGGTGCTAGGCGTCGGGCCGTCCTCCGGCAAGCCCGCCGGCCAGTCCTCAAAGGCGTACTGGACAGGGTTCTGCGAGGCCATCGCGGCGGCGGCTCTCGCCGGGCTCGTGATCCCCCTCGTCGAGGTCGCCATGGCGAAGTACGGCCGCCGCACAGGGCCCGCCGCCAGGGTGCCTCCCCCGTACGCGACGGTGATGCAGATGCAGACCGTGATGGGCGTGGCGGGCACGGCGGTGTGCCTGCTCGGCATGGCCATCAAGGGCGACTTCCAGGCGATGCCGAAGGAGGCGGCGGCGTTCGGGATCGGCACGACCAACTACTACCTCGTCCTCGTGTGGGACGCCGTGTCGTGGCAGCTGCTCAACCTGGGGATCATGGGGCTCATCACCTGCGCGTCGTCGCTCCTCGCCGGCATCATGATCGCCGTGCTCCTGCCCCTCTCGCAGATCCTCGCCGTCATCTTCCTCCACGAGAAGTTCGATGGGACGAAGGGCATCGCGCTCGTGCTCTCCCTCTGGGGATTCGCCTCCTACCTCTACGGCGAGAAGGCGCAGAAGAAGCTGGAGGCTCAGAAGATGAGTGAGCAGGAGGTGGCGCTGTCACAGAAGACCGCAGATGTGGAGTCGGCGGCGCCTTGATTAAAGCCTGATGGCCATGGATTATACGTGTGCTTGGGTATATATACAAGAGGTGTAGTAAACATGTTTCTCATTTTTTTTATCTTTTTTAAAGAAGAGGGTGTAGTGTTACAGTGACATACATAAATTTTGTATGAAATTGTTTTAAATTTTGCATGGCATTGTTTCGTTCTATATATGGTATCACTGAAAAAGCGAATTGTATTCAGCCGGCTTATAAGCCACAAGCAAAACGAGTCATTAGCACATAATTAATTAAATATTAACCATTAAAAATTTGAAAAATTAATCTATTTGATTTTTTTAGAGATACCTTCATATAGATTTTTTTTTATAAAAAACGCACCATTTTACGTTTTGAAAAATGTGCTAACGGAAACCGAGAGAGAAGCTAGAAACAATAAGCAGAAGGAAACACCATGTTAGTATATACATGCACACAAGTTCTTTGTTTTGCAAAAACACACACATAAGTTCTTCGCTAGACTTCTTGTCCATGCTGGTATGGTATTACAAATGTTTACACCACTGGTGTTAGAAATCTTTTTATTACTATTTAGATGACATGAAAAAAAATGAAATGGCATCCCTTCGAGGGATTAAAAAAGTTTCCCACCAACAGACAAGAGAATATCTCCTCGAGAGATTAAAAGAAAGTGCAATAAGAGGTGGAGAGTTACCCCTAAAAATGCCATATAGGCATATAGATGATGAGGCGGAGGAGTGAAGTAAGGAGAGAGAAGAGGAGCTTATGCCTTATGTAAGGAGCAACCTCTACACAAACTTTAAGGGAAGGAAAAGAAATAGAAAGAGATGATTGGGTAAACAAGACTACTTCAGAGTATTAGAGGCAATTCACAAGAGCTAATGTGTTGTATATGTTATCCCTAAATTAATTAGTAGATAAGTTGGATAAATTAGAGATATTAATCACCGTCACTATTAAATTTGCTCTAAAAGAGTTTCCATCAACTGGTACATACTGTTGTATGTTGCATGACAGAGGGAGCATGTGCTGAGTGTGCACTTATTCAGAGAAAAGAGGCACAGAAGAACAAGCATGCAAGAAACGACAGGGATTACAGTTTGCACGGCTAAGCTTAGTACATCTATCTATAAAACTATAAAAACCAAACCCTCCACTCCATGTCGATCTGCATGCATGTTGGCCAGGCATCGCCTGTGGCAATGGGCGCCGGTGTCTTCCGCCGCCGCCGTGGTGGCCGACAGGCCGCCATCCGGTCCAACAGCTCAGCAAGACTTCCAAGACCAAGGGGCGGGGGCCCACAAGACCGTGACGCATGCTCCGGCAGTGGATGACTGCCACTGGATGATGGACCAACCAGGTGATCGCTGTCTGCATACCAAGTTGATCTTAACCATTAACCCAGCGCATGATCGTTGGTCGGGTCGGGATGTTGCATGCACCAAGCTTACCGACAATCTGACCCAAGTTCGTCGATGTTAAGTTCCATCGAGGCAAAGCAGCTATCAGACTATTTCAAGGCAAGGCTTTATGAGCATAGATGACAAAAATGAACACTATGGGCCCAAACACCATAATGTTCAGAAATTGGGTCGACCAGGACTAGGATAGCACCAGTATCTATATCTTCTTTTATAAAGTTATTAGAACCCATTAACTCTAACACTCAATATGTAAACATGCCATATCATTTTACATTCCATATCATTCTCCACTAGCGATTACTATATCATAACTTATTCAAACATTCTACATCAATAATTTATTAGATTTTAGAATCCATTAACTCTAAAGCTCAACATGTAAATATATCATATCATCTCCCACTATTAATTACTATATCATAAAACTCATGCAAACATTCTACATCAATAATTTATTAGATTCTAGAGCTTAACATATAGGCATGTCATATCATCTCCCTTACCTTATTTAATATACATTCATCCATGTATTCCACAACAAAACACAAGACGTCATCTAGTTTAATATATTCACATTGTCATGGAACACGGAATTCTTGTACTTACAGGGGAGCAGCCCTTTTTTCATCGACTATCAACATATCCTGCTGTAGTACTGTAACATAAACAGAAAAACACAGTTTCTGCCAACAGCCATTGCCACAGCCGGCAGGCACCAACTACAATTACTCGATTTTTTTTTCTTCTCTTTTTTATGGACACCTTCATCTCCTAGAGAACTTGGACACGAGGTACAC
Organism: Oryza meyeriana var. granulata; assembly: GCA_003991445.1. Taxonomy (NCBI): domain Eukaryota; kingdom Viridiplantae; phylum Streptophyta; class Magnoliopsida; order Poales; family Poaceae; genus Oryza; species Oryza meyeriana. The sequence goes on from RYFJ01000167.1 coordinate 24,171, forward strand.
TAGAAAGAAGCAGGCAAGAGCGAAGAGGATTACATGAACGAGATGATTCGAACCATTCTGTATGATTTTCTTGTTTATTCTCCTCATGTTGTTCTTGACCCCTGCCTGGGCCTTTGTCAGAGTCATTTGCTGCAAACAGGTGTAATATGCACATCAGAGACCGGTCACAAGCATATTTCAAATTTTCAACACAGAAAACAGAAAAACTAGTGTACCAGGTTCTAGCCTACACATGTTTTCGACAAACAGCAAAAGGGCAGGTAATTTTGGATTCTCTAGGACAATTTATACAGTAAGGCCTTCGATGAACCTTAATCTCGGTCCATCAAATTCCTGGCCTATACACGTGCTAACATGGAAACATTTCATGTATATGTGGTCTAATTCCCTTTTACCCGAACATTGTTATCAATCACACAAGATGACAATGGAGAGAAGATCAGAATGTGTTTCCACTTTGGCACGAGCATCATGCTGAGACTGAATGATGGTTATAGTGTACTTATAGAGTTCTCGAAGAAAAGTTTCAGATTTCAAAACAAGTAGACATTAAATTCCAAATAAATTCAGATGAAATGTACTATGCTAGCACAAGCACTTTGTTTCCAGAAACTACTATTTTATGAAATATTAACATGATGCCACAACAGGCCGACTAGAGAGAAGGCGATAATGCAAGCTATACCCAGGATACTAGCATATAAGGCCCAAATGAATTCATGGTCACTTTTAGACATGTGTTAGTGCATAATGAAGCAACTAAAGTGCAAGGAATCACTAAACATGACCAGTCAAGTGACAAGAGATTGTGTTCGAAGAAACATTACACTAGGAACCTTTCAATCAGTGGTAATCTATCTGCTAAAAAAATGTCCATGTGAGGTACGACAGGCATGCCATATCAACATATATGCCAATAACTCAATCTAAATGCTAAAAGGCTCATTAACCAGCCTTTCGAGCTTTATTTAGGATTTGGCCCAAACTGTTTGGCAGACTAATGACTTACCAGCTGAGAGATGAAATCATTTTGGTACTTGGCCTCTGTTTGGATCTCTTGGGCAACCTGCAGTACCAAATCAATGACTTGTTTAGAAACAATTCAAGAAGATGAAAAGGCTTACAAACAACAGTATATCATAGTTCAATTAGTCTAGCCTGCCATATCAGTTTCATTTAAAGACTAGGATTTGACTACTTCTCACAACAGAGTTTGCTCATACATAGATATTCATCCAAGCACTTACCCCTCTTAGCTTACGAACTTGTCCACGAAGTCCGAGAATATGATCATCCAAATCAGCAGTAATTGGGTCGATCTGGAGCGAGATCTCGCTGGAGCTTGATGACGCAGCCGGCCTGGCTGTCAGCCCTTCTCTGCAGAACCGAACATTAGGTTTTAGCATAACATATCAACACAACTCAGAACACAAAGCCGGGAAAAAGTTTGGACCCCAGAAAAGGGCCTAAATAATAGATATAGATACCCATCCTTGGGAACTCCAAGAGGGAAAAAGATAATTTGCGCACAAGATTCAATGATTAACCAGAAATTCAGAATCAATCTGCGAAATTAGCGACTTAGATACAAATCCGGGAAACGACCAAGATGCTCATCAACCACAAGAACGACGCGTCCAAGGAGCACCTGGCGAATCCAAGCCCGCAAGAAACAAGGCGGCTAACTTCCCGCTTGGATCTCGTGGCAGAGCATCTACGGTACAGTCGAATCGACGATTACGACGGGAAACCAAGGGGAAAAAGGGGCGAACCTTGAACCGTAGGCGCCGCTCGCCATTGCGAGAACAGAAGAGGCAGCCACGAAAGATTGAGACCCAGTAGATGAAGATCAAGAAGTGAGGCTGCTTCCTTCAGATGCTCGGTTTCTCCTTCGTCGTCCTCCCAGGCGTCGCCTGCGAAGCAAAGTCCCCGCGGCGGCTTTGGAACGGGGAGGACGAGGAGAGAGGAAGCGAAGCGGATTAGAGGGGAGGGATCCGGCCCGCGTCATCGTGTGCGGTCGTTGTGATGGCCAAGCCGATGACGTGGCAGATCGGACGGCCCAGCGTTCACGGATGACGCCGATTGGCTAAAACGCGTTGCTGAACGAACTGCTTCAGTTTGCCTGCAGATTCGTGCATATAACTATGGTTTTTTATGCGATTTTGGGGTGTTTAATTATCTTTTCGTGGTGAGTTGGTACGCAAAACGAAAAATATCATTAGTGTATGATTAATTAAGTATTAACTATTATAAATTTAAAAAATTGATCTATTTGATTTTTTTAGAAAGTTTTTTTAAAAAATACACCATTTTATGTTTTGAGAAAACGTGTTAACGGAAACTGAGATAGAAGAGCAATAGGCTGAATCAAACATCCCCTTTGTATACTTTACCAATTATTGTCACTGATTACTTATTTTATGCCTCTAAAATTACTGTAATGTTTAAATCACTTATTCCAAGCTATGGGTGAAGTTTATTTTTATTCCAAGCTATCAGTGAAGTTTATTTCGTTTTGATTACTTATTCCAAGTTATTGGTGAAGTTTATTTTTATTCCAGGCTATTGGTGAAGTTTATTTTTTAAAATATTTAATTTGGCAATAATCCAGCGTCTGTTTCAAACGGTGCTGGAAGATGCGTTTTTCATCAGGTTTTTGTATGACCTTGCATACAAAGAAGATGCGTTTACCATCGGGGCTCCCTATTACTGCCTCGATAAGACAAGTGCCCTAAAAGGATGATCAGATAAAACAATGTAGAGTTGCAGTCAGGAATGATGCATCAGAAAAGGGAGAACACACATGAGCAGAAAATCATGGTTCAGCCAATTCAATCGTGCATAAGAAAGTGATTTCTACTCAACACTTCAGAATTGGTTTTGGACTCCTGTTTACCGTTTGTATCAGTCTGATATTAGCATTAAACGTCGGAACATATATTCGAGGAAAAATGCTTATATCTAGACGTTTGATGCGGAGCAAAAAAATCGGGCTTCTTCACGGACGAAAACCATAGGCACAGCCTGCCCCCCTCAGTCTCCCTCATGTTAGCTTGCATGCACTTCTTTCTCGAATTTTTAATGTTACTAATTTAATTTTTTTTTTAATTTATAAAACTAATTTTCGATTTGGATCATTTGCAAAACTAACCTCTGGCCGCCCTGGGCCACGGCGGTTTTTAAATCCCGCCGTGGCCCAGGGCGGCAAGAGGGTAGTTTTGCAAATGATCCAAATCGAAAATTAGTTTTATAAATTAAAAAAAAATTAAATTAGTAACAGTAAAAATTCCTCCTTTCTCTCTCTCCTATACACGTAGCTCCTTCCTCTCTAGCTTGCCCACTAACAACAATGCACATTTACATAGATCCATGCAAGTTTCTAATGGTCTCTAAAACGATTTTTCTCCTAAACTACTTATCTGATCTACGATTCGATTGCACCATTATATTCGTTACGACTAAATCTTTACAACATCATCTTACATAATTATATTTCTAATAAAAAATATATGTTTCAAAAGTTGAAACTCGATATTTCACATTGTGAAAAAGTAGTGTTTCAACTGAAATTCAACTTTGTTGCACATTTTAAGTTTTTGTGTTATAATTGATCTTTTTTAACATTGTGCATAGTATTTTTTGATGTTTTAATAAGTATTTTCTGATGTTTCACTATTTCATTTGATATGTTGCATGTTGTGTCATTTGAATGTTTCAGCAAATACTTTGTGATGTTTCAATAATTACAACTCGATGTTTCACATGTGATATAAAAATGTTTTAATTATAATTTAGCCGTATTTTATCATAATATAATCATATGATATGTTGTTGTAAAGATTTAGTTGCAACAAATAAAATGGTGTAATCGGATCATAGATTGATTAAGTAATTTAAAAGAAAAAAATTTAATGCTTGTAAATGAAGCTTTATGCATGCATAAAAAAGACGTTGGCCTACTCTGAAAGAGAGAGAGAGAGAGGGAGGACATGTGCACTACAAAAGTAAGAGAGAGACAATGCCATGCAGCTGATAGGGGCAACATACAGCAGTACGGTAAGGTGAAACGAGATAGAGGCAACATGCAGCAGTGCAGTCATATGGAGAGAGCGTCCGATTTTTTGTGATTTATCGGGCGTCTGACGCCATAGTCGTGTCCATACTCGATTGCTATTGCAGGAAGCCGGATGAAATCCAGTCACAGACAACAAAGAGCAACTATTGAGAGATTATGATGTCACAGACCAAAAACCGTTTCAAGTCGGTACAAACTGCAACAGATACCAACATCTATCCGACCAAATACAGACAACTACCAATTTGATGAAACACAGAATATATCACAACTGTAATGTATTGGGCATGCTACTCCCGATCTATGGACATCACTAAACTCTTAGATTCTGAGCCTCCTGCAGAGCTTCCTGAAGATTCTTTACAGCACTGTCATAGTACACGAAGCCCATGAACCAGAACTCATGATTGTCAACAGAAACCACCTGGATGTATTTCTCAGATGCATTTGTTCTGCTCGTTGAAGGATTTACTGACCTCAGTTGGGTATGGGGAATGACAACCTGTTGTTTCAGATAGAGAGCAATGATAAGTCATACAATTTTATTAAATGATTCAGCAATTGGTGAAATAACAGAGCTGATACCAAAAAGGAAGAGAAAGACAAATATAACTAATAACATGAAAAGAAAGTCAAGGAGAAACAGATTAACCAACTACTTTGCTTTCTATACAGCAGATTGCAGTAAGATATCTTGTAGCAGGAGAAAATTGTTTGATTATCACCAGCGGTTGCATTGTGAAACAGACTTCAAAATTCATATACTGTAAGCATGATCTCAGCATATGCTAAAAAACATATAGAGCTAGTCAGTACCTTGTAGTAGCTCCACTCATCTTTATCTCCAACCTTGTAAGCAAGTGGATTATCGCTGCAGAATGCCAGCTTTTTATTGGACAGGTATAGCACACCCATGACAGGACCAGCAGAGGTTGACAGATAGCATGCATATGGTTTCTTCAGTTTTTCATCAGGGAGGACATCAAAAGTTTGATGGAAGATTTTATCATATCCACCTTCTGCTATGACTTTGGTGATCTGGGAGACCCTGCCCATTGCTGCATCTGTAATGCTTGGTCCAGTTTTCACTGTTTCAAGGAAAATTAAGATCAGTGATATGACTCTATCATCTCAAACTGCTCGAACTCAATTTAGCAAACTTCTATCATCTCATATTGAGGGACCAACAGTACAATGAGCACGTGAACAAAGAAAGCTCAATACATGAATACAACACCAAATCAATACAAGTATTCAACCAGAAAATAAGGGAGAGGTAACACATTCATAATGAGAAATCTATCTGGATTGATCAGCATTATAAAACACTGCAAGAATTTCAAATATCTTGTATCAAAATTTTGTGAAAAAAAGGGCATGGTTTACCGAACCAATTATGCATGAGAAATTCACAGCAAATGAATATGCCCAGCATTTCTCCATTCCCATCAATAACACCAACTCCACATCAATCCAATGACATAGGCTAATAGGCAACAGCACCACCCAACCAATTCAAAGCCAAAAAGGGCTATACATCCAAGAAGCTAATAATTCATTCAGCACAAATATAATTCAAAGATCTCACCAGACAGCCCAAATCCCCAATCATGCACTACCGTAATTCACAATTATCACCAGACCGTTGCCTTTTTTGTCGAACTCACCAACACGAATTATCGTCAAATTCCTATCAGGGTTAACTACCGATACAATTCCCAGTTCCCTACTCAGTTTAATTACATGCTAGCATAACTCCATAACGAAGATAACATGCAGAAACGCCAAGCATTGGTAAACAGATACAGAACACAAACCAAGAACTTTAAAATTGAAGCTCACAGTGTTGCCAGAAGTTGCCGGTGAGGGTCTCCGTCTTGCGGGCGGCCTCGCCAAACCTCTTCCCCATCTTCCCCAGAACATCCTTCACCGTATCCATTGTATCTGCAAAAGGGGGAAAAATATCCAAAACCGTAAAAAAAACCGCGAGGTTATCCTGGAACCAGACAGATTTGGCTGCAGGAACGCACTCTTCGAGGCGGGCGCGACGCCGCCGGCGGGGGAGGAGACGTAGGGGTTGCCTGAGAAGGGCGGCGCCGAGGAGGCAGCGGCGGCGGCGTGGTAAGGCGGAGGGGGAGGCGGAGGCATGTCGTCCGGCGAGAGCCTCGGGTAGTGCGCGTAGTCCGAGGCTGCAGCGGAGGCGGCGGCCGGCGGGTTCATGTCGACGGCGGGGAGGTGGGGGCCTCCTGGTCAGACGGTACAGCTCGGCGCCGCGTTGGGCTGGATGTATCTCTGGACCCAAACGGACGCTTCAGGTGGTTGCCCTTTTTTCCCTTTTCCTTTTCGAGGATTTCGTGGCTGTCTCCGAAGCTGATGCGCTATATATACTTCCTTTCTTCCTTAATGCTATATTTAAATTTATCTTAAAATACTACTACTTCTGCACCTATCAACTAATCATAATTATTTGTTAATATTTTTTACCGAACTTCTTATCTCAATCAATCACAACCACTTCTCACTTCAATCTTAATTTTTTTAAAAAATAGAAAAATCCTAGAACAGGGAGAGTATATATAATCGAATTTTTCCTTCCCTTCAAAAAAAAATATACTACCACCCTTAAATAACACGACGAGGCCATCGCTAAGCATTCCGAGTCTTCGACGAACTTGCCCAAATGCTTAGCCACGAAGGTGCGTGCGTGTACATTTCAAACGCGAGTTGCGGCACGTCGCGTAACGAAACACCCGAGGTCAGCGACGCGTTAATATCTGCAGGCCCACATGTCAATCCTGTAGGTGAGATCGGATCCAAGTGCTGCAGTGCTCCTTCCAACCCGTTATTCCGCTGCTTCGTAGTACAGCAGCAACGTTCAATTCTGCCTTTCGGACCCTCCCCAACCTGCCTGCCTACCCATGGATCTGAAACTCGCAAGGCCCACCTCACGTGAGCACTGTGGCTCCCGCGTCCTCTTGCGTACCAACGGCCCAGCCTGCGCTGCGAGTCGGTGCAGGTGCAGGGCGCCGCGCCGCGCCGCGTGTCTCCGATCGGCGCGCTGCACGCTTCATCTGGTTCTGCAGCGGCGTGCGAATCCTTGGCGTATCACGGGAAAAAAACGCCGTCTCGATGGGCCGCACCGATCCTCTTGCGTTTGCCTCGCGTATCGCACGTATACGACGCGGCCCAGCTCTTCTTCTCAGCGTAAGATGATAGCCGAATTTCATGTAGCCATTGTAGGATTTGGCTGGGATCTGAGGAAAAGAAACGGAGATACGGGGGATGCCTACCTACCATGGCACCTGAAAGGTTGAGCACCAGCTGAACTCGCGACCTGCCACTACCAGGAAAGACCAGGGCCACCTTTGGAGATGCACGGGGGGCATTGCCCAAAAGTTGGCCACTAATTGGGTTTTTGGCTCCCACACCACCCCTCTCATGAACGACTAGCGCTGCTTTGTTAAGCCTAACTGTGGATCTTTAGTTCGGTTGCAAAAGGCAGCCTGCTTTCTCTTTGTGAGAGAAGTAGAGGGATTGGCCTTTCTCTTTACGAATTTTTATTCATAGGAATTGAAATGATTTCCATTTGTTCATAACAAATGAAAATTCCATTGCCGTTGCTTAGACTGATCAATGATCCCATGAAAAAATTAAGTCAAACATTCTAGCTCTGGGATGAGGACGGCAACGCCATTGCCTTTGTCAGTAGAGAGGGGATTGGTTAGACTCCACGACCAGCCACCCGCTAGGCGTGCCTCCCTTGTTGAGCTAGTTGTCACCGCCATCACACATCCCTTGATCTCCACACCTAGGCGACCGGCGGCAAGAGGAGAGAGATAAGAGAGGAGGAAGAAGTCGAGGTCGCCGCCGGAGGATAGAGGACGACATGTTTGTGTGGCGGTGACCTCCTTCTCGTAGGTCCTCTACCTCCATCTCTGTGTTGCCCACGCTGCTATCTGCTGTCATCTTGATGTCGCCGCCCTCCTCGCTTTGTTGGCAGATGTCACGCCTAAAACTAGCCCTCTGGGAAGGATAAGTCTGAGTTGATAAACAAACCTGTATAATTGTACCAATTCCAAAAATATAGTGCTGGTACAACAGGAAGATGGATCTTCACGACACAATTGTCTTATTATTAACCATAGTCTTACAACCAGGTTGGAACTATGGACATACTCTGAGTTCACAACGATACATTACCAAAAGAGAGAAAACAAAAACTAGCCCAAAGCCACAAGCGCGACTTGGGAACTAAGCTGAAACCCTAGAATTCTTCAAATCCTGTCTGCTCCTAGAAGAACTACTCATCTGCGGGATCCATCTCTTCTCCTTCAAGCACTGGGGTGGCGGTAGATTATAAAGAGCAAGGGCGCAAGTCATGGGAACTTAAGTGCTTAATGCAAGCTTCAAAGGAGGGCTGGTTATTTTGCTATTCTGCTTTATTTGAAGACCTTTAAATAAGCTAAGTGTGTGCTTCTGAATAACCAGAACGGGGTGGAGTCTCGCCCGGTCAGAGTGAAGTGTCTCAACATTTATTCAGCGCAACTCTCAAAGTTGGCTTCTCGAGACTTGGCTCCACGAGCCAATTCAATATTTCTAGGCCCACGGCCCTGCTGTCCACGACAGCTTCACCTCAATTTGGAAATCGAATTCCCATTTCACAACATCCTTTTCACAAGCAATAGTTAAACAAAATTATGCTAAGGAATCACATCACATCTGTCCATGACCATGGGCACGGTTGAGGAGATATGAATTTTGAAAGATTTATTGAATTTCTGGACGAAGGGAAAAGATCTTGGAAATTTGGAATATTGATTTCCTAGGGTTTTATTCTTCCTTGCCACTTACAGGTGGGGCCCATCTGTCGGTCGAGAGGAGGAGGCTGGTCGCGCGCTTTGGGCTTAGCTCATGGTACCCGAGCGGAGTAGAAACGGGCTTCGGTTTGTTGGGCCATGACATGGACTCGATTCGGTGGGCCGGTGTGTGAGCAAAGCTGAGGAAGCGATGTGGGCCAACGCGGCGACGTGGCCCAAGAGGCGGACGCACGCGGTAAGCTGATGGGAAGTAGGCCGTTGTACTGAGCCCATCACGCAGGGCCTAAGTGGGACCTAGTGGTCGGTCTCTTGCTTCACATAGACAGGGTTGCACGGTGGCCGGTTCACGGTAAGCCAAGGACGGTGGGCCCTTGCTTACCTGAACGGCTCACCGTGGACCATGCATATCTTACGATGGTTGGGATGGGGACTAGGTGCCCGAGTGGTAGGGATATGTCGACGCGGTGGTTAAGTGGCAGCGACGTGGATCCAACGTGGCTGCCACGGGAGACGTCGAGAGGTGTAAGAAGCACAGTGCACGGATCTAACGGCTAGCTATGGCGTGCTTCGCTGGGGTGATACGACGGGCTTAGCTTGAGGGAAAGGTCACTGGCATGACGAGGAGGTCCAGAGGAGTTGAGCCAATGGCTCGGATCCGTCGGAAAGGGCACGACAGCGGCGCCTAATTGAGGATTTTGCTGTCAGAGCTCCCTGGCTCCATTACGCGCGGTTAGGGGCTCCCAAGGTGCCTTCGCACCAATTGCTAGGGTGGAGAGCTACGGTGAGTGGCTAGGCCACTAGCGACGATGATGGTCTAGCTAGCGCCCTAGGGGGGGACCGGAATGGAGAAGGGGGACAGAGGACGACCATGGCGACGAGCGCAAGGAGGAGTGATTGGTGGCGCGAACGTAATCGTTCGGCCTCAACACGAACACGGCGGGGAAGGGAAAGTAGACGGCGGCGGCAATCTTTGGGATCGCACCGGCGCGAGCGGCGGGAGACGGCGAGCTTGGTGCAACGGTGTGGATCTCCAAGGCAGGCCGATGAGTTGAAAGAGAAGAATGGAGGGGGGTGTGGCGGTTTTTATAGTGGAGCGGTAAGGTTGGTTGGAGCGAGGGGGCCGTGGGGAATTTCTCGTTGAGCTGGCAGGGTCGCCGGCTTGGTCAAGAGAGGGGACAGCGAGCTGGCGTGGCGGCGTTAGCAACGTCCTGCTCTTGTGCACAAATGGGCGAGGCAGGGAGTGTGTTGATTGCTCCGGAATGGAAAAAGAGAGGGGCGGTGGAAAGGGGGTCTTGCCGTCTCTGTTTTGGGGAGGCTTGGCTTGCTCCATGGCAGGAACGCAACCACACCTTAGCGGCTAGCGGCGGGGCTACGATGACGGTTGACGATGACGATAAAAGCTGGACGGAGGGATAGGCGGCGAGCGGCAGCAAAGCGGTCGCCGCGGCAGGTGGGGTGACAGCAGCGTCCTTCCAGTCAGCCACGACGTGCACACAAGGGCGGGAATGAGCGAAACCGGGGGTGGCGGAGCGGATTTGAACAGTGACGGCAGTGAGCGAGGAGAGAGCGAGCGAGAGAGAGAGGTTTCTCCTCTGCCAAGGGCACATGCCGTGCACGTGGGCAAATTAGGGGAGGCCAAGGTAGGCCGGCATGGAGATAGGCCGTGCGGGGAGACTGGGCCATGCGGCAGATGACGAGGTGAAGTAGGGGAGACGGGCTAGCCCGGCTGGGGAAAAAACTGAGGAAGGGCGGCCTTGTACCTAAAATCGATTTAAACTTTTTCGAGGATTTGAATTGAATTTGGATTTGATTTGGGGAATGAGATTGGAGCACATGAGTTGATCTGGGTGGAGGTTTAGATAGAGATCTTGGCACACAAGGAGACTTTGACCAAAGAACCAAATTTTCACGATTAGGCTTTTTATTTAAATTAGTTTTACGCATAGAACGCACGGGCGTTACAACGGACATTGTTAGAGCAGGACTAGACGTTGTGCCCCCAATTCGATCAGCACTTGGGTAATTACTAACAATCTTGCTTGCCAGATACATGGTTAACAGAAGTTATTCGGTCTGTCTGGAGGGGAGAACATTTCGCCAAGATGAAGTTCGAGAACATTTTCTCTTTGGAGAAGATAAATATCAAAGTCGAAGACAAAGCTTAGGACACACGCCAAGGAGGGAATATTCTTCCACGTGGCGTGGGGGACCAGTCTGGACCACTCCGGACAGCTGTCCTTGAGGGACCACGAAGCTAGTATGTAATGTCTAATTTGTCCCTAGGATTAGTGGTCCCCCCAGGGGCATTTCTGTAATCTCCTTGTACGGCTCTTGGGCTATAAAAGGCAGGCAAGCCCTATTGTAAAGTACAGAGAACATTGGAGTAAACAGTGCTTTGAGTGCTTTTAGCCTCCCAGATTGCGTTTTGCAAGGATAAGCGGGAGAAAACATTTCACCCGCTTACTCTTATTTCTTGTTCGTGACCGAAGGTCACAACAAACATATCAATCGCAAGTCCCTCGTTACTCTCTTTCTCTTGTTCTCTCTCTCCGGGGGACGGTGATGGCCTGGGTGGGGGAGCCTAGTGGTGCTGTTCCTCAGGGAGCCTGGTAATGGCGACATCCCTCGGGTGCATTGGGAGAGAGCTTTGAGAGAAGAGGCGCCATTGTGTGCTGGATTGAGTGGGAGAGAGAAAGAGACAGAGAGAGAAAGGGGAATCCAGAGGATGTAGAAAGGCTATGGATTGACATGTGGGCCAGCTAGATTTTTATTTTTTTAATTAATTTGCTGATTGGATTGCCATGTGTGCACCATGTAGGAACATCCCTTGACTAGGCTAGGGGGTAATTTGTCCATTTAAACAGTTGAGGAGTGTAGAATGTGTTGAGAGAGTGATTAGTGAATAATCTCTGTTAATACTCTTGATGATTACATTGTTTGAGTACATATATATATACTGCATGATGGGGTATCTTTTGGCAACAGTTGTGACAGTTCGTGAGAAGACATGTCCCTCCGAATAGGCAGTTTACAGGGGAAATTTGATCACATGTTTATTGTATTGTAACACTTCCCCTTGATCAATTGACATCTGGTAATCATTCTTGAGTCATCACTTGGAAAAACTCCTCGAAAAACCCTGTGAAAAAATTTTGAGGAGAAACCATTCTATAGATATGCCATTAAAACACCTTTAAAACCCAGTGGAAAATATAAAGAGCAAGTGATATGACATATATGTGAATTCTCTCTAAGAAAACCTTATAGAAGGAAAAACTCATAGGAGAATTACTGGTGATTATGACCATTGGGTCATAATTTAGTATAACTTCCCCTAAAACCATATAGAAAAAATATGAGAAGTTATTATATATCATCGATATCTCCTCAAAAACCCCTTTGGGGAAAATAGAGATATGATATATTTATTTACATTGTTATATTGCCTCATTAAAAACCTCTACTATAAGAGGGAAAAAGAGTACAGTATTTGCTTTGGACAGATTTAGTCTAGGAGATTACTCCCCTGACTCTTGCAAATCACGGAGTCGTTGCATACCAATTCCTTGAACATATTTCTGAAAAGTGGAAGTTGATAAAGACTTAGTAAACAAGTCAACGAGATTATCGCAAGATTTAGTGTGCAAGATACTAATTTCCTCATTTTCTTGTAATTGATATGGGAAAAATAGTTTAGGGCAATATGCTTGGTGATATTGCTCTTTATGTAACCTGTCTGTATTTGGACAACGCAATCAGCATTATCTTCATAGATAACGGTAGGTGATTCAATAGAACCAATACCACATAATTGTTGGATGTGATTAATCACTCTGCAAAGTCATACACATTTACGTGATACTTCATATAAGACAATTATCTCAGAATGATTAGTGGATGTAGTCACTAGAGTCTGTTTAGAAGACTTCCATGAGATGGATGTTCCACTATGTAAGAGTACAAAGCCGGTTTGCGATCTGGCATTGTGAGGATCTAATAAGTAGCCAGCATCATTATATTCTATGAGATCCATGTTTTTGTTTTTATGGAAAAACAAACCGAGATCTTGGGTGCCTTGGAGATATCGAATGATATTCTTTACTCCCGCCCAATGGCGTTTAGTTAGAGCTGTGCTATGTCTAGTAAGTAAATTTACCACAAATGTAATATCCGGTTGGGTGCAATTTTTAAGGTACATTAGCGCTTTAATGGCACTGAGATACGGAACCTCAGGTCCCAGCATCTCTTCACCTTCATCTCGAGATTTAAAAGGATCTTTCTCCCTGTCAAGAGATCGAATAATCATTGGGGTTTTTGATGGATATGACTTATCCATATTGAATTTCTCCAATATTTTCTGGACATAGGCAGCTTGATGTACAAGTATGCCTTTTGGAAGGTGCTCAAGTTGAATACTTAAGAAAAATTTGGTTTTACCCAAATTCTTCATTTCAAACTCCATTATTAGATTATTGCATGTCTCATCTATATCTTGTGCATTGCCAATGATATTTAGATCATCGACATACACAGAGATTGTACAAAATCCTGTTGAGGACTTCTTGATGAATACACATGGGCAATCATCATTGTTGGAGTACCATTTTTTCAAAAGAAACTTACTAAATTGTTTGTACCACATTTTTCCCGACTGCTTTAAACCATATAATGACTTGTTAAGTTTTATACAATACATATTGCAGTTTGCGTGTGGATTCGGAATTTGGATTCCATCGGAAATTGTAACAGCCCTAAAAATGACTAAATTTTAAAACCTTTTTATTTTTGTGTATTTTCAAAAATCCACGTTGAGTTTAGTTCTTCGTTCGTCGTAATTGCTTCTTCGTTTTCTTTTTCTTTTTCTTTTTCTCAGAAGTGTAATTCATCCATTAATCCATTCATCCATCATCCTAAATTCTCGCGAACGAGTCCGCGTGGTTCTCGGGTCATCGGCCCATTCTTTTCTCATTGCGGACCCGTTTTCTCGGCACGACCGTTCTCTTTTCTTTCTTCTTTTCCTTTTCTTTTCCCTTTTCTCATATTTATCCCTCTGGCCGCCAGCCCAGGCTGGCCCAACTCCCTCCATCGCCTCTATTTCTGTTTGGAGAAACAGAGTGAAGCTCTGCTGACTGCCTCTCCTTGCCACGCAGCTGCTTCCTGCGGTGTCATCGTCCACGCGTCGTCTTCTTGCTTGACATCAAGCTAGCCGAGCTCCAGCTCAAGCCCATCACAGAGCCGACCTCAGCTCGAGCTCGCCAACGCCGCCGCCTCGGCCCTTCCCGCGCTCGACCGCCGCCATGGAGGCCCTCCCCTAGTCGTCTTGATCCTCTTCGACCACCACGCCCCGCCGCCAGCTCGCCGTCTGCCGCCGCCGCCATGATCTGTTCGTCGTCGCCAGCCCTGCCGACGCCTCCTCAAGCATAGCAACCTGGGAATGGGTTCGCCTCAGCCCCAAGACCCCGAAACCGGTGCCCCCCCTGCCGGGAACCAACCTCCTCCGTCGCCGGCACCCTTGGCACCAGCCGGCTCCTGTGAGAAGAGAGAGAAGAACAGGAAAATCCTATTTTCCTATTGAAAAATAATTCAGAAAAGGCTCTATTCACTGTTTCAACTGGTTTATTACTCTTTTGCCCTCGAAATCAAAATCTGAGACCTACTCCTGACTCCTTAATTATTCTGAATCCATCCGCGCCAGTTTCGTCGTGATCCGAGCATCTGTTGGTGAAACCCTAATTTTGACTCTAGGGTTTCCGCTCGACGCGACTTCGGAAAAATCCCAAACTTCTTCCATAATTCCTCTTTTAATATTCTATGTACTTTCTGAATTTTTGGTATTTATTTGAAATTATTCGCTTATTTATTTTATTTGTGTATCGATAGATTCCGCCGCAGTAGATCCAATCGAGGAGTCCGAGTCCGCAGCTGACGCATACGCTTATGCAGTCGTAGTAAGAGACGATTGGTACGATTACGCCGATCCTGAAGGCAAGTCATGCATCCTTTGAACAATAATTGAACCCGATCTAGAACTAGGTCATATTTTGGGTAGAGTACTACCTTGAAGTACTTAAATAGAATGCACGAGTTAATTTTCTAAAGTATTTCGAAATAGATAACACCTTTTATTTGATATTGTTATAAATGTAATGCCATGCCTTGAGTTGAGCCTAATATATATCTTTGATAACTCTAGGTTAATCCTGCTTATTATGACATATTGAATATATATGAAACTGTTATTTTATGTGATAGTTTTGGAAGTATATGATATATTTAAAGTTTTAAGGACATAACCCCCTTGTGCTAGTATAAGTGACATAGTTAGTGCCCATCCACATGATCGAGGTATTCGGACCCAGTGTGTACTGCTCCAGTGAATTGAACTTCTGCAGCCATTCAGTGTATTGGCATTTTAGGCTTTAACGTGTATAATGGCCATTGAGTGAGGTGAGATTGTTAAAATATGTGAGTGTGGGTGCTGCAGTGCCATTTGCGGTCTTTGAGGACTGCGTGTTCCTTCTAGTTGTGCAATAGTGGGTGGATGAGTCGTCGGGTTGGTGCACACCCTCGCGAAGGCCAAGTTGAGGCCAACAGACGCCTTGTCCTATAACCTGCTAGGCAGAATAGAGATGAGCTTGGGGCAGTACTACACTTTGTTATCTTCAGCCTGGCTAGCTGTGGGTATCGTGCGGGTAAAGCTGGGTAGACGCTGCAGAGTCATTTGGTATTCGAATACGCCGTGCTCCCGGTTAATGGAGATATGTCTATGGGTGAATCCAGAGTAATGGCATTAGTAGAATTGTGATAATGGTTTAAATTGAGATCATGTAATATTAAACCCTTTAAAACTAAATTTGTTTACAAATTGGGATGTTTATGAACTACTGATAAGGTTTAGAGTTAAACCAGTTCCCTCCTTTGTTATATCTTGCATCACTATATATTTCCCTGCATGGCTTGCGGAGTACTTGTGTACTCAGTCTTGCATATTTTGGGCTCCAACTGTTCAGGAAGAAGTTGCAGGTGAAATCGAAGAAGCCGTCGATCCGCTGGATTGGGACGAAGACGAAGGCTTCGAGTTTTAGGTCGACTCTACACTCAGGCTGTTCCTGTGGTGCAGAGTTGCGTCTTTTGGTTGTGCGTGTACGGCCATAGGCCCGTTGTGTGCGTGTGTTGAGTTTGGGTTGTACTAGAACCTTGTCGGTTTGTATAATTAATCGAAGTTCTGTTTCTGTATCATTCTATGCGTAACTGAACGGTCCCCACAGAAATCTTCATGTATATGTCCAAATCAAGTGACCCATAAAGATATGTTGTCACTACATCCATCAACTATAAAGATTTTGTACTGCCAGAGATATTAGATATTAGAAAGTGATTTCACTCATTACTGGAGAATATGTTTCATTGAAATTAATGCCAGGTCTCTGCATGAACTCTTGTGCTACAAGCCTCGCTTTATATCTCACCACTTTATTGTTTTCGTTCCATTTGTGGATGAAAACCCATTTGAATCCGACAGGAAATATTTTGGTAGGTGTTGGTATCACTTTCGTGAATACCTCTCTTTTCATGAGCGAGATAATTTCTGCTTGGATTGCTTCTTTCCATTGAGTCTAGTCCGAGCGCTTTCTGCACTCTGCCATGGTCTTGGGATCTGGATCATTTTAAAGGTTGCTTGCAATCATTGCAGAAAAATAGTTGTCGACAATTGTAGTATTTCTATCATATGATTTTCCAGAATCAATATAGTTTGTGGAAATCTCTTGGATCCCTGTTGACTCATTGTTATTTCCCAAAACATTTGAGTCAGGGTTTTCCGATGTCCCAGCATCAGTAACAGAGTGCACTATTGATCTGGGTTCGTGGATCCTGAGGTGTTTATCAACTTGACGTTGATTTGCATTTACTGCGTCAGAAGATTTATTCTTCTGTTTCTTTTGTCGCTTGCAAGAAGTTGTATCTGCCTTGGGTGCCGTACTTCTCCCCCTCTTATTTTAAATTAGAAGTTGAGTGGTTCTCGATGGTATGTCCACTCTTTCTGGCACATTTCTGGCAGGATTATAGGATTTTGTATCACCTCTATAATCAGTAAATGTATCTGGGAGGCTATTTGTAATGTTTTGCAAATGAATGATCTTTTGAACTTGAAGTTTAGTTTCTTGAGTACGTGGATCCAATGCTAAAATGTCTTGAGCATTCCAATCAATTTACAGGCATTCTTTTTGGTACTTGAAATCCCCCTTAATACCGAGAAATGTTCTTCATTAAAGATATAGTCAGCGTAACGGGCTGTAAATAGGTCACCTATAAGGGGCTCAAGGTATTTTATGATTGATAAAGATTTATATCCCACATAGATACTGAGTTTTCTGTGTGGGCCCATAGCAGTAAGCTGCGGTGGTGAGATCGGTACGTATATAGCACAACCGTATTTCTGCAGATGGAAAATATCTGGTGGATTTTCACATACTAGTTGTAGGGGGAGTTGCTATAGTAAGCAGTTGGACGCAATTGAATTAAGTCAGCAGCGTGTAAAACCGCATGACCCCAACAAGATGTTGATAAATTGTAACTTTGTAATAATGGCCTTATTATGAGCTTTATTCTCTTAATAAGAGATTCTGTTAAACCATTTTGCGTGTGAACATATGGAACAAAGTGCTGAACTTGAATTCCGAGGGCCATACAATAGTCATTAAAGGCACGAGATGAGAATTCATCAGCATTGTCCATTCGAATTGATTGAATTCGATATTCACAATAATGTGCTCGTAATTTAATAATTTGAGCAATCAATTTGGCAAATGCATGGTTTCGTATGGATAAAAGACATACGTGTGACTATCATATAGATGCGTCAATTAAAACCATGAAGTACATAAATGGTCCACTCAATGGTTGTATAGGGCCACATATATCACTTTGAATGTGTTCAAGGAATTTTAGTGGCTCAGTTCTGATCTTAAGGTAAGAGGGTCTTAAATCAATTTCCCAGTGCCACATGAGATGTACACAATATCTGAAGATTGTGGAAATTTATTGCTCTTAAAAGCATGACCAATTGAATTGCTGATAATTTTTCGCATCATCCCTATACCAGGATGGCCAAGGTGATCATGCCAAGTTTGGAATGTGTCAATATTCTAAAAAATTACCTTATATGCAATATGTTGTTCGTGCTTGATGTACGTGTAGTACAATCCAAAGGATAAAGATATAATCTTTTCAAGCACTTGTTTGCCATATCCGTTGTTTTTGGTTAAGAGGAGATATTTCTCTTTGTTGTCATCTTAGATTTCGATATGGAAACCATTCTGACGGATATCTCTATAACTTAATAGGGTATGAGTAGAATCGGGATATAGTAATGCATCCTCAATTGTCAATTGAGTACCCATTGAAAGCGTGATAGAGGCGCGATCAGAGCCAACTATCGTTGCATCGCGTCCAGCGATTGTTAAAACACTTCCTTGTCTCTTTGTAAGAGTCAAAAAAATATTTTGTGTCCCGAATTATAGAGTTTGTGGTGTCACTATCCACAAGACATAATTCTTCCTCCATTGGATTGAATCCCGTAAAATCTTGCCTTACTCTTTCCTCTTCTTCTCCTTCTTTCAACTCAGTGGAGTTGCTAGGTGTATGATAACGTGTTGAGAGAGTGATTAGTGAATAATCTCTATTAATACTCTTGATGATTACACTGTTTGAGTACTGTATGATAGGGTGTCTTTTGGCAACAGTTGTGACTGTTCGTGAGAAGACATATCCCTCCGAATGGGCAGTTTACGGGGGGAATTTGATCACATATTTATTGTGTTGTAACAGAATGTATGGTTTAGCCGTTGAGAATCAAGACTTTTATTATAGTTAAAGAGGTAAATCGGACTTAACCCCTAAAAAATCACTTCTGATCTTGATATGAACAAAACAACAATCAGTCATGACCATGATATGGAGTAATCTCTTTACAATCTTAAAAAGAAGCGGATACCTTAAATAAGACTATTCTTAGGTTTTGTGCTTGGCCCCGGATATCAAATCAAACGTCATTGTAGCACCTCTCCCCTTTGTGTTGAATAATAGACAGGGGCCGGAATGGAGGAAGCTGAACCATATAGATAAAGACCTTACCTTTTTGCTTCTCACTCATCCCCATCTCCTTAGTTCTTATATATAAATATGGGGAATGTAATGACTGTAAATATGTGGGAGAAATAGCTTTAACACACGTGGATGACATGCATAGAACGGTAAATATTACAAGATGAAGCCTGTAATTTTGGGGTCACAAGAACACAAGTAAAATAATATCATTATGCCTAGTTAATTAGCATGAAGGATCTCTGGACACTATAGTAGCTGGTTTGATTCCAGCTCTTGTAAACAAATAATAGAAAAGTACAGTGTTTGGTCAGCACTACATAAACAATAATTAACATGGTACAGGTCAAAATGTATTCCACCATGAAATAAAATAGTTTATCATCAGGAAGTACCCCGAAAATAATACGCCTTACTGAACAGAAGTTGATATGGAGTCACATGGCACAGTGCAAGTCAGTTTTTTTCCCTGAAAAGAATTATTTGCAGCAACTATCACATGAAGCAGAGAATTTATTGGACAAAATCAGGACTGAACAACTCTATTTTTCTCTTGTAAAAGAAGATAAATCACTGGCAATATCGTGAGGCCAGGGTGCAGTAAGTGCTTGAGTGGACAATTTGAATTGTGTCTTTATCATCATCATCATCTCTTTTTTTTTGAAACAAACTTTAGTACCATCTTTCATGAAAGAAATTGACTTTCCTGCTTGTACAGATTGATCAATATCAGAATCGAATATTGCATCATGTACTCGTCAAAAGATCCAGAAAGCCGAATTCTTCGAATGCATGCATGCAGCCCTTGAAACAAGGAAAGAACTAGTGCTTATGATTTAACATGAAGTAACTGTGAGATAGCAATACAATGGATGAGGATTGATAAACAATGTAGGTATGTAGACGCACAGTTCTAGGTAAGGTCCACAAGTCCTTTCCTTCGAGAGTTTTTGAGTCGTAAATGATCACAGTTCAACCAAAGAAAAAGCAGAATCGAGATGTGCAGGAAGTCCACTGAGAAAGTTGGCCACTTTTGCCTCTAGTTTTTATTTCTCCGTGCTGGTAAATGCATTATGTTATTGCAAGTCAAATAATAATGCATGGCTTTTGGTGTTAGGAGATGGACAGCTCGTCTGCAAATCAGCAAAAAAACAAAACGCAGTTACTCTGAAGTCGTAACAACACAATCAACGACCGGGCCTTTTTGAAATCTCATGCTAATTAATTAAGCAAGGAGAGTTAGCAGCGCGTAAAGTAAAACTGCACTAATCGTTAAAAGAATGTATCTGAAGTAAACTAACCCAGCACCCACCGGCCAAACGTGGTGTCAAATTAAAGCATGATGTGATAACTGTTATCTGAATAAGTCCTACTACTACCACGTCACACTAATTGCAAAAGGGTCCCCAAATACCAATCAGTTTTATTAACATTGTAAAAGATTATGTTTTGTTTGTGTGGCTGTTGCCTCTTGCCTGTTCTCTGAAAGAATGCTCAGCTCAGGCCTCAGGACATAATTATGTGGTGTTGTGAACAGCTTGTGCCTGAATTTGCATGGCATCTGAAGTTCTCAAGAACAGCAACAATCTAGACTGACAGAAAGGAATGCCTTGATGACAGAATCTGAGATGACTGCAAGCACCGAATGCTCATTCTGTACACTCCTCAAGTTTCTGAAGCATCAAACTGTGTTCTCTGCATGCTGTTCAAAAAGAAAAAAAAAAGAAGAGAAGCTCGATTTGGATCTTAGAAAGGTGTTAACTGATCAGGCACAGGAACACAACCTACCAGCTTCACACACAACGACAATGGTATCCATGGTTCCAGTGTTGTCCTCATGTCCTACTGCACTTGGGCGATTAGGGTTCTCTCCTCAAGGGTCTTATCATATAAACCGGCCATTTTTGAATTCAAGGTGCTGCACAGATCGATCAAACTTGAAGAGTAGAAAATTTGGGACAGTATGAGCTGTGTTTCTTGTTTTCTAAAACTAAAGAAATGCTTCTTTCGAAAAAAAATATTAGAATTAAAGAACTAGGGTTAAACAAGGGTGCTTAAACTACAGGCTGCACTAAGAATCCCAATGCCTTGACTGACAGCAATCCCTGCCTGAAAGGCCGACCAAGCGCAATAAAAGATGTGGAAGGAAACAAAAACAAAGAACCTTTCCTTGGCCTATCTCTCGCTTCTTTACTGTTGCGTTTTCTAAACAAAGCCCTGGTGCATGTGGACTGGGCAAGAGTGAGGGATTTGTTTTTTGGGATTTCAAATACCTTTCCGGATGGGCAAGGGGGCTCACCATCATCTGTAAGCATATGACAAGTTCAAAGGTTAGTAATGACCGCCATGCTCGTACACCACTTCACCACCGAAAAGAACAAACAAATGTTTAAATTTAATTGATAGAAATTAAGAACATTCCAGTGTCTCTCCCCCTTTCGGATCAACGATTTGGTCTCTGTCCATTGTTTCCGATGTATATGGAAGTAGTAATCGAGACTAGACTGCCATTTTTCTGTAACTGATGATGAAAAGTACTTTTCTTCGTCATATATATATAACACAGAAAAATACATTTATAGTTGTAATTGTTTAACCGATTCCTTATAAGCTATTTTTAATCCTTACCTCCGCATCAAGCCATCCTATATGGAGGGATTTTTAACTTAGATACCATCGCTTCAATAAAGAATATGTAGATATCCAAGATATATAAGTATATAGTACAGAAATTATTGTGCTGGTAAATAGTACTATTAAACGAATACATCTAAATTACTGTTTACACAAGTTATAACTATACATTTTTAGTCTGCGTTCGGAGGAGGGATTGGAGGGAAAGTTTCAGCGCACGCAAAATGAGACAAATTATTAGGGCATGATTAATTAAGTTTTAATTATTATAAACTTAAAAAATAAATTTATTTGATTTTTTAAGTAACTTTTATATAAATTTTTTTAAAAAAACTTACCATTTAGCATATCAATAAGCATGCTCATAAAAAAATGATGGAGTTTTGTTTTCCAACCTCTCGTACAGATCGATGCCTTATAGTCTATAGGATCACTGTCCTTCCCCTCTCTACCCCTATAGCCACCACCACGGCTCCCATCCTACTCACAAGTCTCTCCTCGTACTCCTTTTCTCTTTCATAATCGCTTTCCTTCTCATACTATATTTGTGTGCTTCATCCGATCTTTTCATATATAGATTTTGATATTAGCATCGACGAAATAAACGTTCCACGATGGTTGCTTTCTTTCTTCAAAATTCGTAACTCTCTTTTTCTTCTCCGTCTTTATCATCTACTTGATTCTATCTCTACGTTGCTACCTTTACTTCTGGGCCTAACATCTTCATCTAACTTGTAGCTAGTGGTCGCACTCTTGGTCCTACATATTGCTTTGATCTATACGATGATATAACTGAAGTTGTCTTCTCTACCGTAGCATAAACATTCAACAACATTCGACTTAATCAAGGAAGAAATCAGGTGCTAGTTTCTTCTACATTTCATCCAAAAATGAACAAATAATGAGATACTTTCTTCATCTCAAAATTTAAAAAAACTAGTACTAAATATATCCAGATTCATATTACTAGAATATATCATATCCAATATAAGGTTTTTGTATTTTGAGTTTTTTTCATATTCAGCGAGATTTCTGTGCACATGCACACAGGCACATGCACGGTAAAAAAATAAAAAATTAAAATTAAAAAAATCGAGTAAACTTTATACCACTGATTTAAAACTTTCATCTCTAATTTTAAAATTTTAACTTAAATTTAGAAACTATCAACTAAGAATTTTAAAAAATCTATTCAAAATTTGAAATTTCCAACCAAAAAATTGAAACTTTTAATTAGATTTCCGAAACTTTCAACTAAAACCTAAAAACTTTTTAACTCTATTTATTTATGTATTATTTTATAATTAAAAATTTATTAAATATTAATAATAGTAATTAGAGATGATTAGTGGAGCGTTAGGTCTCATATTTAGTATTAGGTTTTTTTTTATTTTGAGACGGATGGAGTATAGTACATATCCAGCGAGTCCATCCAGGTAGAGCACTGCGTCTGCGTGCGCGCGTGCGCCGTGCGGGCGGCTCTCGGCCCAACCGAAGGAACACAAGTACGCCTCCAGCTCCAGTCTCACACGATCACACACACCCACCCGCACCGCGCTGCCTGCGCACCCCCACCGCCCACCACCACCCCAGCCTGCCTCCCCTGCCGTGCCGCGGCGGCAGCGCCTCCTCTCCTCGGGGCTCCTCGCCGCCACCAAACTAAGCGGCCGCGCCCCCCATGTCCGAGGAGGACGACGACCAGCCGCCGGCGCCGAAGCGGCCGCGCGCGTCGCCGCCGCCCGACCAGGTCCTCGACAACGTCCTCGAGACGGTGCTCCAGTTCCTCGACTCCGCGCGCGACCGCTGCGCCGCCTCCCTCGTCTGCCGCTCCTGGCACCGGGCCGAGTCCGCAACCCGCGCCTCCGTCGCCGTCCGCAACCTCCTCGCCGCCTCCCCGGCCCGCGTCGCGCGCCGCTTCCCCAACGCGCGCCACATCCTCCTCAAGGGCCGCCCCCGCTTCGCCGACTTCAACCTCCTGCCCTCTGGCTGGGCTGCCGCCGCCTTCCGCCCCTGGGCCGCCGCCTTCGCCTCCGCCGCCTTCCCCGCCCTCGGCTCCCTCTTCCTCAAGCGCATCACCGTCACCGACGACGACCTCGACCTGGTATCGCGCTCCCTCCCCGCCTCCTTCCGGGACCTCTCGCTCCTCCTCTGCGACGGCTTCTCCTCCGCCGGCCTCGCATCAATCGCCTCCCATTGCAGGTAATGCGTCTCCCCCACCCCACCCCATCTCTTCCCTCCTCACCATTCCGTTCCAACTTCCAACTTTCTCGTCCGTGGTAATGGCGTGTTCGATGCGGTTGCTCTCACTGCTTCTTACAGGGGACTGCGAGTGCTCGACGTGGTTGACTGCGAGATGAACGACAACGACGACGACGAGGTGGTGGACTGGGTGGCGGCGTTCCCGCCGGGGCCGACCAACCTGGAATCCCTCTCCTTCGAGTGCTACGGCCGGCCGGTGTCCTTCGCCGCGCTCGAGGCGCTCGTGTCGCGCTCGCCGCGCCTCACCCGCCTGGGCGTCAACGAGCACGTGTCACTCGGCCAGCTGCGCCGGCTCATGGCGAACACGCCTCGCCTGACGCACCTCGGCACCGGAGCGTTCCGGCCGGGGGACGGCCCCGAGGATGTGGGGCTCGACGTGGAGCAGATGGCATCCGCGTTCGCATCCGCTGGGCGGACGAACACGCTGGTTTCGCTTTCTGGCTTCCGTGAGTTCGAGCCGGAGTATCTGCCTACCATTGCCGCAGTGTCCGTCAACTTAACAACCCTCGACTTCAGCTATTGCCTGGTCTTTCCCGATCAATTCCTGCCCTTCATCGTTCAATGCCACAACCTTGAGAGACTATATGTAAGAACTGAATTGCTTCGTCGGTTTGGTTTTACCTGCACTGCGTGATTCAGCTTATCTGAAGACGATTTATTTGCCAGGTGCTTGACTCAGTGCGTGACGAGGGGCTCCAGGCCACAGCCAGGACCTGCAAGAAACTCCAGGTTCTACATGTGCTTCCATTGAACATACATGAGGATGCCGATGAGCTGGTGTCGGCGGTTGGGCTTACTGCCATCGCTGAGGGCTGTCACGGGCTCCGTTCAACGCTGTTCTTCTGCCAGAGTATGACCAACGCTGCGGTGATCGCCATTTCTCAAAATTGCATGGAGCTTAAGGTATTCCGGTTGTGCATAATGGGACGTCATCAGCCCGACCATGTGACTGGGGAGCCCATGGATGAAGGATTTGGTGCCATTGTTCGCAACTGCAGCAAGCTTACTAGGCTCTCCACATCTGGACGCCTGACTGATCGAGCTTTTGAGTACATTGGCAAGTATGCCAAGTCGCTCCGGACACTCTCTGTAGCGTTCGCTGGAGACAGTGATCTGGCGCTGCAACACATCCTCCAGGGGTGCTCGAAGCTGGAGAAGCTTGAGATAAGGGACTGCCCATTTGGGGATGCTGGCCTCCTCTCTGGAATGCACCATTTCTATAACATGCGGTTCCTCTGGATGTCAGGTTGCAACCTTACGTTGCAAGGTTGCAAGGAGGTAGCACGGCGGCTACCAAGGATGGTGGTGGAGCTGATAAATAGCCAGCCTGAGAATGAAAAGACCGACGGCGTGGACATCTTATACATGTATCGGTCGCTCGAGGGGCCAAGAGAGGATGTACCACCATTTGTGAAGATCCTATAAGCTGCTCCTGCAGAGACACTTGATATGCTGTTTGCTGAGTGCAGATCAAATGCAGCCCAAGCAACACAGGAAGGTAAGACAGCTGGAGTCAGGCATATGATCATTTTTCAACGCTTGAAGTTTGGAGTTCTGATCCGTCTATTGGAGCTGCAAATTGTTAAATTGTTGTACTACTAGTAGGGGCATCGGTATATGCAAAATTTTCTATCACAAGATCATAAGTTCGTCAGAGCAGGCTTCTTCGAGGGGGCTTTGACCCCTCAGTTTTGTTTGCTGCTCTGATAGCCTTCTGTTTGAGGGCAATCTATCTATGCCGGCACAACCACCATGGTTTTTCTAATTTTTTTTCCCAAGTGAAGCTTATCATCAGATTAAATTCATTAACACTTTTCCTGTTTCTTGTCTTATAATTCCTTCAGTTTTTGCATTCGTAAGTTGGAACTCTAAAACAAAAACCCTGCTGAATTGAGTTATGTTAAATTCCTATGTGTTCCATGGTCTCAAAGTTTGGTGATCTCTAGTGAAGACTTGAAAAGTCTTTGAACTTGTCTTTTCGTTATCTCGTCTGAATCCAGCACTTTGTCTGTTGATATCATTACCTGGAGGTCCTACGCCTCAAAACCTGAAAGCTCTATCCATGGGTTCCTTATTGGGAGGTCAGCAAAAGTTAGGCCCTGGTCCATCAAGTGATTATTGCTTGACAGCCCCAGTTTCCAGCCGACGTGTTGGCCTTCCACGCCGGCGAAAACGACGGCCGGCAGCCAGCTTGAGCCCTCCGATCCACCACCATTGCCTGACGAAGTTTTTTTGCTAAACACATCTCATGCTGATACTGTTGTTGCAAATAGTTGCCACAGCCTTTTCTTTTCTCTTCTTCCTTTTCTTTTCACTTTGTTTCTTTGTTTTCTTATGGATGCTGCTGTTTCCCTGATGGCTTCTCTGCTGGTCACAGCTTCGGCTGAGAGATGAAAAAAAGGTTGGATAGTGACCAATCCTACAAGGAAGCCTGGGTGCATCCAAGCCTGAGCATTAGCAGCCCAAAAAGATGATAGGTAAGGGGTGGCAAATGATGAGGGAGTGATGACCGGTCGATCCTGATGGGGATCGATCGATCGTTTGACTGATCCCCACGAGTCACTGACTGTCCTCCCAGCTGCGACGAGCAGTCCAGAGGTTGCAGTAGATGCCAAGCCTAGTGGGGATCCATGGACAGTAAAATCTGCAGCTGGTGAAAAGGCTTCCTCACCAAGCTCATTGGCTCCCTTGACCATCTACTATCTCCCTGTATGAAGATGAAGCTGTGATGCAGTGTTCTGCTGATTTTTTTTCAGTTTCTGGGGGTGTCAATCCGAAGGTTTCTGAAAGTGAGAGATGCAGCCTCTCATTGCCAAAGCAAATGCCTGAAAAATGTGTGCTTAGATTGGGAGATCTCTACTGACTTTCCTTTCTGATCATCCGAGGCCGGACCGAACTTTTCTGATGATGGTACATTTGAGGTCTAGAGGCTGGGATCTCTTGCCCTTCCCATCTCTGAAACATCTTGTCAAATAATTGGCTACTATTGCTACTCCGGCTTAAGAAAAAGAAAGAACATTTAGTTTCTTCAGATCTGGAGGATGTGGATCTCATACCACAACAAGCTGCAATCCGGCCACGGGATTGAATGAGACTGATGTGGAAGAAAGCGCAAAGCTTGGCTGTTTCAAAATGCAGTAGCAGTAATGAGGGGACTGTGATTGATTCACCCCAGCAGAAAGCTGCAAGGGCTATGCGCCATATGGTACAGCGTTTTCATGTGTGTAAGCTTTATTACTGCCTCTACTATTTACATGAACAGAGCTAGTATTACCATGCCACTGCGTGGGAACTTTGAGGGTTGCTGCTTGTCCAACTTTGATGTGTGAATAATTCAGGTTCAGACAAGCTGGTGAGAGTTGTAACCAGGAGATAATTCATGTCAAGATCACTTGTAACATGGGTGTCTTTTGGGACGTAGTACTACGTTTGATGCGACTAGAGCATACAGTGCCTTGACACAGGTTGCTGCAAAACTGTTCTTACTGAAAACTTGGGGAGCTTCTTCTAGCTACACTTACACCCTTCGCTGAATTCATTTCCATCGAGTTTGCTTGCATTGTGTTTACCTGTACCTGCATTTGTGATTTTTTTCCCTCTTTTTTCAGAGCCATATTTGGGATCTGCATTCATGGTCCACACTAGCTTCTCTTTCAGTGTTCTTTCAGGGGGTGTCACTGATGGTTCTGTCTTAGCTCTTGTCAAACACGACGTAAATTATAGCTTTTCCAGACGCATTATATTTGGCAAAGGAGAGAAATGATGGCATAAAGTTGAGTTTTTTTTTTAACTGCTGACTCTCCCATATTTCTACCAGTTCGGTGGCTCCAAACTTAGCAATAGGTAAAGAGACTCCTTTTCTATAGCCATCGAGACTGCATGCATGGGAACAGATCATTTGCTGTGTGCCTCAGCTGGTAAATCTCTTCTGAAAGTTAGGCGTGCGTTTCCATATGTGCAGAAACATTAGAGCAGTTTTTAATCAGATCTTGTCAGTCATGGTACAACTGCATATGGCTGCTGGACCGGGATGCTTATTAATCACTAGCTAGTTTGGTCAGGAACCTTTTTCTTCTGATGATAATAGAACGATCAAACACAAGTTTAACTGCTAACTACTTCCTCCAATGTGGGCCTATGGCAGTAGGGCTTTGCAATCATACAAGCTTGTGAACAGTGTTAAGATTGGATTTATAGGCTTACTTTATGGTGTGTCAACACCTTAGTTTTATTTATTTTTGTCCCATCAACTTTTCTGACCCTTTGCTGATTGAAGTAGTAGTAGTGTCATGTTCCTAAATATCCAAGATTACATGAACAGAGCGTCCACATGTTATATGAACTACGAAGGCTCAGAAAAGTGAAGTGCTCCACTAAATCCCGGAAAGCTATTTCACCCTCGTTGCCTTCTCTATCTGATGTTTGTACTGGGAATCATCTACTGCAAATGTCAAAGCTCTTGATGGAACGCTGTAAGCGCATCTTTTGTCAAAACATCAGCAAAGTATATTGCTTTATAGGAAAAAGGAAAAGCAAAGTGGCTTTGTATTTGTGAAAGATGGATTGCGAGAACATATTCTGTAACCTGAACCATGACTTGTACTTTTGGAAAATTCCGGATTTACTCTAGCGGTATATTAGCCAATGATTTCTCGTACTTCACCAAAAATTTTTAGACAACATAGTAGTAGTAAATATCTAGTAGTACATCACCTAATGGTTCTGGATGAAACTATACTCGTGACTTGTCCATAGATTTTGCTGATTAGATCGAACCTAGTTGTCAGTTGTGACTGGTGTTTATTTCCAAAACTTGAGATGATTTAAATAAAAAAACAATCACCGACAGTTCTTGCAATAGTTTATGAGTGATCGCAATAAACATCAGATGTCTTGCTGGGACAAGAAAGAGATTTTCAGTTGGACCTGCAAAAGACCATTATTCATCTTATAGCACTACATTTTCCTGGCATGAATAGCATGTAAGTTGGCAAGATCTAATCTTAACCAAGAGCTTAATTAACTTGACATTTCTGTCTGTTTGATGGGAACTCATACCTGGCTGAAACTTTTGTAAATATTCTCATTAGCCAACAGGTGCCAAACGCTTGGCCCAAAGAAATGAACTGCTGGATGCAGAGTTGCAGACACCAACCAAGCATTCATCTGGGTCATCTCTTCTAATTATAAAAAATAAAGGAGTATTCAGCATTGCACAAAAATTATGGGCCATAATCTCAACTGAACACTTTGCAGTTGGCCAATGAACTCCTGTTCATATCTCTCCTTTCTTTTTCTCTCTCTCTCTCATGTGGTGTTTGCAGTGGGTTAAGTGTGTGATCTGTGCATTAGCAGTACTGTTCTTGCCGGGACAAGACAATCCTCAAGTTGATGCTCAAGTGACCAAACAAATGAGAAGGACAACTCAAATGGGCGGCATCTCTGGATCTGGAGCTGCTGCTCCGACCAATCCAGTGCTCACGAGGCACTTAGATGATGCTGATCACATGGGAAAGCCATCGTTGGTTGCCCTAGCAATTTAGCAAAGTGGCAGGTTAGGTTTGAGTTAAACAATGGGCCAATGCCGTTTAATGCGTTGCAAACCTGCAGAACACAATGTGATTTGTTCAGAAGCCGGCCAGTTGCATGCTAGGACAAGCACATGATTGGGCTCCTCCAAGCTCAGAAAGATATGTAAAGGCATCAATGTTTGCACAGATCTACAGCAGGAGGGGGCTGCACTGCACTGCATGCACCCCTCTTGTGCATGCAATGCTATGCATGCATGCACACAGGTGACAGCCACTACACAAACACACAAAAGGTGATGAGGAGAAGCAAACAAGGAGTCTAATTAAGATAGTAGCACAACAGGACAAGATTGAATCAATTCTTGCATCCCCCTCCTCATCTTTATTTCACTTCAAAATGCTCTGGCCTCTTGATTGTTTGTATTATCTTTGCACAAGCCTAATTTGACAGCCAAGCATTTGATCTTCTGGGGAGTATTCTGTTTTACCTGATCCCAAGGTTGAAGCAATGCATGAGCCTTTTCTCTCTCTCACTCTCTTTTTCTCTCTTCTCTCTGAAAGATGTGTAGGGAATCTTCTTCATCATTTCAGTACCCAAGAACCATGGACTTCTTGGTAGAAGAGAACCACATGAAATTGTGACAGCCATTTATCACAGAGATATTTGTGAATTGAGACCGTGACACACACATCCAGCCAGGTAGAGAGCAAAGAAGTGAAAAAAGCTGCCTCATACACCAAACTAGCAACTTGCAGTGCATTCCTACTAGGGTAAACCAATCCTCCTGACCTTTTTTTTTTCACCTGCTTCTGTGACTCAGAATCTTTTTGCTCAATTTTACTGAGTCTCCTACAGGCCACTACTACACTACTCCTATATTCTACATATATGATCTTCTGAGCTTATAATTATAAACTGATAGGCTACATCTGAATAAGGTAGAACAGGAGATCATTGGTGACAACAGCTGCATTCTGAATACTGGTTTGTGGTAAATGTTAGTGTGGTTGTGTGGCACTGTAGGGTGGTCAAAATCCTCTCCTCATTCAAACCCCATTGTGGGGTCTCTTCATTGCAAAGGCAAAGCAGTGTACCACTGTACTGCCCTAATCCAATTATTAGTTCATTGTGTGCTGGGGCCAATGCAGGGGTGGTGATGGATCCAACTTGGTTGCACAGCCTCAAGGTGATGGATCCATTTTGCTTCTGTGGTCTTGGAAAGGCTCAAGTGTTCACAAAAAAGGGCAGCAGGGAGGAGGAAGAGCTAGTGATGCTGCACAGTGGTGAGCAGAGCAGATTGTGTCATTGTGATGAGGAGGCACGCTTCATTGTGCCTCAAAAGAATGGGAGCTAGTAGCTCTCATTGATCTCCTCTCCTCTTGCACATCACCTGTGAATCTGTGATGGGGGCATGGATTGGTGGGTGTGCACATTTGCTATCTGGGCGTCCTCCCTTCCATCATTGCGATGCTCTGTGTTGCCACGGTAAAAGATGATACAAACGACAGAGCACAGAGCAGATATGTCCTTTCTCCTTCTATCTGGACTTCAGTTTCATCCTTTTACGACCCGGCTTTATTCTGAACAAATTTGGAACATTAACATGGATTAACTTTTGAACATGTATCATGTTAACATGGTCAACAACTCAATATTTGCACGAAAATAGAATGAGCTAATAGGGGGCAAATTATCGCCGGATTATTTGTGCCACGCTTTCAAAAGTATGATTCCTTCAAAAACTTTGTTCATCGGCATTGCCTAGATAACTTTTTCCAAACTATTTGTTAACTTTATAATGTATAATATTTAATTCATCTCTATGAGCAGTTGTCCATATTCCGCTGCATCATCTAAAAAGAACAGCTCCCTGAAAGCAAGCGCCTGCATGTTAAGGGCGTGTTTGGTTGCCTGCATCTAGGTTGGCTCGCATTGCGGGAGCAAGGAGACGCGTGTTTGGTTGGCTGGGCGTGCACGAGAGCCTGCACCCGCGGGTGCAAAACGGAGCACCGAGCCAGGCTGAGGAGGAACGCCCGATTCGAGCTTCGTTCCTCAACCTGGCCCAGCTTGTGCCGGCGCGGGTGTAGAGAGGGATGAGCAGGTGCATGTACGGGTGCAGAGAGGCATGATCAGGTGCAGGCGGGCATGTGGGTGTGCGACTGGGCTCACCTCCCTCTCTCCCATTCGCCTCGCGGGGCGGTGAGGGCATCGACCTCGGCGACCAGAGGCGACGCAAGGCCGAGCTCGAGGGACACCACCACCACTTCTTCCGCCGGACTGTTGCCTCCTCTCCTCTACTCTTATTGTCGTTGTTGGGCTCACCCCGTCGATGGAGGACACAGATCTCTCATTCCAGAGGCAACGAGCTTCGGTCGCCAGACCCCTCGCAGCCGCTGGACCACCGGATTTGGCGGCCACGAGCTTGTGGCCGCCGGATCTAGCAACTCCGACGGCAGGGGCATGAGTGGTGGGCCAGAGAAGCGGCGGCAGGGCTAGAGCATAGTTATTAAGACTGGACCGACGATCGAAACTGAGGTGCTCGGTTCATTGGTTCGATGGTCTGAGCGGCTAAACCGCCAGTTCAAATCGTGTTAAATAAATGCATGTTGAATGCATAGTGGTAGGAGGATTTTGCTGTTAGTCACATGATCTAGGGTTTGAATCCTAAGCTTCACCTTTTAATCGAATTGGGTTTTTCCTGATCGGACCGTTGGTCTGGTCCGGTCTTAATAATTATGGGCTCAGCGGAGCATGCGGCGAGCTTCCCTCGGTGAGGAGTGCGAGGGAGCGAGAGAGAGCCTTTTCTCTTCCTTTTTTTTCTTTTGTTTTTGTTGCTTTCTCCAGCCGATAATTACTCACTAATATACACTCTTAATTTAGTATTGTGCATTAGCTCAATTGATGGATTGCTTTAAAATGGATAAATTTAAGAGTGAAAATATTGATATAGCATAAAGTCCATCTTGTCTGGTAGGAATTTTCACCCATGAGTCTTAATCTCACCCAAAAAAAAAAAACCATACCTACGGTCCAAATAAACAACCAAACACAATCACTTCCAAACTGTATATCTTATACAATCAACCAAACAAAATTACATGTATCTGCCTAGCCAGACCAAACACAGGCTGGATGGAAGAGATAGGACAGGCTAGGGGAATTCGAGCAACCAAACACGCCCTAAATATTTCTGCAGAGATGTTCATGCCGCTGCCTTGCATTGCTCACAGGAGAGGAGGAATGCAGGATTATACTGTATATTATCAAGAGGGGAGAAAAATGTTTAGTTTCAGATTATGCTTTATAAATTTCCCCTTTGTCTTACTGCCATCTAAGATCCACAAGAAAAACCGCTGCCGTAGTTGACAATGTGCAATATGCAGATATGCTTCTCTTCAGCTGAGAAACAGAAGCATATGTACCACAACACAATCACACGTTTAAAGGATGAGAAAATTTGTGCTCAAACTTCCAAGTAGGTCTCCAGTTGCATCAACAGCAAGGGACAGAGAATCACCTCGCTCTGTTCATCATCTGAATGCAAGCACTCAATAAGCTTGTCCTACAGTAGGGCATGCACTGCTGTTCCATGGGTGACACAGGAATCAGACTATCAGATACACATCTATCCCAAAGTTCCAATACAATGTCTTGGGACATTCTGACATGCGTGTTGCTGTGTATCCACCACGAGACCAGAAAAAGTAAGGCGAGCTAGCTATCATATAGGCAAAGATAAGTTCGTCGTTGGTTCAATGAATGCCATCCACTTGACAGTATCACAAACAAAGTGATGCAGAACTTGAATGATTCCAAGCTTTAATGCAGAATCCATGCAAAGTTAGGGATCAGGCACAATGCACTGAGCTTAAATGGCAGAATCTTAATTCTTTTTGCCAAGCAGAAGAGTGAATAATGATCATGGAGGCAAACTTTCAATGTGCCACTGCCTGACTGCACTTGAAAATACTTCACAGCATGCTTTAGAGGCATGTCAACTAATATTCTGTAAGATGCCATGAGATCAAAGCTGGTTAGTGCAGAATGACAATACAGAAAGATCCTAGGAGAATGTAGCTTCTACTCTTCAACCTCATTAAAAATTGTTATTCAGTAGCCTAGGTGCCGAGACTTCCACACACTTTCTGATTGCATATATGCTCTCATGTCCTCTCAAACGGATAGTATAGCAATTGCATAGCAGTTGAACTACTGCCATCTGCCACTAATAAAGGCAGCATCTCTCGAAGTCAACGTAGGATTTGCAAAGCAAACTATAGCTTGACAGTAATTAACAACGAAAAGCTAGCTCCAATGGAAGAGAAGCATACTGGTGAAAAAGTCATGTTGACCAACAAGCATCAGGATGGCAATTAGGAAGGTTGCACTACTAGAACTAGATTATAATTAAGTCTACTTCATCAGGCACTAAAAAGTGAGCAAACTGCTGGCTTGTTGCTGGTTTGATTTGGGCAGCACCTGCCACTGCAAGCATTGGAAGAAGCTTGCTGACTTCGTCGACAGCGACTCTGGGGAGAGCGAAGTTCTCTTTTCTTTCCTCAGAATTTTCCTCTCGAAGGTTCTGAACATATTCCTCAATTATAACATACTTATTAATTAGTACACTATAGATGATGGTGTAGTTCAGGAGTTAACTGAAGAGAGATGGGGAGTTTGAGTACGTGCTAGTGGAAGCAATGATCATTTATGTGCTGATACATAGCTCACAACTGATCTGTTTACTGAGTTGAAACAAGCATAGCATGCAGAATATGTTCAGAGGAATACAATTTCCTCCATAACTGAATATCGATCGGCTGATGGATCAGGATTCAGGCATGAATCCGCCTGCTGCAATACTACTACCAGCAACGTTACAACAATAGCATGAAGACATATTATACAGATCATTCACTTGTGCCGTATAATCAAGCAACATGCGACGTAATTAGACCTAATCATATTAAACGTAAGCTAGTTGTTGCAACCGTGCGTCTTACTGCCTTATATCATATAATTAGCCTGCTGCTTTGACAAGGCTAGGAATTTCCTGACATCATTGATCAGAGTCTTGTCAAAGAAAGTTAATTTGTGTTGTCTTAAAACAAAGAGAATGATGTATACATATAGCTCATATATAAGCTAGAGCTCGGACGAGCCAAAGTGCAGACTTATGTATCACCGTCCGGTTCAATATGTCCCAGGAAGAACGTTGAACTTTTGTCTTTTTTAAGACTAATGGTGAACTATGAGCACAGGCATGACGTGTTGATTTATTGCCATTCATGTGTATATAGCACGCTGAACTCAAATTAATTAGGCAAATTTGACTTTGTTTTGTTACATATTGTTTGCATGCATATGTTGGTTATATATTTATAGTTTAGATCGATATGTCATTTCCTTATTAGTCTTGGATCCAATTTGTCATAGGCTTATTATTTGACCAAACTGTTCTGATTAAGGTGTGTAACCATGTTGTTGACCATAGTTTTATCACACAGAAATTCACATCTGAGTGACAAAAAGAGTAGGGAAACGTCTACACATGAAATAATGGAATCCTCTTTAATTACTTTAATTTGATTAAGTTGGAGACAACAAGTGTTCATTCTTTAAGAAAAAAGAACTTTGTTCTCAAGCATGCCCGCATACTGAAATTAAACACACACATATACTACTCTATCATCTACTCATCTCTGTGAACTCTTACTTGATTAACCCATGATCAAGTGAAGGGAAGATGTTCACATGATCAGTTAGTAACTTCTCCTGTACAGTAACTAAGGGACATATTAACAGCTTAAACAGTGCAGATAGCTCTTGCTGCGTGCATGCATCTATGCATGGCTGCATATTTAAAGGCTCTCTCTCTATATATACTTAGCTAGCTAGTAGTGATCACCTCTTCCAAGAGCTTGTACCTCCGAACCCTCGGCCTACCCCGCGCGACGCCGGGCGACCGCGGCGCGTCGTGGTCGGCGCGGCGGACACGGCCACCCAGGTCCGAAGCCGACCGCCGCAGCAGGATACGCCGCTGCGGCGGCGGCGGCGGCGGCGGCTTCTTGATGGGCTTGCACAGGTCCGCAGCGAAGTGCCCGCGGGCGGCGACCTTCGGTGACGGCACCGATCTGCTGCCACTGCTGGCCGGATCGCCGCCGGCCGCTCTGGCGGTGGACGGTCTCGCCGCCGCCGAGCTCGAAGCAGCGCCGCCGCTGTTGCTTCCTTGGTCCGCCCTGAGGCACCAGTTGCACGTGCCGTACGACTCCGCCTTGGGGTATCGCTCCGTGCAGTATCTAACAGTGTACATGATGTGTATATACAGATCAGTTTAGCTGTGCGTGGAAAATGATTGCGTGATCAACTACGTTATTGCATGCATGCATGCATGTTTGAGGTAGACATCGACACGCGACACATGTATTATGTATATGTACATGTACATGCATGCACGGGTAGAAACGAAACACAACTGGATACTAAATTATATTTATGCATGGTTGATCGATACTCATTCATCTGTTTTTAAAAAAACCTTTATCAAAATGTTTAAAATTAATCAACATTCATGTCTATAACTTTACTGTAAACATAAATGTTTCAGCAATAAGCATGTGACCCAGCTGACATGCGAAGCCACTGTCAAGCTAGGGGAATTAAAGAGCGAAGCAGAATTAACAAGATCGAACTATTTGCAGATAATGACCGTATTTGTACTATAAAATAATTGCAGCCACGTACGCCCCGTACTACTATGAATCAATTTGTTTGACAATTTCGCGTGGATCGCGCGAAAAGTCAGACTAAATTAGCTGGAAGGCACGCTAAAAATGCCGGTGACTACACGCGCGCACGTCAAAAGCACACGAACCTGTCATCGATCGATCAGCAACATCATATATGCCAGTCAATAATTAATCTTCTAGTCACAGCTTCGATCATTAGGGGCCAATCGATAGATGGATTAGTTGAGGGGAATGTACATATGTATAGCTAGTTTTGAGCTGTTCTGGTTCAGAGATGCATGATCAATTGAACTATTGAAGTGGTACATGCTCGAACTGTTCTATAGATCGATATATAGCTGGCGCTAAGATTATTCTGATGGCGAAAACTGTGTGTTGTATGGTACGTGTGCCATTGGTCAGAATTAAATAGTTAGTTTCTCAAATAATCACGAAATGGCTAACCTATGAACCCATCCAATTAAAAGTATCAGTTCATGCAAATCATATAGTTAATTAGGGATTAATTCCAAGTAAATTTCCCCGCAACAAAATTTCAAGTAAAATTGATTAGTACCATGTATATGTGCCCAGAAATGCAAAAGAATCAATCTAGCTAGTCTGTCAGTTCTATTGGATAGGGGGCGACCTCAAAAATTGTTTTCGTTGAAATTAAAACCCAAATCTGCGGTGCACACTAACACGAACAAATAGTAGCGATATTGACGAGAGAGCAGCATACGTACGTGTGCTGGGAGCGGACGGCGCAGGCGGCGCAGCGGAACAGCTCCGGCAGGAGGCCACGGTCGCCGCACATGCAGCACACGGCGCCCGGGCCGGCGGCAACCGGCGGCTGCGACGACGAACCGGCGGCGGAGCCGGCTGACTTGTCGCTCCCCATGGCGATGTCCAGATAGATAGATCGGTCGATGAATCGGCTACCTCAGGTGCATGGATTGGTAAAGTTGCCGCACGAGAGAGATCGAATCGGATCAAAAGGGAGCAGATTGGTTGCTGCTCCTCCGGCTGCGGCTGATGCTGCTCTTGGTGAACTTGAAGCTGGTTTGGGAAGAGGAGGAATTGGAGGAGGAGGTGGT
The DNA here is from genome assembly GCA_003991445.1 of Oryza meyeriana var. granulata. Classification (NCBI taxonomy): domain Eukaryota; kingdom Viridiplantae; phylum Streptophyta; class Magnoliopsida; order Poales; family Poaceae; genus Oryza; species Oryza meyeriana. The sequence goes on from RYFJ01000167.1 coordinate 61,414, forward strand.
AATGCTATGCCTGCCGTCTTCACACATCTCAAGATCTTGTAGAAGCAAGAAGCTGCCCTGCCCTCCTTTAATTTTGTCGTCCTCCTGCTGCTGCCATGGCTGTAAAGATTTGCTGCAGTTTTTTTTTATTTCTAAGTTGGCTTTTGCGTTTTGGACCCTAAAGTTTGTAGCTTTTGTTACAAGTTCTTTTGTTGCTAAAAAAATATCTTGGCTTGTGCTATAAAACATTGAGATATACATAATATATTATACGTAGCTTATCAAATACCTCAACTTAGGAGTGGACCTAGGGTTCAAGTCTTGTCGATGAGCAACGACACCGTGCCGAGTCTATGTTACTATTTAATGATGTTGCTAGCCTGTGAAAGGTCTATATTATCAATGTTCGATGATGTTGTTAATCCGCTAGGTATGTTTTTGTCTACGTTATAGAAAATTACTAGCCCACCTATCTTAAGTTTGAATTTAACATAAGGTTTTTTTTTTCGTCTTCTATGTGCAAAACAGTATCTCTCACTACAGTTTGCAATACAGTACAGTTTACAATAAGGAGCAGGAGAAGTTGTGGGTGTGAGTCTCCGCCTTATATAATTTGAGACTTTTGAGTCTTGCTAGTCGCAATTATGCACATGATGTACGCTTGTAACACAAAATTCTTGATATTTACAGATTTATCTCTGGTCTTTCTGTTGGACGTGTCTTAAAAATATTTTTTTAATGAAAATACATAAACATGATGGTGTCTACATATGATATATGTCTACTATGTAATAAAAAGAGAGAAACAAGTGGGCAAAACAACGGGCATGTCACATGTCGGCCAAAGACCACCCCAAAATACCACATATGACAGGGTTCAGAACGCATAACAACTCGAGCGAAAAAATAATTCGAGGAGGTACCAACAGGTCCCTTTCATGGCAAAACTGTAGATAGAGAGACATCAAGGGGCTAACCCTTTCCTCTGAGGAATAATAGCAGTTGGGTGGATGGACTTCGTTGGACGGCCGTGCGAGTGTGGGCCTACACGAACGCTCCCTCTACCTACCGCCCACCCACTGACACCTGGGGCCCAGTTTACATCAGGCCCACCAATCAGTCACGGGATTCGTAGGAGACCCTACCAATACGTCAATGGCATCGGGGGTAAATTGCGGGAAATCGCGGGGGCAAATGGCGGGAAGAGGGGCCTGGTCGGCGGTTTGACTCTGCATGCCGCGCTGGCCAATCGGAGACCGGCAGCGATGCGTGGGGCCCACGTGGGGGATCTGCCGTGGCAGGTATGTTGCTTTTGGCGCGTCCGTGCATGTGGCCAGGGGAGGCCGATCGATCGATCGATCGAGCCGACAAGGCAGCGGAAATCCCGTGGTGATTTTGCGGTAATGAAACGGTTCTCGTGTGGTTCAATTCTTCCCTATGACGTAGGAATATGCATAATGTTTTGCTTCGGGAGTCCAACGCGAGCCATCGGACGTCTGCGAAGGCACACGCACGCGAGCAGCATGTAATAATTGTTAACCATCTTTTTTTAATACTTATATCTTTGATTTTATAAGATTAGGTTAGGCGATTATACACCGTTACTTGCATGCATGTCCATATATGTAACATTTTATTATATTTCAAATGATCTTTTCTTCTAAACTATTTATTTGATTTACGATTTAATTATACCGTTGTATTAGTTGTAATTAAATCTTTAAAAAAATCTCAGTTGATTATATTCTAATGAAAGAAAATTATATGTTTCAACTATTAAAATTTGATGTTTCATACGCAAGAGCGAAATATTTCAACGGTTTTTTACTGTGTCACATTTTAACAAAGCAAGAAAAATGTCTAAAACATTTTTCACCGAATGTTAAAACATCTGAAATTTTTTTATTAAAGCATTTTTCATCGAGCAGTGAAACATATGAAACATTTTTTTTATATGAGATGAAACACCGTCCACAATTATTAGACTTCTGGACCGTAGTCTTCTTAAGGAATATAGGATGTGTCATGTGTGCATGTGCGTTTAAAATGTTGAAAGGTGAGGATTTGATCTACTAACTCCGTCCCACACTAACAACAATTTTAGAATTCAAAGCATAAAGTAGTACTCTTCTCGTTCTAAAATATAGCTAGAAGTATTTTGAGAAAATTAAAGATTAGTATAAAAGGTCTAAAATATCATCACTAATAGATGGTGTGGTAAAAAAATAATATGGGTGGGTGTGGATCCCAAGGATTGGTGAGATGATGGGACCCACTAGAATTAGCATGAAAAGTAATGACGTAAAAGATATTTTTTATATGTCCTAGTTAGTTATATTTGAAACAAAATTTAAACCGAAGGTTAGCTATATTTTGGAACAGAGAGAGTAGGGAGGAAGAATAATTTAAATACCCCTTATTAAGTGAAAGTTGATTGAGAATAAGGCGTCGTTCACTTGTTCTCTAGTTTTCCGTTAGCACGCTTCTCAAACTGTTAAACGGTGTATTTTTTAAAAAAGTTTCTATGTAAAAGTATATCTAAAAAGTTAAATAGATTTATTTGTCAAATTTTTAATAGTTAATACTTAATTAATTACGCACTAATGAAATTTCTCGTTTTGTATGCAGCTTATAAGTTGTACGCATAATCGTGCTGAATGCACCCTAAGAAGGTAAGTGGATGTAAGATGAAACGAAATTTAAATAAGAGAGAATTAAAGATAAAAATAGTACTCTACAAATATTTATTATGTGGGACAAAACTTAAAATCTAGAATGAACGAGAGTAGTACTAGAATTTTGCAGACAACGGCCGCATGACGTGGAGGCGGTGGCTGGTCCGATCCTAGGTAGGCAGGTTGCTGACCAAAAACACGTTTTCTAACCCTTAAAATTTTATGCGTAAGATCGGTTGGCTTATAAGCCGAATAAAAAAATTAGTATGTGATTAATTAAATATTAACTATTAAAAATTTAAAAAATAGATCTATTTGGTTTTTAAAAATATTTCCATATAGAAAATTTTTTAAAAAATACACCATTTCATGCTTTGAAAAGCATTAAACGAGATAATAAGCGTAAGCCAAAAGCACAGGCAAACACGAACTTAGTACCACTCGCACCTTAAGATAAGATACTAATACTACATAATTTTATGAGCGTTTTACAAAGTACTATGTCATAATATGAATTACTACCTCTATCTCAAAATATAAGAACTAGTATTGGATGTAGGGGTGAAAACGGATCGAAAACGATCGGAAACTAGCTATACCATATTTGTTTTCATATTTTTTTTGAAATCGGATTCGGAATCGGAAACCTCGGATACAAAAACGGAATCGAATATTACCGGATACAGATACGGAGCAAATACGAATCGAAACGAATACGGTAACAAATATTTATTCGAATATAAAAACCCCTCAAACTGAACTTTACACACCAACGAAGAGAGACAACTTATTATTTTTTAAAACAATATATCAATATTTCTAAATTTTTAGCTAAACACCATATACAACAAATTTCAAGCATCCATATCAACAACATGTTACTAATTTCTATGCAAGTATACAATCATATCACCATCTTTGATTTAATTATAAATTTTAGATATAGTAATTTTAAACGTTTATATCAACAAAAATAGTTTAATCACATGATCAAATTTCCCATCACAAAATAGTTAATCCACATGACATAGCCCATCCACATAGACCATCTGGTTCAAGTCATCTCAATTCTGCGACCATCCTCTCGCCGAGCTCCAGCTTGCCATGAATGCCTTAAGCTCGGATCAGAGACCTAAATATCGCGGCATTCGGCACAATGGGCATTTCGTGGATCAGCTTCTTGGCATTGTCAAGCCGACCTGCTCGGCTCAGCATGTCAACCATGCATCCGTAACCCTGGCTCAATCCCAAATTCGATCTCCATTCTGTCAAAGTACTCCAGCCCTTCATCCACTAATCTAGCATGGGCACAAGCACACATCACGGACAAAAGAGTGATGCCATCCACCAGCATGCCCGTGCTGTGCATTCTATCAAATAGGGCGAGGGCAACACGGCTATGGCCGTGGATGGCCAGGCCATGGAGCATCGCATTGTAGCAGCGCGTGTCCCTGTCCGAAGAGGCGGCAAAGACATGCTTGGCCAGCTCCAGCCTCCCGGAGCTGGCGTACATCTCAACAAGCACGGTGGCCACGATGCAGTTGATAGTGAGCTGGCGCTTTAAGAGATAGGCGTGCGCCCATACGCCGTGGCCGAGAGTGCGCCGAGCTAGCTGTGTGACGGCGACGAGCGTGATCTCGTTCGGCCTGAAGGCTAAGGATAGCATCCGCACAAACAGCTTGAGGATAGCATTCGCAGCAGAGGAGATACAGACCACGTCTCTGGCATGGAGGCGCGCATAGGCGGAGAGCAGCGCGTTCTAGGTCGTCAGGTCGGGCCGCACGATCCGGTCGAACAACCGGCAGCCTAAGGCCATCCTGCCGCGGCGGGCGAAGACATCGAGCGGCGTGGCGCCGAGCATGCGGTCGCAGGAGGCGGCGTGGGTGCCGAGGAATTTGATCGAATGTGTGGCGAGGGCGAGGGCGACGGCCGGAGGAGCGGCACGGAACATCGGCGGGTAGGTGAAGGCGTTGGGGCGGAAGAGCGGCGGAGAAGAGGGGAAGAGAAAGAGGAGCGCGTAGAGGGAGAGCGCGGAGAGGAGGCAGCGAGAGGAGGAGGAAGTTGGTGAGGAAGGTGGTGGGCGGCAGAGAGGAGCAGAGGAGGAGGCAAAGGCGGTGGGAGACGAGGATGAGCGGCGAGGCGAGGTGGAGGAGGAGGGGGAGGTTTGGGGAGTGGCGCGCGAGGCCGGCGGTGAGGAGGAGCGCGTGGAGTTGAGCGAAGAGGCGCGGCGGGAGCGGAAGCGCGTCACGGCGGAGGCGGAGCAGCATCGGCAGCGGGTCAGCGGCCCAGCGGACGAGCGCTGCCTCCGCTGATGGGCCCATCTGCCTTCGGCGAGAGCGAGAAATTAGATTAGGTTTTCTTATCGGGTAATATCCGAAAATTTATCCGGATAGTTTCCGACCGATTCCGGAATCCGCCAGATAATGCCTTTACTGTATTCGTATCTATATCCGAGAAAAATTATCCATTTCCGTTTCCGAATCCAAGATTATTCGAGAATTATCCGACCGATCCTATCTGTATTCGAAATTTCGGACGGTTAGCGGATAATATCCGAACCGTTTTACCCCTAATTGGATATGACATATCCTGAACAGGCCCATTCAGTACTGGATTTTTATATTTTTAAGATGGAGGGAGTAGTGAAAGTATGATGGAGTTGTGGATTTACAGTTCCAAATAGAATTAAAATATTGGTTTCGACAATTATATATACACATGTATTAAGGAAGCACAGTTCTAATTGTTTTAGTCATGTGTTAGCCCCGTCCGGGCTCGTCGGCGGATAATCCATTAAAATTCTATATAATTTAAAAATTTTAAAATATAATTTTTATAGTAAATAGTAGCTATAGTTAAATTTGTCTAAACTCTAAACTTTCTCTAGATCCGTCGTTGTGCGTTAGAGAACGTATTTGTGGTCGTGTAGTGCACGACTTCTTTATAATCGAACAAAAGGAAATCAATGGGTACGCTTTCAGGATCAGGTTGAAGCTTCATGAGGGCATGCGGTGCTTTGTTCAATCACAGTTTACACGTCTCTACAATATTTATTATGTGCACAGTAAACGTGCACTCGTGCGCGTTCCTGAGATGATTGATCGGGGGCTTGTGCAGCTCGGTCGCTGTTGTACCTGAAGATCACAAGAGAAGAAGCCATGCCCTGCCCTGCCCTGCGTGCCGCTGCAGCTTGGAGTACAGGTTGATAGGGATGAAAACGGAACAGAAATATCCCGAACGGAACCGTATCGTTTTTTATATTTAACCCGACTGAATTCATATTTTCGAACAAATTTGAATTCGGTTCGAAATTCGGAACATCAAATTCGAAATCGGAACGAAAACGGTTTGGACGTTTTTCCGACCGTTTTCTACTTTTCTACATTTAATTCGGAATATCCCGTTTTTGAAATTCGGTTCAAACCGAATATCTCTCAGTCTCTCCTGTCTCCTCGTCTCCTCTCGAGTGCCTCGACCCGGCCGCCAGCGCCTTGCCCAGGCCCGGCCCTCGCGCGGCGCCTCCCCACCGCCGCCCCCCGCCGCCCCCCGGGCCCCCGCACCCCGCGCCTCCCCTCCGCCGTCCACCGGGCCCCCGCGCACCGCCTCCCAACCGCCGCCCCGCCCCGCGCCGACCCCCCGCCCACTCGCCACGGCCGACCCCCCGCCAGCGCCTCCCCACCGCCGCCCCCCGACCGCCGACCAGTTCCGTGGCCAGGCGTGGCTCCCGCGGTTCGCGGCGCCGTGGCGGTACGAGCTCTGCCTCCGCCCCGACCTCATCGTCTGCAGCTTCACTGGCGCCGTGTCCGTCCTCGTCGACGTCTCCGCGCCCATCCGCTCCCTCGTCCTCAACGCCGCCGACCTCACCATCGACCGTGCCTCCATCTGCTTCTAGGTAAGTATAACCATACTTGCCTGCTCAACGAGATCCTGGTGCTCGAGTTCGACGAGGAGCTGCCGCTCGGCGAGGTGACCCAACACCCGCGGGTGACCCGCGGGTGCGAGCGCTTGTTAATTATTATATGCACTTGAACTAGATCATGCACTTGTTAATTATTATATACTGGATCATGCACTTGTTAATTGTTATGCATTATGGGTCGGTATTTCGTATTTAATTTTCGTATACCGACCGTGTTCGACATAATTCCGCTCGAATTGGTTCGTTTTCGAAATTCCTGAAATTCCGTAAGTTCATGTTCGTTCTCGTATCCGGCTTTACCGTTTTCGTTTTCGCTTTCGTATTCAAATGTAGAAGTAGAAAACAATTAAGGAGTTTTTCGACCGTTTCCTACCGTTTTCATCCCTACAGGTTGATAGACTTCCGTGCAACCGGAGACTACGGGCCTGATTGGTTCAGCTTGCTGCCACTACAGCAGCTTCAGCATAAAATTTGTTATCGGTACGGTACATGCAGAGCAGCCGTAGCTACAGGAAGCTACCTTTTTTATCTTAAAATAATAAAATCTAGTATTGAATATGACATATCCAAATTCATAGAAGTAGTATATGTCACATCCAACACTAAATTTTATTATTTTAAGACGAATGGAGTAGCTTGCTGTGGCTGCGGCTGCGCTACATGTATCGATGATTCGTAACAATAGTATATGTCACATTACACCATTTTTTATTATTTTAAGCTGAAAAGAGTACATGACTAGGTCTATCAATCGGTGTGGCTACAGGACATGCCAGCTGCCAAGACCAACGGAGGGGCCAGTAGCGATGTCGTGTGCAAGAGATTGAAGTATTTCCTATATAAAAATTTAGTATAAGATGTAACATTATCTTAGTACTATGAATTAAATTCTTTCTGTTAGGTTCGTGATGTTAGGTAATAACTAGATTTTTATATTTTAAAATAAAAGAAGCAGTAACCTTCCAGGAATGAGGCGGCGTGCAGCTGACATAGGCAGCAGCACATGTTGACCGTTCCGTCGCTCTCCCGCTCGTGTGTAGCCTTTGGAAACTGGAACGAGCACATGCTTTCCACACACACCCGACAGGCAGGCAGTGGGCCAGTGGCTTCTGGAATGAACCGGTTGCATTATTTAAGGACCAAGTGGCGACTCAATGACCCGCGTTGCAAATCATCCGCGAGTACCATATCTCCATCTGCGTCTTTTTATTACTGAATAGTACATACAAGCACACACCAAAACATACGGTGAAAGAATACCAAAGATGAAGATTCGCAAGGGCCAAGTCCAGTTTTACAAGTTGATTCCTGATATGGTAGTGAGCGTACGCATGCTGGGGAAACAGAAGACAACCGGTCACGGCCACACCAGATTTTTACCCTGTATACAAAGCAGTGAAAGTAGTACACGGAAATACATCCTATACGCAATAGGAGATAACACAGGGACTACAAACATGACCAAGATTTCCTGACCTCGAAATGGTGGTTGCCCTGCGGGCCAAAGAAGAAACATTATGATTGAGGCCTCTGGCTTATCACTTGTTTTGCCCCTATACAATCTGTACAAGGGAATGGATATACATCGCGTAACAGAGCTCGATCATTATACCCAATCAGCAGCGAACAGCGTTTAGCTGTTTATTCTCTTCTCAAGCAACAACTTCAGCACCAGCACTCCTGCTTAGACATGTAATAAGGAGGTGTGCCAACATAATCTACTAATCCAAGCCTAAAACTGCAACAAGGCCTTGCAATTTCACTCCTATCAAAACATGAACTTCTTGGATGAAATCTCCTTCCATGTATTTCCTTCTTTTTCCCAGAAGCTGGGGCAAACAGCAAACCAAATCCCAAAATAAGAAAACTGCTGATGGAAGCATGGGTATATAGCTAGATAAAAAGGCAAGGTTTAACATCATTGCCTAACTGTATCCAAAACATATATGTTGAACTTGTGTTTGAGTCCATATGCTGGAAAGTATTTAGGATGCCCAAAAATATCCAGTGCATACGGGTACCTCAGCAACCCAAGCAACAGTAAATCAGCTCTGTGCACACTCCAAAGGATGTAAACTTCCTTCACCAAACTCATGCCTCCGAAATCGTTCCAAAAATTCGAAAGGTCTGCACATAGAATATAACCTTCTATGAATGACAAGGGAAACTGGGAAATAATAACACTAAATTGTTGGGAGAATTGGAGCTAATATCATGCATGTTAGACTTAACTCATGGTAGAGAAATAAGAACAATGGAACAAAGAAGCAGACTGGTTTCTCTCTTAATTTGGATTACCTCTTCCTAATAAAATAAAGTGGAACAGTTTCAAGATTCACTAAGCTTGAGTAAGCTGGAAGCAACTTACTCAACGGTATTTTTTTTTACCAGACCAGAAGCAATTTATTAACTGCATATGACAAATCAATGACATACTATTGAAACACAAATAGCCTCATTTGATGAATAATCAAACACTTTTAGCGATAACTTGATTCTAACACAGCAAGGTATGGTTCGATGTCAAGCACTTGATGTTTGTGATGGCTTACAGCAATATTTCACGGTTGCGGGTTAGCTTCCTCTGATTGTTCTCTATGACACTTGATACATCAATTTCAGGTCCAGCAACCATAGATGTAGCTTTCGCATCCGGTGTCCATAACTAATAAAGAAACAAATAAAATCAAATTACATTGAAGTAGTTCAAGTAAAAGCATTAAAATATTTCTAGAAAAATCAGATTAGTTACCTTTATTGTGTTATCAATACCACTTGTTGCAACAGTACAGTCATAAGGATGAGATTGTATACAGTTCACAACTGAAGAAAAATATGATGCATGAGAAGCAGTATTCAAGGGATAGCAGCAGTTACAAATGAAAGCACACTTACCAGCTCCATCCCCTGCAAGCATTTTAATCAGCCTTCCTGTTCTTTTCTCCCATATGAACCATCTACCATCATCACTTCCGCTAGCAATAAACTCCCCTGTTGTAAGAGCAATGCAGTATAGATGTATTTAGGTTATTAAAATGAACTATTTGATTCCATGGATTTTCGAACACTCAAATAAACCCAAGTGATTATGCGTAACAGTATAAGTCAGTTTTATGCAAAATCTAAAATTTAATAAGCGCTAAAAAGTTCATAAATCCATGTAACAAATTCCACAAGGAAATATAACTACTGGTTGATGCCTAAGCATCAAGGGCCTTCAGGGGCAAATACATCAAAAATGCAAGTGGATCATGGAAGAATTAGCAGTTCAAATACAACTAAGCAGGAACGCAAGAAGGAACACCCTAACCTTGTTCACCGAGAAAGCTAGCTTGCTTTATATCTGTCCCCACATTGCAGTGTGCAACATATCTTTGCTTCATGTCAATGGCAACTTCTGGCTGCATTGCACAATGGGAAAATAATGTTAAATCCATGCAACATAAGTGGAGCACAGATATGAACAGCAAAATAGCTCATATTAGGAACTTAAGACAAAGTGGTGGCAGAAAAGAAGGAACCTGATAGGCAGAATCATCGTTATGAGTGGACTCAGCTGATCCGTTTTCACCGGAATGTTCATCAGTTTGACTATCTCTTCTTTGGAATCTTAAACTTACACTACCCCGGTCAAAACCTGGATCACTATTACGGCTTTCATCACCTGACGCTGATGTCTCGAAGTCCAACTCCATTTCATCATCATAATCTGAATCTTCTCGACCCTCCTGTGATGATGAGCCACTTGCATCTGATCTAAACAGTAGATCACTTAATGAGCGTAACCGCCCATGTCGTGCGTCAGTGTTAGTATTGCCTGCTTGATCCTTTTTATTCTTCTCAAGTTCAGCTGTCCGAACAAAAAAAACCATTACATTTTTGGAAGTTTAACAATCAGTAAGTCAACATAATGCATCTGGTGCAGCACCAATGTAACCACCAAGCCTTAAATCTGCAGACATCTTAAGATTCTTGATATAAATAAACCTTGAATTCAATCCCCAAAGCTAGAAAGCAATATAATGTATTAATATGAGCATGCATCACCAAAAACTACAACATATGGAAAATAAACATGATATGCTCAATTGTACGTTCATTTTAATATATGTGTTTTGTGAGTTGCTAACTTCATGACAACAACTACCTAACATGGGGGATTAATAGAAGGTAACTCTAGCTCAATCTCAGTGCAGGTATGGGAACCAATTTCATAACCATTTAGCACATTATGTTGTTAACACAGTCTCCATAAATTCAATTCACATGCTTTATGTGTGGCAAAGTAATTCTGGATCCTATCTACCATGTACTAACCTGCAAAAAGCCGCCCCTTTATATTTTCCACTTGCTTCACTGATTCAGAATAAGGTGGAACAATAATATTTAGTGCATCCACATATTCAGATGCCTCTTTCAGCCTTCCTAACTACAAATGCCCAACACAGGTTCATCAGAGAAAGATAACCACCAACTGATTTCAGCACTTCATTTCAAAGGGAATTAGTCAATCCATGCTTCTATGAATTACTCAGCTTACCTGTAATAGTGCTTCTGCTATGTACAGATGCACTTGAAATGATCTGGAATCAATACACCTTGCACTGTTGCAATCCCGTATAGCCATGTATACATCATTTTTCCACCTCCTCTGTAGATCAATATTTAATGATCCATACTTTTATACGCAGAAGAGACTTTCAACAACAGATAAACAAAAGCAGGCAAACCTTTAGATACAATCCTGCTCGAACACACAAGCAATCATGCTTCATGTTATCATCAATAGAAGGGTCCATTGCCTGAAGTACTGTAGAGCATGCTTCAACCCCATGCATCAAGTTAGTGCCCATCTCAAGAGATTTTGTTGCAACTTGCATAAGTTTCTTGAACGTATCTACCTGAAACAGGTGCCATTAAAGGCAGAGTGGTTTAACATGTCTAGCAGACCAAGCAAACAGTGCCGTATGAATTGCACACACACGCGCGCGCAGAGAGAGAGAGACAGACAGACAGACAGAGAGAGAGAGAGAGCAGTGCTCACCCTACACAAATTTCCTGAAGCTCTGTTTACAGGAAACTTCTGTTGTTTTGAAATTAGCTTTGCTGGCTCTTTGTTAAAAGGAGGTAGACATAATTGCTCATGTACATCATCTGCTGTGTATCTCAGAGAACTCGTATTTTCTGAAAATTACCCAATCATCATAACATAAAGATATGACAAAACCGACAGACAGACTAAAACAAGGCAAAGGTATGATAATAAAAAAGGGAGCTGAATGATCATACCTAGGTCAACATCAAATAGATATACATGTTCACCACTGTAGCTCAACAGAACCTCTTTACCATTTGGGCTGAACGCAACATGAGTTAGATGCAAATTTGACTTCCTCTGGTTACAATGCATAGGCCAAATGTTAATGGATATAGAGGAAGAGTACTTTGATTGCTTCAGAAATAACAAAATTCTTAAACTACAGCAAAATTGCCTACTCTAGCTTGAATGCTTTAAGCTCTAGGCCAAATTTTTGGAAAATACACAAATATTCCGGAAGTGGTAGTTTATGAAGGAAACAACACATAATTAAAATTCATCCATGACCGTGCAATACAAGGTTATCCATAAAACACATGTTAATCGTAAAACTGCTCCAAATAACAGAATTATCAACACTGGCCTGACTATTATATGAAAAATCTTATGCTAAAGAAAAGCAGCCAAAAAAGCTTCATGTGTTCTATCAAATTCCTGCCCCGAATTGAAATGACAAAGCTTAAAACTTTAAATCCAAGATTTATAATTAATTTGATCAACTGAGTCAGCATACAAAATGTATATAGCCAGCACTGCAAATCACATATATATGGTATTCCATCCAGTAAAAAGAAATAGATATATTGGGGAACATGTGGTCGAAATTTACAAATTTAGATATGGACTTCCCTTTGTAGATTGGACATATAAAATTGATATCCTTGATTTGTCTTAAATTTTACCATGTTTCATAAATTTAAACAGAAACTAGTGGTAAAATGTGTGTTTTGGAAACTGGTTTGATGTCCAAAACGCTACTTATTCATGACTGAGGGACTAATATACCCAGCAACAACTGCTACCATCTTTACTATATACAATTGGAACAATAACAATACACTCAAAACCAGTGAACTTACAGTATCAGCAAGGTGTATTGGACAGAACATTTTAATACATGGCGGTGGTTGCTTTTTTGCTTGACATGAGCTCAATGGTGGAAGCATTCTCCTATCATACAGTCGTGCAAATGCATCACTGCATAAACATCAAGTTGTAAAGCAATGTTATTCAGGTTTAAAAAGCTTCTTAGAATGGACTAACGTATAAGAATAAGTTAGGTCACCTCCCACCAACAAGGAGCTGATGGGGACGAACAGAGCTAATATCACAAGACTTCAGTGCCAATGGCTGTCTGGGAATATCAGCTAAAGACTTCTTTGCTCCCCGTTGTAGATCTAGCTGCCACACAGAAAATTGAATCAGAACCAAGCATGCAACCAGACCAGACAATTTTATAGCCAGTGTTTACCTTAATCCTGCATTTAATTAATTACCCTTATGATTCCAGGATTAAAAAAAAAAGGGTACAGTGCAGTTACCAAACCTAGAAGGTAAAATGAGAGCCCACAACATGATCATCATAAGGATGAAATGTCTATACAATCAGAGTCCAACAAATGCAGCATTACAGGTTCATCCACCTGGTAATAGGAAGTGGTCTACAAATCAAACCTAAAAAGGTAAATCTCAATTACATGTCGGCTCAAGACTTAACAAAATAATAAAGAGATACTATTTATAATTTTTGGGAAATATTTGCTTCTTGTTGTTCAGGACCTCCAGATCATTCTTTGTAGTGCTAAGGATTATGGACAGACTGCAATATGGACTCACACAAGGCTACAGAGTTGGGACTCCTATTAGATCCTAATCCCTAGTGGTAACCAATAAATTCAAACTGAAGAACAATTAAACCAAACAACAAAAATACTCCCAAAGGTAAATTTTATCATGATATTAGTTTATTAACGACCAAACAATTTATCAACCTAGACAAAGTTGCAATGTAAGATGTGGAGTCAAAACAAATTTTGTCAAAGGGTGGATTACTCACAAGCACATTATGGCATTCCTGATTAGCAGATCTTGCACGAGGACAGGAACTGCACTCCCGAAAATCATGCTGTCTTAGAGTTCCATCCTCACTTGCACTCCAGACTACATTAGGGTTACCAATTTCAACCTACATATAGCGAACAATAGAAAAAAATTGAATAATTGAAGACCAAGTAGAGTCTTATATTAATGGGGGAGAAATCTCAATCCACAAGAAACTAGAACACATCTATAATTGTGTAAAAACATGAGTACAGAGCATCATTTTTGTCTCCTACATCAGTTCATTCACAAAATACCAAAGACCTATGTCAAGATGATGCAATGCAGAGACAACACTTCCATGCTCTAGAGATTCAAATTCCAAAGGCCATATCAACATGCAGTCTTACAGCTAGTTTCTTGATCCTCCTTGAGTGGCATTGGTAAACTGCTGCTGGTTCCATAGAAATTTCTATCGGTCTTCTTCCACTTAAACGAGACAAATTAAAAACACGAACCTGCAAAAGAATCAGCAACTCTCTCACAAAAAAGGGTCCTTAAAATAACTGGGACCAGAAGGGTAGAAAAAGGAGAACAACTTCTAGAAAGGTCATACCTCTGCATCTCCTGCTCCTGAGACTACTACTTCATCAGATGTTTCAGGGACAAATTTCGTGCAAAATATGTTTGCTGAATGGCCTGTCTCAATGTCATGCACCAACTTTCGATTATCATAATTCCAGATGCCGATCTGCAGATAGATGTTAATGCAACACTAAACTGAATCAAGTATCAAAATGTCTGAAAAATAATCTCTGATTTTACTAATAAAAGGATATACCAAAGAAAAAAAGAAGTACCAGCCACAGAGAGAACTACAACTTACGTCGCCTACTGAGCAAACATCCCTTTTGCAACAAAATTGCCTAATACCGTTCATATAATTCCTACCTATAGTTACAGCTTAACAAATCTCGTATGTCTGATAGATAACAAAAAAGTTCATGTGCTACCATATTCTTTGAGCCAAAAATGTCTACTAGATGATTAACATAGTAATTTAGCCATATAAAAGTAGCACAACAGAGCATTCAGAAGACAAAAGAAAAGGTCTGCAAATATCTCAAAACAATGTTTAGTACTATACAGTATTGGGAGATTAGAGTTCAGGTGCTAACTACTGAAGAGAACATGACAGAAGAATAAATAAACTAGTAACGTCAGCCCAAGCCATACTTAATTCAGAAACTTACTCTAGTGTCATCTGATCCTGATAACAGAAGTGAGCCATTCGAATTCCATGCGATAGCATTGACACAACCTAGGTGACCCTGTTATATAGCACGGAGAAAACCAAAAAAAAGGTGGTCAATGTAAAATAGCAATAAAACTTTAGCATTTTCTTGAAACAGCTATACAATTTCCAATACAGGAACAAAGGTATTTCCATGTCCTTGTGAGAAAATCAGTAGAAGAACAGGAAAAAGATATTCACATACCTCCATTTCCCTTTCCAAAGCAAGCCTTTGTACTAGAGAAGAATGAAATTGCACTCTCTTATTAATGTCCTGGAAAAGAAGAAATCGTTACTTGAATCTGAACATCTATACGTCTACAACACATAAAGTGATACCATGATCAACATATGCATAATGCATCACAAAATGCAAGACCAAAGAAGAACCATTATTAATGCAAGAGGGCCAAAGTGCTAAAAAGCTGGCTTGAAGTCCTTCAAATTATCTCCACCATTGAGAACAGATTATTAAGGTTGTCTCATTTTTTCCCCTGTACCTCGAACCACCTACAAGTGTTGTTGCGTACTGACAGGTCATTCACCTTAGAACTTCTCGTGTGTCCTCACGAACCACCTACAAGTGTTGCTGCGTACTGGCAAGTCAATTCACCTTAGAACTTCTAGTGTGTCCTAAATCTTCAACCAACGGCAGAAGCAATCAACTGCACCCATAGCAGATTACAACAAACTCGAGCAATTGATAGACCAAAACCTTCCCCTGCCGCTACCAGATTAAATTCGTGCAACACGCTATGAAAACCAACAGAAGGCTCAAACAGCCAGGGATATTAACCCCCAATCCATAAACCCTTGAAACTCTCAAGCGGATCGAGGAACATAGCTCGAAAAATGCGAACCCAGCTCCAGCCCACCAGAAACCGCCTCGCCATGCGCTCCTACTCGAGCGATTCGTCCCCTGCAAACCCCCTCCAGGATCGCCCCAAAAGCTATCCACAAATGCCACGAACCCTAGCACATGAAAGGGGACCAGCCACTCCGAGGGGACTTACGGTGGTGCCGTGGAGACTTCGGGCTTCCAGGAGGTCGGTGACGCTGCCGTCCGAGAAGCGCCACCGCGCCTTCTCCACCGCGTCCATCTCCGTCGCCAGCGATCTAGTAGGGGCGGAAGGGCCAGACCTATCAGAGCTCCCCTCCTGCTTCCGCCGCCGGCTGCGCGCACCCCGATCGCCGCGGGCGGTTTTGGGGACGCTTCCGGAAGCTTTGCGCCTTTCAGCGTTCAGGGGTCGGAATTGGAATGGGTGGCGCTGTGCGGGGGTCAGGGTTCCAGAGGGACGGAGGGAGAGGGTTGCTTTTGCTCGGTTGGCGTTGGCTGGTGGGGCCCACTGACGCGTGGAGCGAGAGGACGGATGAGACGTGGCCTGTCAGGTGGGGCAAGATCGCCAGACCCAGGGTATCCCACTCTTTTTCTTTTCGTTGCGAAATTAATTAAGGTTCAGAAATTAATTTTAATTAGGGCCTGTTTGGCTCTGCTGCAAATTATATAGTCAAGCTGATTTTGAATTTTAGAATTGAATTTGGGAATAAATTTACAGGCTTTCTACTCGCTTTTAGTGGGTTACAGTACCTAAAATTATTCTTCAGAGTTCAGACTCATGGTGCTTCCAGAATTAGCGATAGCCGACAGGAAAACTACAGAAAATGATACACAAAGCAACCTGGTGAAAGAAACGGTGACCCAACTCTACAAGGGAGAGTGGCTTTGGCTCATTCAAAAAGCCTTTAAACCAAACCATCTCATCAGTCCTTGCGTCAAAACAAATAACTACATGAGGAACACTACCCACCGTTGATTTATCTCACCTTCAAAACTTCTCTATTTGATTCTGGTTCTGCAGATATGTACAGGTCAATGGGATTCAGTACTTAAGTTTTGAGACTGATAAGTTAATGCAAAGATAATGTACACGATGAAACATCGAGATGAGGGGAGATATCTCGCCCTTTTTACAGAGGGAGAAGCAAAGCATCTACAAAGGGGACCGCCTGGTCACGGTGCCAATCTACCTGCAAAATTGTGTTGTAACTTGTAACGCCGCCTCGAATATTACCTCTGTTCCAGAAGTTTAAGTTTCGACTGCTCAGGCTGTCAGGTGGTGTGGAGATGTTCTTGATATCTTGATCACGTTCCACCATCGTGATTACTCTGAAATTCGGCACAGGGATCTACCGAACCATCAATTTCCTCAACTTTCCCTCCACTAGTAAATGCCTTTGAATGGATATTTCAAGCTATGCATGTGCTTCTACAAAGGCAAGCTTAACGTCAAGGTCTCAATTTCTTCAGAGTTGATGCTGAGTGACAGCCTCTGAACAGCAGTTGCAAATGACTGTATGATCATTACAATCAGTATTGAAGTCTGCGGTTGGTTGGTGATAATGCACTTCACGGAAAAAGATTACTTAGAAGTTGGAACCCAACTCACATGTTATGACGGTATAAGTTCAACAGTTACTCATTTGAATAGGCCTCTGCAAAGTCTTTAATTCTTCTCTTGATAGTCTGGGGGAGGACAAGGGAATAATAAAAGCAAAATCAGCATGGAGACGTCAGAAACCCAAGTAAAACAAATCAACATAAAGGCAACTGGCAGAGTTAACTACCGAAGGACACACACCTGCAACTCTTCATGAAGCAATGAAAAGACCTTCTTCATCAATTTATGCCTCTGCAGGATATATGTCCACAATCAAAACCAAGATGAACTTTATATTTATAATCAAGAATCAAATAAAATTTCAGAAGAGGCTATATTCTTGATTAACTGCCTCCCCTAACTAACTAAAAGTTAAATACCAGACTGTGATGCAAGGAGAAGTTGAACATGGATAAGTGGATAGCCTGACCCCATTCAAGTTGGTTAAAAAAAAAAAGAAGATAGGCATGTACTGAGCTATAATGATTATATAGGGAAAGGCAGGCAAAAGACATACTGTGCCCGATTCATGATACATGTCTCTGATTCTTTCCAAAATGTTATAATACAGATCCTTGTCTCTTTCTTTAGCAACATTAAGATCCTCCTGAATCTTTAGGAATTCAGATCTGTACAAAAAATTTCAGTTACAGAAGGAGATTGTAACATAAACTACTTAGCAGACGACAATGGAGTAATAAGAGAACTTAAAATAAGAAAATTGACACATAAGAAAATAGTATTAAAGGAGCTTAAAATAAGAAAATTAATGCATACCGAGTTTTCTCAATCTGATTGTTTAGGTAGGAGTAAACCTCGTATTTCTCATTGTACTCCTGCACATAATCTTTGTATCTGAAAAAGAAGATAATATGTAAATGTTTTTTCCTTCACAAACAACAAAAGAAACAAAACTTCAAATATGACACATGCCAGCAGTACCTACAACGGTTTGCAAAATGTGATTTAGGCAAAATTATTCATTACTTATTGGCATGAAGCATCACTAGAATGCATATTCGACAGAATAACACAGCTCAAATGCGACATAAATGGTACCACCTGTAAACCTTACAGACAACAGACATGATGGGTCACTGGTCCAAGTGTAAAGTGTAAACAGTCAGTAGAATATCCATAATGGACCTCAAATATCCAAGTGTAAACACCAGTACGGTTCAAAGAAGGAAACTTAATGGATGTGGGCTGTAGACCAGGTAATCCATCATTTGGCTACGATAAAAAATTTCATGGTTCGGCATTCTAGCGTCCTAGGGTTAGGGGAACCACATCAATCCATTTTAGTGGTTAAACTAAAATCAAGTAATAAAACTGTAGAAACAACTATCATAAAAACAACAGGGGAAGGATATTGAAACTTACTGTGAGAAATCTTTTATTTGACCTCTCAGTTCTGGCTCATCTTTATCATACTTTGAAAAGAACAAATTATCTTCATCTGAAGAACTGTCCCTTCTCTTTCTACTGGCCTCATTCTCAATCAAAGAGTTGTTCCTACTTCTTTCCTCGTTTTCTGCCGGGGAAATTGATTTCTGTGTTCTAGAGCCTATGGCATTCCTACTACCATTCTGAGGAAGCTTGGGGGTAGTTTTTTTCTTCTTTAGACCTACATGATCTAGCATTCCACCCTGTACCGTCCTTGCTTCCCTTTTTCCTGATTTTTCTCCCAACTGATCTGGATGTAATACAATCTCAGAAACTGGATTATCAGTTTTTGGCAATTGCTGACTCTGTGGAACATTTCCTCTTTGTTGAGACCTATTATTATCAAAATCATATCCAGGTATCTTCTTGGGGAATCCTTCCTGATTTACATTACCTCCACTACCAAATTCTCGAGGTGATGGTTTCCTGTGATCTTGAGAAGAGGATAGAGAACCCTTTCTGTTCGCCGTACTGGGAATGGAGTTATCCACATTAGCTAATTTACCATCAAGTGACTTGGAAGAATTATTTCTTTCAAATTGCTTCTTTGCCCTCCCAGTCTCATTTTCCAGAGATGCCTCACGAAATTCACCCAACTCGAGATCTGAAAGCTCTCTCTGAAGCACCTTTTTTCCATGAGGTGAACTCTCGGCATTAATTCTTTGCAAATTTGATGGCTGACCATTACTTTCGTTGGAATCAGGAAACAGCATGACACCATCATATCCAACATTTCCTTTGGCACTTTTGGCTGCAATCATGGAATTCACGTCAATGCTAGCATCTTTCGAACGTTTGAGCATTTTATCCTCAATCTGGGGTCCCCCATATCTAGCTCTTTTTCTTGTGGCAGAATCATCAGAGTCGTCAAAATTGACATATTGGTCTTCAGCATGCGAAACCCTTCCAAGGTTACCATCCAAACTATTCCAAGGCTTCTGCATCTTCTCTGCCTTTTTCTTAGAAATTGACTTCTCAACCTTATCTTGTGTTCTCTCAGAGTGCATTGCTTGGTTAAGTACATTTGGGCTTTGATTTATCTTTTGTAAATTTCCAGAAGCCAAAGGTCTTCCTCTCACAGCAGGACTGCTATCATGTGCATGAAGATCGCTATGTGCATCCCAGCTAACATTCCCTGTCTCCTTGCTCAGCCTCTCATTCACATGTTTGTCAGGAGGTAAAGTTTGTCTATGCTCTGATAGTGAACAAGTAGGTCCTGAATATATATCAGCCTTGGCCCTTTTGGCACTTCCAGGCATTGTGCTCGAGTTCTCGTTGCCAGAGCATCTCTTCAACTTGGGTTTGGCACCTTTCTCCATGACCCTATCCTGACCACGATTTGATCCATCCTTTGATACTGATTTTCTCATACTACCATGATGTTTTGTAGATTGGCTGGTTTCTTCCTTGGGTAGGTTTTCACTACTAGGTGCTAGAGAGTCACCAAAGATGTCCTCATAAGACATTTCATTTGCAGCATACTTGCTATCAATTCTACTAGGATCTATGCTGGTATTTACCATGTTCTTGCCGCCTGGAATTTCTGGTGGCTTCTCTAAGTGGCTCGCATCAAAACTATCAGTTGGTATAGCTGTATATGCTGACTCATCATTGTTGTTATTAAAATTGTTCAGATCGATGTGTGGGGATGCACTCTTATACTCTAGATTTGTTCCAATGTCAATCAGCTCATCATCGCCATCTAGTGCAGCCAAATCTCTTGGCGAGGAAGATAATTTAAGTTCATCTGCTGCCTTTCTGTGTGTTCCTCCTTTATCATCATCACTTGTAATATCCACAAATGCATCTGATCCTTCCTTGCTGCTTGTTGAAGCATCACTATCACTGTCGCTACTGCTTCCACTGCCACTTGCAGCACTTCTGCTTTGACTCCCACTATCACTTCCACTGTCACTGCTTTCACTATCACTATCACTACCGCTTCCACTCTCACTAGACGAGCCTGCTTTACCATCACTATCATTATTGACTTTTCCGTCTCGTGCAGCAGAAACTGGGGAGCCCCCAATGTCAATCCTCTCGAATACATCAGGATCATCCATTTTTAAGCTTGGAGCAGCTTCCTCAGTGTTGTCATCAATAGATCTGTTAGATACATCAATTGATGACTATTCAGGTGCTTGTGAGAGATAATTGCAAAAATGGAGGGAAAAAATTGAACAAAACAAAGGAGAAATCTTCACTAAAACAATAGCTCATTTGTCACAAGCAAACAAGGAATTGAATTTGTAGGAGAAAAAATTGTACATTCCACTGCCAGATGCATGCCTTTTAGAGCTTTCTGCCTCTAATCCAGGTTTGAGCAAATACCTTCCTGGTGCTTGGAAATTAGCAATCTGTAAGGATAATAATGTATTAAGTATGCAACAAAATATAGAGCTACTGTTTCTGTACTGGGAAGACATGGTGGTGAGTAATGTTCGCCACTCACATTCTTGATGATACTCTCTATTTTCTTTGAAGCATTCGGAAATACATCTGCAACAGCTTTCTCCAGGCCCTGCATATATTTCAACACATGTTGTAAACAATATGGCATGTGTTGTGGCGGGAGTAAATAGGAAACTAGAGTTGTGGCGGCAGACTCTAGAGTCCAAAGGTTTTAGGCTCAGCAGAACTAAAACCGAATATATGGCATGTGACTTCGGCACTGCTAGACATGAGGAGAGGGGTGTTAGTTTGGATGGTCAAATAGTGCCCAAGAAGGATACCTTTCGATATTTGGGATCAATGCTACAGAGAGATGGGGATATCGATGAAGATGTTAGCCATAGAATCAAAGCGGGGTGGATGAAGTGGCGTCAATCATCGGGTATTCTCTGTGACAAGAGGGTACCACAGAAGCTAAAAGGCAAGTTCTATAGAACAGCAATTAGACCGGCAATGTTGTATGGTGCAGAATGTTGGCCTACAAAAAGACGGCATGTTCAGCAGTTAAGTGTTGCGGAAATGCGTATGCTGCGTTGGATTTGTGGTCATACAAGAATGGATCGAGTCCGGAACGATGATATACGTGATAGGCTAGGGGTAGCACCAATTGAAGAGAAGCTTGTCCAACACCGGTTGAGATGGTTTGGACATGTCCAGCGGAGACCTCCAGAGCACCAGTGCATAGTGGAATCCTAAGGCGCGACAGTGATATTAGGAGAGGCAGGGGAAGGCCAAAATTGACATGGGAGGAGGCAATAAAAAGGGACTTGAAAGGATGGAATATACCCAAAGATTTATCTTTGAATAGGTGTGCTTGGAAAGCAGCCATTTATGTGCCTGAATCTTGATCTGCAGCTTCTATTGGGTTTCAACTCTAGCCTACCCCAACTTGCTTGGGATTGAAAGGCTTTGTTGTTGTTGTTGTTGTTGTTGTTGTTGTTGTTGTAAACAATAACCGCTCATGGAGCAAACCTTTGTGAATTAAGTAAACAGGTTTACAAAACCAAAGCCATCTATCCAGCTATGAATATTACAGCATATCATGTACAGAAATGAAACCAAGAAACTACAAAATTTAAAAGGATCAATCAATGAATTAAAATGCCTCTTAAAGCTTCAATGTACTTAAGCTATCAATAATAGGCGGAAGGGGGCTGCTTTATCGAACTAGTGACACCCATATAAGTTTGGAAAAATCCATTTACTACCTTTAACTATGGCTTGAGTCCAATTTTTCCACCACGAACTATAAAGCCATTTAACTCACGCTTCCAATTCTCAACACCAGTTGAAAAATACCCTCATAGACCAAGGGAGTCACCATGGTGCTGAGTGATGGGGTCACCAGTAATGGTGACGCCTTACCCAAGGATCACCACCAAAATTACCTCTTTGAACATGCAACTGCCATTCAAGTGTGTGTGATGGGAGACTTGGAATTCAAAATGGCAAGAGTATGCAATAAATGGACCATATGGAAGCATGAGCTATTCACGGCATCGTTGCTAACCACTACAAAACCGCATCTGTGTGCTACAACAGTAGTAGTGTGGATCATAGTGGCCTGTAGCAAAGTTACTACAGAGCCACAACTGTGCATAGCCCTACAGACACCATTTGAGTTATATTGGTCTTATCAAATAAATGCTGTCCACATAACAACTCTCTATGCGCATGCCACACTACACACAAGGATATATATATAGAGAGAGAGAGAGAGTACCTTTAAATTCATTCCTTTTGGATTTTCTGAAAGTACAGATATCAAGTGGCTTCGCAGTTCATTTGTATTATCATCAATGCTTGCAGAAACAGCACTTGCTCGACAATTTATTCCTTGAGACGTCCTATTTGGGGTTGACTTCTCAACTTTATTATTTTCATCTTTATTCAAATCGAATGGAGTTATGGCTTCATTATTTGCATCTGGTCCAACAGGAAGTGAAGGCATGCTTGGTCCAGGTTGCTCAGGAGATAGTGCTGGTGAAGTGGAGAAATTTCCTTTTGGTACACTGTTAGACAGCTTCACTTTGGAAACTGATTTGGTTGGAGCAATAACAGCAGCTGGAGTAGGCCAATGGAAAACATATGCAGTTAATTAAGTGCTAATGCAAGGTTGTCTTAGTGGAAGAACATGCATAGATGTCAAAAGAAATAAAACAGTACAAAGGAGAAGATCAAACAAGACTCAAACCTGGATTCTGTCAAAAGAAATAAAACAGTACAAAGGAGAAGATCAAACAAGACTCAAACCTGGATTCTTCTTGTAAAATTCTTTCTTTTGCTTCCAGTTCATCCTCCGCATATTACCTGGAAGAGATAACAAAACATAAGATTATATAGCCCGAGATCTAACAAAAGTTTAGGCATTACAATCTCTAATTAACTTAAGGCAAAGACCAGAAAGTAAGTTCAGAACCATCATAGCTATTGCACCAAAAGATATAAAGGATATTTACACACTACTGAATACTGATCCAATGCAAGTAATTGATCTCATTATACTGATGTGTACAAAATAGTTATACTAGTCACAAAGTTCTCGGGTCGATGGGGTCAAGGAGCATGGTAAGCTACTTGCGAGAGGTTTTTACAAGGTGGGGACAAAAATGTTCCCGCGTTCCATGGACGGGGACGACGTTCCCAGGTCGAGTAACACTGCCTCTGAACCCGTTTCCTCTGACTATGCTACACATATTTCAAATACAAATGCAAAACTGAGGTAGAAAATGAAATCATAATCCATGGTGAAAAAGAAAACAAGGAATAGTTCAAAGCACGAACCTTCAACAGCTGCAGCAGCCATTGACTTGGCCTGACTCTTAACAGATGGATTTGCAGGGTCCAGCACAATTGATCTATAGCAGGCAAAAGTACAATATGTTAAAAAGACATAAAATTTTAAAACATTGAGGAAAAATTTATTCATCAAGGTGATCATTAATCAGTAGACCAAGAGAGGTATGGAACAGGGAAAGCAGACAAACTTTCGAGATTTTGAGAGACGCTCAGCCTCCTCTGAGCGCATTTTCACAAGGTTCTTTGCTGATTCATCCAAAATACGTTGCACATTCACCTTGCGCCAAGCAGAGCCACATTCGAGAAGCAATCCATTTCCATCCTCTCCACTTTGACGTTCTTCATAAATATCACATAATTCACCGCGTTCAGACGCCCATGTAAATTTAAATTCTTTGCCACCAACATCTATAATCTGGTAGGAAAAGAGCCTGTCAACACTCAATTTAACAAATGAAATGCGCTAGAGTATTTGTCATATTGAACCTATTTTACTCAATATATTAATTTATTTGGGCTAATCTAGTATTGTTTAAAAGCATGCCACGCAGGGTTGCAAAACCCGCTAGCAATTACCATACTGTTCCCTTCGTACACACAAAAGAAACATGCAACCATTTCATGAAACATGAATTGCATTGTGCTAGTGTCGAATTAGTGAACTAGCTGATCTTCTCAACCAACTTTCAAAGCCTAAAGGGTATAACTACAGTGAAACAGAAATAGTTAACAAATTTACAATCATAAGCTTATCTTAACAAAACAAGACAAAGATAGCAAAGAAATTATTGATGTACCCAGGTAGCATACTAGGTTCTTTTTGGAAAACAAAGCAAAACAGTTGAACTAGGATTCATAAATGTCAGCAATGAGACATAAAACTACAGTTTCACTAGAGTAACATGTCATGTAAGCTAGAAAGTTAGGAATACAGAGGGTCTTGACAGGAGAGGAGATTTGGAATTTTTGGATTTCCTGTTTGAGATAAGTGAACCCTACTGGAGCCAAATACCCATCTTTAGGGTGATTCTACACTTCTTTAGCACGACCTAAATGGTTTTGAAGAAAAAAAATACATATAATTGCTAGTTAGAAACTATACAAAAAATCATTAATTTGCTATACCAAAAAAAACAAACAAAGACCATAGATAAAAGATGTACATGAGAAGAACATGAGCTTTATATTCCATCCCTAACGGCTAATGGTTACAAAAGTGGGGTTCAACAAAAGAATTCCACAAAAATAACACTTTAGTATGGATCATCATTCGGGAAAAACTTTGAGCAACCATAAACAGCATGAGAATCCAAATTCATCTTAGCCAAACAATGGAAGCCTCAAATGATGATTTAATAGCTCACAGTGCTCTGACAAAACAAACGAAATGCAAAATACACAACAAAATTCCTTGCCATTGGTGCATATACCAAAAGAAAACATATGCTGTATTTCAAACCAGGAAATGAGACCTATGCCCAAGTAAAACCAAACTACAACATGAACTGTCAATGAATAATCACTCAATAATTTATCTCCCAAAATCTTGATGAAATCGGTTGGCCTTTCTTCGGCCAGCCCAGCCAAAAATAATCACTCGATTATGAGCAGGCAGTAGCTGGATTTGAACAATCCTATACAAAACTTGCAGGTAAATTGAATGGAATATCGGCAGGACCAGAATAAGCAATGGAATAGCTCACTCTCAAGAGAAAACAGTAGAACATCACATTAAATAAGTGAAATTTAACGATCTTAACAAAATTTGGGCTAACACAAATCATCATGCCAAAACAATTTAGAGTATCTCAGGCACCAGGCAGTAAATTTGAACAATATAAATGCAAATTACATAGTGAACTAACCTAAACTCAGGAACGACGTTACAGGAAAACCAAAAACTGGTATTTCCAAGAAAATTAATCTCGACTTATGAACTGATGATATGACATAACAGGCAAAATTTCGAAATTGGTTAGGTTTTAACTTAAAGGAAGCCATGGGAACAGAAGTAAACGGCAAAGAGGGAGGGGGAAGCTCACGTTCTCCGATGAGTTGTACATGTTAGGGTTGAACTTGATGCGAGCGCCGCTACCGGACTCCTCCGCCCGCCGGATCTCGTCCACGAGGTCAGGGGTCAGCCTTATGATTGCCGCAAAGGCCGGCGGACCACTGGACTCCAGGCTGAACGACTCCTCGCGCCCCGCCGCCTGCGCCCCCGCCGCCGCCGCCGCGGCGGCAGCGGCGCCGCGACCGCGGGGAGGCGCGGACATACCGCCGATAGAGGACCCAGCCCCCCGGCCGCGGCCGTGGGGGGCCGGCGGGCGCTTCGCGGCTCCGCCGCCGCCGCGCCCGCCGCCACGGCCGCCGAGCTTATACATGGCCCCCGCGGCAAGCGGCGCCGCCGGCGGGAGGGGTGGTCCTTTGGGGCTCGCAGGCGGGGAGTAGCGAAGACGCCGAAGAGGAGGGCGCAGAAATCGTACTTCCTTTTCTTTTTTCCGTTTTTAGTTTGGATTTTATTTTTCTTTTGTTTTTGTTGTTTGGGTGGGTTCTCCTTTTTCCGTTTATAAGTTCAAGCACATACCAACTGTTACCAAGTGCAAATTTCGACATGTGAAATGACTAGCAAGAAGTCTAATGATTGTAGGAAAATATAGGTAATAAAGATGTGAACATAGATTAGATCTTAACTACGAAAAGATTGTTTTATGAAACATTTAACTGATTGGAGAGAATATGATTGGGGAAGCACTATTAGTATAGTTAGGGGTTTAAATCCTAACGTTCATAAATATGATTGCGTGGATCATATTAGTTAGCGTAAAATTATGAGAGAACCTGATACAAATTATCCATAGAGCATCTTTCTAAAAAAAATTATAAGACAAAAGGAAAACCTCATTTACAAGTAAATAAATTCGAGAGATGGGTTGATTTCACTATATTAGAGTTAATACTTTTGTTTTTTTATTGTTTTTTTTAATAGAGGAGGAGGACGTACACACACGTGCATATCTTTAAGTGTGTCTCCTAACATACTCTTATGCCATGGATAAATCCCTTACTGAAAACACATCCACATAATATTTTGGACATCAAAATCCGCACCATACCATTTTAGTTAGATACACACAAATATGTATAGCTTAAATAAATTTCTCATGTTTAAGACATGTTGCGCTTTATGTATAACGCAAAATTGGTACAAGAGAAGAAATGGTTTTTTTAACTTTAAAAGAATGCACGGGGCTCACAATATTTCTCTTTTCACTATGGTCAAACATGTCCTTGTTCTATGTGGTCATAATTATTCTCTATATAGAGTAGTCCAGAGGATTACTTACAGTCACGGTTCTACTAAACTCTTTTCCCGTAAACACGAGTCATACAGGATTGGCCATACCGCAGGATTATCGTGGTTACCGTCCAAACCACTGGGGTACGGTATCGGTTACTGGCGGTTTGTTTTAAAAAAATTTCATCCAAATTCAATTTATTTTAAAAAATAAAAAAATCCAAAAAATTCTAGCAGGTAGTACTTAAATTATGGATCACTGTGGTGAGGAAAGTTTATGAAAATAACGAAGTTTACTTCATATTTTGGAGCTCCATCGAAATAAAAAAATAAGAGATGGGTTAGGATATAATTTCTATTTTATTTAAGTGTAAAAACGATAGCAAGGGTTATGCAAAAAAAATTATGCAATATTACATTGTTTTTTAAAGATATCCACATTTTTTTCCTAAATTTTCTACAACTTTTTAGAATTTTTAATACGTTTTATAATTTTTTCCTATTTTTTTCTTTTTAGCTTCAATGTACCGCATTACCACGGCTTACCATGCGGTTATCACACGATAACCATGATTTTACCGTGATAACCGCGAGATTTGAAACTTTTGAATTCAAATTTTTGAAGATGAATTTTGTGCGCTTTTGAGCGGTTACTGCGGTAACCGCCATACCGTGAGAGGACAGTAACCCTCCAAAAACAGTACGACACATGAATATTTCCTATCCATTTTCAATGGGATTGGCTGGATTTTTCAGCTTCTGATTTCTTATTCATTTTCTAGATTGTACCGTTATAGATTTTAGAATTAAGGTAAGAATCTATTTGGGGAGCCAAAAAATAGAAATTCCCCAAACAATTGTTTGATTTGGAGAGCTTGAGGTTCTAAGAAGCAACTAATAAGAATCTCTAGAAGCTATGCTTCTTTTTTTTTTTATTCTACAATCACATATTTTCACAATCTAAATAAGAATCTAGACTATTTGAATTTTGGAGGAGAGACTAGAAATTCTAGAACAAGCTACAACTACTACAAGTTCCTAAAATGGGGCGAGGTCTGTTTATAAGGTGGTGTTTGAATCAGCTTATAGAGATGTCTTATAAGTTACACGTAAAATAAGAAACGTCATTAGCACATAATTAATTAAGTATTAACTATTAAAAACTTAAAAAATAGATATATTTAATTTTTTAAAAATACTTTTATATAGAAAATTTTCGTAAAAAGCATCCGCACTTATAGGTAACCACAGATTGGCCAAGAGAACACAGTAAGGCCACACCATGACAGCACCATGCGTCCCAGAGCAGCAGCCCGCTTCCAGCGAATCGGCGATAGCAACCGGCATCTGCTGGTGCAGCGGTGCTCTCGGCCGGCGGAAAACGCGACTAAACAGCGTTTTTGCAGGCTCCTTGCGGGAGACATTGAGCATACGCATATTCTCGCCTTCGCCACCGCATCCCCGGATTGCTCCATTGATCCCCTCCCCTCCGAAAAGCATCTCCAGGATAGAAAGCTCCTCTCACTCCTCTCTCACCCAAGTGGCCAAGTCTCTGATCAGAAAAAAAGGGCTATTGCTGATACCACCAAGTAAAGTTGCCCAGAATCCAGCATTGCTATTGCTACTACCCTGCCATTAGCCAAACTATAGGTTGAAGATAGCTAGTAGGCTAGTAGCTGACGAGCAAGCAAGCAACAACCATATCAATAGAACACAGCAGTAGTGCTGCTGCTGCTAGTGCATGGACTGGATATGTACCACGAACGGCAAAAGGCATCTGATCTTTCCTTTCTTTCAGCTCCCAGAGAAAGTGGTCACTGGCCCCTCACTAAGTCGCCATTGATGCTCACCCAACCAGGAGTGGCTTTATTATATAGTAATCATCGACATAAAAGGCCGTCAACAACCAGAGATGATGGGGGAATATGCTTCCTGCCGTGGAGGACTACAGCAGAGAACTGCCTGAGTTTTGCACTTACAGTTCGTATTGGAGCGTACCGTACCAGATCGCATGAATTCACACAACCAACACGCCGTGGTCCTCATGTTTCAGCCAAAACAACATTGGTGTGATATCTGGACACTTAGGTAGTGTTTAAAAGAGCCTGTGGTTTAAGGGCAACACGTAAAACGAAACAAATCATTAGCGCATAATTAATTAAATATTAACTATTATAAATTTAAAAAATATATATATATTTAATTTTTTAAAAAAATACATCTTTTAGTAGTTAAAAAACGTACTCAAAAAAAGAGAAAATAAATCACAAATTTTTAGAGATACTTTCGTATAGAATTTTTTTTAAAAAAAAATCACACTGTTTGGCAGTTCAAAAAACTGTTCTCAGAAAAAAAGGAATAAATCACACCTATAAGCCCATCCGAACACTGCCTTACACGTTGCTCATTACGTTTTTAAACCGGTTGTCTGGACATGCAGTTTCCATGGTTCAGACCACAACTGAATAGACTAGCTGATCTTCCATTTGACTGGTCTCCTCTAATCTCTCTAATCTAACTAGTTGGTGAATATGATTGGCACAGCCATACATAGATAACGAGATAGCAAAAACAAACCGAACAGATTAGTTACCGAGAAAACAAGAAGAAAAAAAAAGGAGAGATCTTATCATAGTTGCGCACTTGCACTTGCACAGTACATAAGTGGGTCTCTAGGCAGACAAACAAGCACATGTTGCCCTGAATGCCTCAATCTGAAGGATTGGCATCAGACATACAAAATTTTTGGGATTTATTGAGTTCTTAGTTGCCTCTCCTACCCCGACCACGGAAACCACGCCCGCCACCTCGGCCACCACCTCGTCCTCCTCCCCTACCTCCACCGCCCTTGAAGTGGCCACCACCTTTCTTACCATTGTAAGACTTGCCGCCAATCTTCATGTCCTCTGGGAGAGGAAGTATAGTGTTAACACACTTGCGGAAGCTAAAGTCGTCAGAGGATCCATCAACTCGTCGAACGAAGAAACAACGGCTCTGCCACACCGGGTGGTTACGGATCTCAAATGCTTCAATTCCTGGTCCAATTTTCCTATCGGGCTCAGCATGGCCTTTCTTCAGCAAGTCCTCCAACACCATCTGCTCATACTGCAAAAGTTGAGAAGAGATTCAGCAAACCCAAGGGTGACGATAGTGATGACAACGCAAATAAGTGAATAACAAAGTGACATCTGGATAGTTTGAAGCAGATAAAGTACAGCACATAGGCACCTGGAAGCTACGAACTACAATTGATTACTGTGAAATTTAAGGTCAGGTCTAGCGATGAGCTTATATTTTTCAAGGGAAACTAGAGAGGAGCTTATCATTGCGACAAAAACATCCCACTGAAATAATTTTATTATCAATGTGACAAAAACATCCCACTGAAATAATTTTATCTTCTAAACAACGATGAAGTAAAAGATGTAAGGCTCACGTATGGGATGATTTTGATCAAATATAGATTGAGAATCACTGCATGTCTTTCTAACTAATATGTGTGTCAGACACTTCAATTTGCACAAACAAATCATAATTGCAGTCTTGATGAATTCCAGATTAAGCTCTATATGTACAAACAATGAAAGCCCCTTCCGCATCATAAAATCTAACAAAAGAAGTTCCAAATGCAGAAGTGAAATAAAAAAAAACTAGAGTAATTAGTAAACCCCCTAGACACCAAGTTCATGTCTGACAGAGAATAGAGCGATCTCTTTTACCTCTCTACCACTGCATACTTGCTAAAAACTGGTAGGAATAAACCGACAGTTTTCTTATAAGAGGAAAAATTGTTACTTATGGTCAACAACTCAATTTTAACAGAAAATTTTGTCAAACACCATAGGACCATTTGGAGGTTGCAAGCTAACCAGATTCAAATTGCAAATCATAACTTAACACTTCAAGCTGAACAAACAAGCCTGAAGCCTCAAATAGTCAGTTATCCTTGTGGCAATACCTTAAACCCTTAATCACATGAAGACAAACTCGTCCAAATGATATGCATATAGTCGGTGCAGATCACACACATACCATAAATAACGTGTCACAAACAACAAAGTAAACAGCCCAGTTCGTCAAACAATACATATGGAAGAACTCATATGGAGTCCCAACAAATGAAGATAATGCAGCTGGGAGAGAAGAACTCATATGGAGTCCCAAAAGACGAAGACAATGCAGCTGAGAGAGTATTCAATGGCATATGCTATTCTGTAAATGAAACTTACCATGAAAACCTAAAAGAAAAGCTAAGTAAAAGAATGATATTGTTTAAGCACTAAATCATTGGTACTACTGAACTCAACCCAACATGTCAATTCACAAAGATCATTGATTTAGAAGTACAATCATTGGTTTAGAAGTACCTTACATACATAAGTAATGCCTAAAGCAACTCTCCAAGCTTAATAACATCCTTGCCGTGACAGATCAACTGAATGAACCTGGGGCTATATGGAGTTTCATGCAAACTTGGCTAGTTACAAGGTGAACAGTCGATTATCATGTCGAATCAGTTTGCCAATTGAAGCAAATTGGTATTAAAGGCAAAGGTCTACCTAATCCAGGCACCACCATGACATCAGTAAATCTAACCAAATCCACCTTCCAGCTTGTCACTACAGCAACAAGGTTGAAACTTTTTTTCAGACCAAAGTTTATCTACAATGCCACGCATAGCATAGCGAATCACCCTTAAGGAAGAGACTTTCGTGGCCAAAACAGCGAGGGGCCACCGGCGACAACCGAATCGTAACCCTCACCTTATTGACGTCGAGCTGCGGCGCCCACGAGTGAAGCAAGGCGAAGAAGTAGTCGAACATCTCGACGCCCGTGGCGAACTCCTTGGGCCCCAGCTTCACCGGCTTCCCCTCTTCCTCCCCCAGCGCCTCAACCTCTGCTCCCTCCCCCTCCCCCTCCACCTTCTGCTTCTTAGCCGCCGCTCCCTCCGCCGCTTCGCCAGCAGCGTCGGCGGCGGAGTCGTCCCCGTCCTCCCGCTCCCTCTTCAGACTAGGATTCGCCGCAGCCGGCTCCGGCGCCTCGGCTTCCATTGCCGCGGCCCCTACGGCCGCCGCCACCTCAGGTTCAGCCATGGCCGGAGTTCCGAAGCGCGCGTGGGAGGCGAGGCCGAGCTCGAAGCAGCCGCGGAGGCGGAGGCGGAGGCTCAGGCTCTGATTCGCACTAGGGTTTTGGAGGTTCCAAGCTGAGAGGGAGGGTTAAGTATCAGGCGAGAATAGAAGCAAACTTAATGCGAGCCCAGATGGGTCCACCAGAGGAAGGCCCGGCCCAAGAGTGAAGCGTGGGGAGAGGAATCGAATTGGGTTCGCGAGGGGAGGAGGAAGCAAGCTGACGTGTACATAAACCGCTCGGGAAAATGCCACTCCTCCCCACCGCGCCGTTCCGAGCTCTCGCGCCCGCCGCCGCCCCACCTCGCCGCGCCACCGCCGGAGAGGGCCAGGCTCTGCTCTGCGGACGCTGCTTGTCGCTCGCCGGGGCGCTTCTGTTCCTCAGCATCGGCGCCGCCATCGCCTACAGGACGGGGTGCGCCTTATCCCGCCGCCGCTTCCCCTTCCTCGGGTAAGAGTAACCCCTCTCTCCTCTTGCTCTTACTTTGTGCTGCTTCCTGTTTGGTTGATGCGATGGAGGCGCTCCTGTTCGGATGGGGTTCCGCCAAATGTTGAGCTACCGCGGTTTGGATTGGTCATTGCCATGCGCGGATTTGTGTGAAATCCGCCAAATTGAGTACTTCTTTAGGATTTTTGCTTTTCTGAAAGCGCATGTGCTGGTAAAAGTCGAATTCCTGAACTGTGGCATCAAGAGTGCAGCTTATTCGAAGCTTTTATTTACTTTATGATGTTGTAGATGTGCTGAGGTGCTAACTTGGGAGATTAGCACTTAACCGATTGCGCTGCTATTAGTTTGAGTCCACTGTTCTTGCAGTGACGTCTAGATGCAATTTTTTTGCAGGATAAGAGGTCTGAGCTCTGCTCAGATGGAGTCCGCTTCCACTTCCGTGCCGTCAATAGTTGTATATGTGACAGTTCCAAACAGGGAAGCAGGTAGTAATGCCGTTTCTTTCTCCCTGGTCTATTGCTTATGAATTATGCATTTCCTTCATGAAACTAGCTAGGCACTATATCCATTTTCTACAGAAAAAAAGTTATATTAGAGATCAATCTTGCAGTCTGTCTTGTGAGCATCTGTGTTTCTCCCCTCAATTTTGTTGTTATATTAGAGATCAATCTTGCAGTCTGTCTTGTGAGCATCTGTGTTTCTCCCCTCAATTTTGTATGTTTGTCATTCTAACGTTAATTATTATTGTTGCCATGTATTTTCTAGCTTTTGTTTGAGGCTTTGAGCAGTCCTAAAAAGGACCATTTTTAACATCTACTGCAGGGAAGAAACTATCACAGAGCATCATCAGCGAGAAGCTTGCTGCCTGTGTTAATATAGTGCCTGGTTTGTCACCTCTCCGACTCACTTCCATTTCTCTACTTATGGATGACACTATAAGAATATGAACCGAAATCATATGCCAGTGCTATAGATCTTCCATATTCCATAAGTAACATCTTTATTTGTATTAAAAAAAATGACAACACCAAAAAGGTTTAGTAGATGTGGCACTGTAAACGAATTAGATTGAGAAAAAGTTTAGCGGGGAACAGACCCCTCTAAAGCTTATTTTGGATTGAAACAATTACTCTGTTGAATCACATTTTTGGTGCTTTGGTGCTCTGCCCTTCCTTATATTGATAGACAACAGGTTCTGTGCAAATATTTGCAATTAACTTGTTTCATGCTGTTCATGCTCTATACTGAATTATACTGAAGTTCTTGATATGTATATTGTTCAGGCATTGAATCTGTTTATTGGTGGGAGGGAAAGGTGCGTTGTGGAAATTCACCTGTGGATTGAATAGATTAATAGTTGTACTTATCTATGCAACTCAGCAGTTTGTCAAATTCCTTTAGGTGATATATTTCCCGCACCTTAGCAAACTTAGTACGTAGTGATCAATAATATGCTGTCTTGCAGGTGCAAACTGATGCTGAAGAGTTACTCATAATCAAGACTAGAGAATCTCTTCTTGATGCCTTGACTGAACATGTCAAAGCCAACCATGAATATGAGTAAGCTTTATTCAGTTTACTGATTGTGTTGTGTTTGTGTGTCAACTATATTTTTAGGCAAGCAACACTTCTCTTGTCCTGTCATATTTACTAGTTAGTTGTTCATGCAGTGTTCCTGAAGTAATCGCTCTTCCCATAACTGGTGGTAACACCAAGTACCTGGAATGGATCAAGAGCAACACTAAGGAAAACTGATCTGGTCTACACCTTGCTATATACGCGTGCTGCAGTTCAAAGTGCCCAACAGCATGAGTACCTGATCGGATGTTTTCTCTGTTGGCCTATGTATCTCAATGACGTTGCTGCATGGAATATATTTGTGGTTGCCGTCTTTTCTGATGAATAACTTGGGTCTGTGATTATGCTCACCCAAAAATTGATTTATGCAATAGACTGGCTCGTGTACATGAAACCTCTTATTCAATATTCGTAGTTGTAAATTGCTGCCCTTGATTGGTATTTTCGTATGAAGTTTTCTGGCCATGCGTGTGAAGATCTTAAGATGTAAACAAAATTCACACTGGTAAAATCTGAGTAAACCCCTAGCCCTATCGGCACATTCATATGAGACAGACACCCGTGACAATCTTTTGATGTCACATACCTTATTGCACAGATCAGAAAGCTACAAATCAACAAGAGGACACCATAATTTCAGAAAGGAAAAGAAGAATACAGACTGCACAAGCCGTTCTCGTGCATGGCTAGCAGCTGGCTCTAGCTAGGTAGATGAGAATAGTAGATCTAGTTGCAGGACTCCTTTGCGAAGCCGACGCGTGAGTTGGCGACGTCGAAGACGACCCGGATGTTCTGCTGCTGCAGGTTGGCGACGACGTTGACGACGGAGTTCACGTTCTGCGGCGCCTCGGCCATGGCGAGGCAGGCCAGCGGCGTGGCGCTGCTGTGGATGAGCGTGTTCTCCATCGGCAGCGTCAGCTCCACGCCGCCGTCCATGTGGATCGTCACCGCTGGTGCGCCGCCCGCCGCCACCTCGTCGGTGTTGAAGCACGTGTCGAACGCGCCCAGCGACGTGTACCCGCTCGGCGCGGCCACCTGGCGCCGAAACTCGTCGCGCAGAGCCGCGTACACGGGCGCCGTCCACCGCGTGATCACCGTGCCGGAGTCGACCACCGTGCCGGCGCCGGTGTTGGGGTCGAACGCAAACGATCCGGCGGGCACCTTCACCCACGCCCTCCCCACGCTGAGCCCCGTCACGTTCACGTAGTAGAGCGACGACCGGTGCGGGTTCCTCAGCATCGGCGTGTACCGGACGCTCCTTGGCTGGCCGGCGGTGCCCAGCCGGAGCGAGCCGGAGAAGTAGTACGACTTGTAGCTGGGGAGGCAGTAAGAGAAGACGCCATTGTACATGCTCCCGGCCTGCGAGAGCAGCGCCATGGGACCCCGGCCGAGGCCGAGCAGCCCCTGCTTCGGCATGTTCGTCGTCGGCCCGGTCACCGAGTTGACGCACCCGAACGTGTAGTCGGGGATGGCGTCCTTGCCCAGCCGCAGCGAGTCGCTGGCCAGCGCCGCCTGGAACGAGGCGTCGGCGAAGGGCTTCGAGAAGGCGCACGTCGGCAGCGGCGCCGTGCTCTGCGACGGGTCGCTCTGCACCGGGCACGCCTGGCCCTGGAAGAGCGGGCACCACGACGACGAGCAGGGGAGGGAGGCGTAGGAGGAGGAGTTGGCCGGGACGAAGAGGCTGTTGGTGGGGCACGTGTTGCACGGGGAGCAGTGCGCCCAGGTGGCGTCGGCGCTGGTGTCGAGCGCCAGCAGCAGCAGCTGCGACGGCGAGCCGAGCCCGGCGCGGACGACGTAGGAGGGGGGAGTCTGGCCGGAGGCGACGGGGGCCGACGAGACGCCGGTGGAGGCGGCCTTGGAGGAGAGGAAGAGGAGGCGAGCGTCGTCGTCGCGGGCGAGCGCGATGATGGACTCGAGCGGTGAGGGCGACGGCGGATGCACGTTGTGGTACACGGAGAGGTCGGCGGCGGCGACGACGATGGCGGCCAGGAGGAGGAGGAGGAGAGGGAAGGTGGTGGCCGCCATGGCGAGAAGCTTGCTGGGAGAGTGTCACCGAGGGGAGTGTGGCCTGTGAATGAGGTGAGTTTATATAGGGTTTCTAGCTGCTGATCCTGTATTCTTTAGCGTGCCATAATTGGGCTTTTAGAGCAACTCCAATAGAGCTCTCAAATTTAACCCCCTATTATCTGAATAGAGGCTCTCTTATCCATATTCAATTTCCTATTTCACTACATACTCCAACCGCCCCCTCTATTGCCTAGAATAGGAGCTCCTGCAGGGGGGCCGACGCAGGTGGAAGACGCCGGCGGCCAGAGAGAAGCCAACGGCGAGAGTCGCACGTGCGTGTGTGCCCGCACCGCGTTCCCCGCAAGCTCGAGCACCTAAAAAAAAGGGGAGAATCCTTGACGGAGGAGATGAGGGCCTTGACGGAGACGAAGAAGTGAGAGATGGCACGGACCTTGACGACGACGGCGGTGGTGAGGAGCTGCTGCATGGAGAGGATGATGTAGATCTTGCGGATGAGTGCCCACCGCATCTCCGGTGGCTCCGTCATCCCCGGGTAGAGCTCCCGCGCCCCCGCGGCGCCGCCGGGCGCGCCCGAGGTCCCCGCCCTTCTGGTGCCGGAACATCTCATCTCGCCTCTCTCAAGTCACCCCCACTGCTCGGCTAGGGTTACGGCCTCCGCGACGGCGGTGACTGCGACGGAGAAGACAAGGGTGAAGACGACTCCAACCACTGCGATGGAGGGGATGAGGACGCAGACGGGAGACGCCGGCGGCGGGGGGTCGATGCAGGGGGAGGGGATGGTCGGGAGAGGGGCGGGGAGGGCAGCGGCGTGCCTGCGTGTAGAGAAGCCAGCTGGAGGTAGGGTCGTTCGAGACGAGGCGAGGGGATGAGGGGCTCCTACATCTGAGGGGTTGCCTCCCTTCGGATGAGGGCCCTCTCCAGATAAAAGCTCGGATAGGAATTCGGTTGGAGACTTTTTTAACCCAGAAACTCCTAAATTTGAGATAAGGGCTAGTTTAAGGAATCGGTTGGACTTGCTCTTAGGACCACTTATTTATTTGTGCTAATACTATCTCCATTGATTTTTTATGGAAAGAAGTCTTTAAGATTGACTTGTTTGTAGACTAAGATAGACGTATAGTTAAATTATTTTTTGAAGATTGTAGTTTAACTTGTTGACCAAGCACATGGACATAATCTTTTGCCTTAATTTTTCAATTGATGCGCACACACCACACACAACACTTACATATCAGTAAATATGCACCCTAACACACACTCAAGGAGCGAAACTAATAGTCACCCGTGTAATATCCATTAGCACTATGATTTAAATCTCAGTGAGCGAACTTATACATCTATAACTCCAACATCACACTACCGTAGTTTCCCTTTTTGCCTTAATTTTCTAACGGTATACTAGTAAATTGTGATGAGGCCTTGAACGATGTTCTGATTCCCCTCAGAGTGGAAACGTTATTTGGTTCTCTCACTTGACAAAATCTGTCACAAAGCAAAATATATGGCTTGTCACATGCAAGATTGTGGTAGAGTTGAGGTGCACAACCAATTGTGAAATTGACCCTTCACAGTTAAGCCGAGACAGTGAGGAGAACAAATTAAGGAAGTTAAACTCGCAAAGGACTGCGGCACAAGTCACAAAGAAGGGCAAGAATATTGTACCACATCCTGGCAAATTTTGTCCGGCCACTGCAGGTAAAACCTGACGAAGTCCCGATTCCTGACACGTCCTGAGACAGAGTCTTCACGGGTCAACAAGGACAAGGATCATCACACCCTGTCGACGAATCACTACCAGACCAGGTGTGCCTAACGTAGTTATCAACCAATGAACAACCGTAGAACTCGTGTGTCTGTTAACCAAGGTAAACTAATCAATGACTACTTAGTTGATGCCCACCGTTTTGCTGTGAAATACGTAAACGTGTATATGTTAAATATAGTACAAATGATGAATAAATATATCTTAAAATATTATAAAAATAATGTGAAAATGATGATTTGACATACTTACATTTTTAGTTCTAAAATATAATAAATTATAGATAATATGATATGTTTGTATGAAGTTTAAGATGTAATAATTGCTAGTAGATGTATAACGATGTGTTATCTTTGTATGCTGAGCTTTAGGATGTAGTGAGTTATAATTATATAGAAGGTATAGATATAGTAAGGCTGTCTTTAAAATAGTTTTTTCTTTAAATTATTGACGCGGTTTATTTTTTATTAGCACAATAAATTAATATTTTAGAAAATAAATTTTATAAATAGTTTAAAATATATGGTCTAGTCAAAGCAGTAGAAGAAAGTTTTTTTAAGAAATTATATGTTTAGAGACAAGGAGCACATAATCTATTTTTAAAAATCTAAAAAAAAACAGAAAAGAACACAACGGTTATTAACCCGGATGCGTACAATAACATTAATGTAGATGCTCGCGTCCTGGTATTATATGCAGCAACACGTGATCCGAATGATGTTCAAAGGACCACGTCCATTGGCATGTATACTACTAGTGTGGTATCTGGTATATACCGTACGCATGCAGGTACGTAGACAAGCACACTACCCGACTATCTTACCTCATGCATGCCATCTCCTGCAACGTAGTAACATGTATGCTGCTGTGACTCCTATCATCTTCAGTATATATATGCATGGAGTACTTTCCTAACCAACTAACCAGTACTTTTCTAAAATATAAGTATTTTTAGATTATTTAGCAGATACTAAAATTAAAAAAAGAAGTTTAGTGTCCCTTAATAAATGACAGATGGATGTGATGAGAGGATAGTCAGATTAATATAAAAAGAAATTTGAATAAAAAGTAATTGATAGGACAAGTAATAAGTAATATAGTTAATAGTACTTAAAAATACATGTATTATGAAATAAGATTTAAATACTAGAAATATTTATATTTTAGGACGGAGGGAGAAAAAAACATTTCCCTTGATCGTATTATTGTGGGCTACAAACTTTCTGGGTGAAGCTAGCAAATGTAGCGTACATGCGTTTGGGACTCTCGATCACATGGGCGGATAGATATGATACGATGCAATATATTATACATCGACGGATCACGTATATATACTCAGTATATACACAAATATATACTTTCGGCCGTTTCCTGCTGTCCTGTGACGCCTACCGATCCAAAGTATATATGTACAAATCCCCATTCCTCCACGCGTGATTCCGCGGCCCTTTTTTCCGAGTTGGATTCTACTGTTCCGCTTCACGAGCTGCCAGCGGCATCACGTCCATCTCCATCCAGCTCGGCATTGCATGGTGCATGCGCACGTAAAAGTGTACTAGTCCTACACAGACACAGCCGCGAGCGGATGGCCCGTGCATTGTTGTATAATTTCTTCCCTTCGATCGTCTTGGCAGATTAGCAGAGCAGACATCACAGCTAGCTCTTAACACGACAAGCCAGTTGTATCTCTCGTTTTTAATATATGACGCAGTTAAATTTTAAATATATGATTTGATTATTTATCTTATTAAAAGAATTATATAATTATTATTTATTTTATTGTGACTTATTTTATTATTAAAGATACTTTAAACATAGTTTATATTTTTTAATATATATATATATATTTAAATAAAATAAATGATTAGACATATGTTAAAAAGTCAACCGTGTTATATATTAGAGGTTTATTTAAATATATGACATTGTTACCGTCAATAAGCCAGCCCAACGAATAGATGAGCAGTCAACGGTGCGGAACGCTACTGAAATTCAGCAGGAAGATCATCGTCCATCATCCGTGGCAAGCATCGTTCCCAGCCATGGCTATGGACATGGTTTAGCCACTTATCAGCAAATTAATTAGCATGGGAAGTGCAAAAAAAGAGGAACATATACAGATCTATACATGCATCCATCTCGTGATCATAATTAATACATATTAATCTAACACATCTCTGCTAATCTTCGGGACGCCTACTACACGCCTAGCTCACTTGCTTCCCTCTACTTCCAAAGGGA
This sequence comes from Oryza meyeriana var. granulata, assembly GCA_003991445.1. Classification (NCBI taxonomy): domain Eukaryota; kingdom Viridiplantae; phylum Streptophyta; class Magnoliopsida; order Poales; family Poaceae; genus Oryza; species Oryza meyeriana. The sequence continues at coordinate 102,031 of RYFJ01000167.1, forward strand.
GCAGGGTCACGGCCTCACGGGCACCTTGTTCTTTGCGGCGAATTGGCGATGGAGAGTTGCAGACAAAGCTCGCTACATTTTGCTCTTACCCGCTAGCGGGACAAAGCATGCTTTGGATCGTTCTAATCCACGGCTAATAATGTAGTTTTGTTCTGCGTGCGTGCCTCGCTTGCATGCGTCCATGCGGTTGCAGGGATCGGATCCAATCCCGTGCAAAAGCTCGTGGGTTGCTATGGAAGGATGCAGTTTATCCAGATGTAGTACAGCTCATGTGAATTTCTTGGCAATTAATCTGCAGTGCAATTGTGCAAATGTGCAATCCAGTGGAATCAGAACCCATAGTTCTTTTATGCTTTGAGCCTGCGGCAAATGGGTTGGAAAAGCTACTAGATCAGTTCCATGTTATGGGTGCTCTGAAACTGTGAAGTGGATGCAGACAAGTTCAGTGTTGACGGGTTGTAGAACAGGAATAGGATTGTTTTGCAGAAACTCTCAAATTCAATCCGTTCCTAGTTTTTTGAAATGGGCGAAAAGGATTGCCTGATATGACGATGGAGCATGGAGCAGTTCTATATGTACAATATTAGCGCAAGGCACAATCCTAGTTTGTGCTCTGATTTTAACAGAAAATTCAGATTTGTTTCCGTGTCACTGACTGGTCAAAATGCTTCACTGGCGATGGCGCCAGCAACTTCATCATAGGTAAAAATTCAATGAAGCATATACGGTCGTATTATCTACATATGCTAAATCCAATTCTGAGGTTTTCGCAAGCGACAGACACCACGAAAGAATACAATGATAGGGGAATGGGATACAAGTCATACAGCAGGGTGTTCGTCATGTAGGACGGCTATTGGATCTTAGCGAAGCGAGGTCTTGCCGGCGAGATGCAGCAACGCCTGCTTGTGGTAGGCGGTGCGGAGCTTCTTGTACTTCTGCACAAAGGTTGGGAGGTCAATGTCCTTCTCCAGGAACTTCTGGTGGAGCTCCTCAGACTCCTCATCCAACTTCGCCATCGACTCTGAGCAAGCACCGGGTAATCGTGTGAACATGTCAGCGGTTGGGTGTTTGAGAAATAACATTACATGGTTGGAGTTCAAACGATGTCAGAGGCAACTAATCAAGGTTTCATGAAATGGAACTAACATAGACACCACTACGACGCTAGTACCAGCCCTAAGATGATAAGTGATCACTGGCCAGTTACACGAGTGTAGTGCATGCATAGTAAACAATAAGATACATACAAAACATGTATATGAATTCGGTGGACTAATGTACATAATATATTTAATTACAAATAACGAAGCACAGACTCTTACTAAAATACACAACAAAATGAGGTGCAGATGCAGCTGTTCATAGCACTTACTTTGGAGCTTGTCGAGCAGTGCAGCAGGAGAATAGGACTTCATAATCTCATCCGTTTGCCTTTCCAACTCAGCCAACCTATCTTGAGCAGCAGCTAGTTCTGTAGTTCTTATAATAGTGCACTGCACAATAATAAATGCGATAATTGACACGCAGACAAAACCCATTATTATAGCATTAATTGTATTTAAAGTTATCTATAATATTCTGTTCAAATCAACGACCAATGGCATAGCTACAGTATCTTCTAGTTTCTGAGATGGATGTGATAATACTAAACCTGATTCCTGAGCTCCAAGATCCGTTGCTCCTTTTCCAAATTTCCCCCTGTAAGTTGACAATATCCAACCATATTTGATTTAGAAACAATAATAACTAATACTCACTCTGTTCTAAAATATAAGGCGCCATTGTTTACCAGGAAATCAACATTTGAAAATTTTGACTAATAATTGAACTAACAATATGTCATGTATTATCATTAGATTCATATTTGAAAATATTTTCATATGATGTTAATTTTATAGCTGTTGATATATGTTATAAAAGAAATCAATGATCAAAGTATAGTGTTGGAGACCGTGAAAAAGCTAATACGCCTTATATTTTGAATGGAGGGAGTAAGCTGTTTATATCTTCTTCATAGTTCAGCCAATCCAATAAAACATTGCTTGCTGATTTACAGAAACACGAATAACTCACTTGCAAGTTGCACAGTCTCCTTTCTAAGCTCATCGCGTAACTGAACATTAAGAAAGAACAATAAGTGAGTAAATTGACAAGAAGTCTAGCATTCAGACAAGTCAACAATTTAAGGCTAAAAGCAGTCGTAATCAAATAAAGATAATTGTAGAATAATCACCCACATTAATTCCCAAATCATATTAACAACACACAGGAGATGTGCAACAACCCAAAGCCTCAAATATGATGGGCCAGGAAAAAAAAGAAAAATAATTGCATATAGTTTGGAGTGATGTGTAGCAGTTTCCAGTGTGATATGTGATGTGAGGGATGGCAATGGGTCAGGTCGGGCATGGGTGGAGTAAAACCATGCCCAACGCAATACTCGACTTCACCTGCCCAACCCATGCCCGATAGGGGTGGCGGGTAGAATTTAATGCCCATGCCCATGCCCGTTGGGCATGGGCAACCCAGCGGGTACCCAGTGGGTATCTCACAACATGAGTAATATCTCAATTGATAGATAATGAAACAAAAAGCAACACAATCAAGTTAAACAAGCTAGCATAATTTCATTACCAACCGTTTACCAACATAGCAACACAAATTATCACCAACAAGCCATCATTTTGTAGTCACCCACAAGCATTTGATGATTAAGAGCTACATATTACAGTGGATGGGCCAAAATTAACAACCATTTCACTGGAGTTATATATACTGCAGTTATTAAATAGGCGAAAACATAGAGGATGGGCCAAAATCAACTAGAAACACATATATCGGGTCGGGTTTGGATTACCCAAGGGCATAAAACAATACCCACACCCGTCCGCTAGGATTTCGGGCATCGGATCGGGAGGTGCCCACGGACAAAAAGGCGAACCCACGCCTATGCCCACCAGGCGCGGTACCCACGGATACCCATACCAGCGGGTAAAATTGCCATCCCAGATATCTTTAACTACTGGAGGAGATCCAGAAATCTTATTCATAATTAGTTTGACTAACTAAAGTCCATGTCTAAGTAAAGCCACCAACACAAATATCAAACACAGGTATACTCAGCAACAAGTCTTACATTGTTCTGGGTTTTAACTTGATCAAGTGAATTGAAGAAAGCATTATATGCTTCTTTGTCTTTCAACAGCCTCTGCAACTCATCAACACTGCAGAAAAAAGGACAGCATTGTATATAACAGTTTTGCACTCCAAACAAGTAGTATGTCCACAAGGAATTGGTGCGCAAATACACATACAGTAAGGATTTGGAAATTATAAAAAGCAAAACAACCGTGCATAGGCACTGTTTTTCTAGCATTTATTTACATCCCCCCTCTGACTTACACAAATTGCCACGCCTTTTGAGAAGCTTGGAGTTCTTCATTCATTACCAATCGATAAACTATCAGCCTTGATATCATTATTGCAGTATGAGCTAAATTACCATTGAAAGTTCATTACTCTAATATTATTAGTTAGATTCTAATGCCTCTCGTTTATTAATATAAACATTGAAATGCGTACAATACCATGGTAAAAGTTAACAAAGCAGTTGCAATTTGTAACCATAAGCTACAGTGCATATCAAGTAAGGGATAAATACAAAGACAACTACGTATACAGGAAGCTACAAGCAACTCATCAGAAAAAGAAGGTTAGATGCTTACCTTTTGTCCTTTAAACGAGTAATTATTGCTGCAGCCTCAGCTGGAGATGGTTGACCACGCGACGAAGACTGAGGATTATCAGAAGCTCTTTGATGTGGACTAACACTGGAAGAGCTGGGCGTGGATGGATGTGAAGATGAACCAACTACCGAGGGAGGGTACCAAGTTTGTGTAGGGCTGTCCTGGAAATTTGGATCAGGTTGCTGCTGCTGTGAGCTGCTGCTGGCAAGCATTCAGCAGAGCCAAAGACAGTAAGCAAGAGGATCAATTTTTCAAGCAAGCTTAAGGCAATCGGTGAATCATATTAAATAGCCATGTTAATTTACTTATAACAATATTATAGTTCAGCGTAACTGAAGACCCAACCATAAGGAATGACAGAGTAGTAGATTGGTGGACTATGTTCGGATGACAAAGTAAACTTTTGTAACAAAAGCAAGCAAATCTCTGACCATCAATGTATGAAGGCTTTTTAGAAAGAAACTAAGGATTGAATCACATCAAGCCTGTTGGCTGGCACTGATAGATAAAAGACAATATTTTCTATTGAATAAAAGAGGTAGCTCAGTCCATAGAATACAAATGCTACGTGGGACTAGGTTAGGACTCAGAAATCAGAAAAACAAACGCCAAAATACTGCTTTCAGTGACAAAGTCAATAACATACCCGAAAAGAGGAAATCTCCAGCTCATTGTACTAGAGAAATCTGCATGAAAAGAAATAGCAGGTTACATATGTTCCAACAATTGGCGGTAATCAATAAACTGAACATGTATATAAATTCTAATAGAAAATAACTACAGAAGTTAATCACTAATGCCGATGCAGTTGCATCAGGAAAAAGTTGATCAAATCTAGACCAAATTGAATTCAAACCCATCACTACATAGGTCAATTGCCCAAAAAAAGGAGATACTGCAGGGGCGGGCCTAACATGAGACATGGGGGTTCAGTTGGGAACAAAAGAACTGTTATTTGTATTAAGGTTAACGCAATTTAAGAGAAAAAAACTTCCAGATCTAGAAGAGAACCTAGGGTTAATGCAAATTCCAGAAAAAAAGTGCGTGGATAGGGAGAGACGACAAAGAGGATGCGGCTGCGTAACGGATGGATCGATGCTCACCGGTGAGGATGCAGCGGAAACAGAAGGACAACGGCGCCCCTGCTCACGGGAGATCGGCGCAGGCGGCGGGCGAACTCGGGAGGAAACGAGACGGGAGTCGACGCCGAGGGGACGGCCGGACGGGGAAGGAAGCGGATCCTCTGACACTGGCTCCGAAGCACGACCGTGCAGTACGCGTTATACCAGCCGTTGAACTAATCCGAAGGCTCTTATTATTCGTTTGTGTTTGCTGATCGCTGAAGCAACTAGGCAGGGATGAAAACGGATCAATGGGCAGAAATTAGCTCTATCATATTTATTTTTATATTTTTAAACCGAAAACAAATATAATACCTCAATAAAAAAACGAATATTATCGAATATAGATTACAAATCGAAACAAATACGATCACGAATATTTATCGAAACATAAAAACCCTTTAGACCATGCTTTCAAAATCAACAAAGAGATATAACTAGTTCTTTTTATCCAAAAGCATATATTAAATTAGTGTAAAATATACTATGCTATTGTAAATACTATAGTCTCTTTAGTTTTTCTTTTTTTTTAAAAAAAATAGAACTAATAAATATGAGGTTTGTATCCATATCAGACCCTTAATTTAGAATTTTATTTATTTAATTATAAAATTAATAATTAACAAATATAATTATCATGGACCCTTTTTTAAAGAATAAGTTGTTACATTAAAAATAATCAATTTATTTAATATATTATTAAAATTTTATTTAATATTTATAATATCAAGTAGTAGTTCCTAATATAATTTATGGTTTGGAACTAGTAAATATAACATATTATGATTGCTACAAACCATGTTTCCAAAATAAAAATATTTGACAAATGAATTGGGTTAGAGATATGGGCCTAAAGTTGAGATAATATGGGCTATTCGGAAACTATCAGAATCGTTATCCAGTTTCCGACCGATTCCAGTTTCCGCCGAATACCAGCCTTACCTTATTCATTTTCGTTTCCTAGATGGAAAACTATCCGAATCGCTATCCGGATAGTTTCCGACCAATTCTAGTTCCGAATACCAGCCTTACCTTAATCGTTTCTGTTTCCTAGAAAAAATATTCGAATTTGTTTCTGTTTTTAGGATTTTTTTCAAAAAAATATACATCCGACACTATCTGTTTCTGAAAAGATGTCTGGATCTCGGAAATTATCTGAACCAATTTCATCCCTAAATCCAGGCGAGCCCATTTGCCCAGTAGAGAACCACATGGTTGGTGCAGGAAAAATAGAGGTATATGCGTCAGCAATGGTATATTGTAAAAGCAGGGTCGTTCTCCTTCTCGTCTCACTCCACGCGTAGCGCGAGCGAGAGAAACAAAAGGGAAAGAAACTCTGAGCCCATTTCCAATAGTATAGACCCAGTGGAGGGGAAAAAACAACCGGTGTTCTTTTTTTTGTTCCAGTCCTTCCCTTCTCAGCTCAGTCCAAAGCTGATGGAGCGTCAACCGCTAGATGCAAAGAGAAACAAGAAGCAATCAACTGAAGATTGAATCTTTACCATCAATTAATTTCTGTAGTGAAGAAATGGAAGAAGAGACTAGTGGAGAGCACTATGGATCAAACAAGCTCCATGTTTGTTATCTGCGATACCTTAATAAATGTGGCAGGTTCAATCTGCTGACGACCTTTGCACTGAAGAACTATTTTAGTTATGGAGCTTGTATTCCAGTGACTGCCTTCATTTTAGTATTCTTGTGTTATTTGAATGAACTTATGCTACTCACTTTCATTATGTATTTCAGCTTTGCGCAGGCAACAACGTACAACAAAAATGCATCGTGGGCTGATGGGCTGCCCTGGCGTGCTTTAGTGACCAGCAAAGGCACACAAGAGCCGCTGGATTGGTTCAACAACTGATATTACTGAACTGCACGACCGTACCTTTGGAGCCGAAGTAAGAGGATCCGCTTCCGATAAATATCGTGGACCTATTTTCTTAACTAATATGTCACCGTAAGTATAACTTATCCCGATAAATATTGGTATATAAGTGGATCAGTATAAAAAAAATCTATTTAAATTGTTTCTCTATTCGATTCAAATTGAGACGTTCAATGAACATGCTAAGAGAATTTTAAGAGTAAAAGAACGAGAAGGTCAGTCACCAACCACATAAATTGTTCACAACTATTATATAATATACTCTCATTTATCAATAATTACTAATATTATTGAAATTTTAGAATTTTTAATATAAATTTATTCTTTACAACAATGTGGTGTGAAACTAAACATTTGTCACCGTATTCTTTGTTTTCTTGTTTTCTCATTCTTCCTTATTTTCAATAATGATGTTGTTAGCTCCATCCACTAACTATTGCACCTAAACACTAGTAGCTAGCTCGTGTATCATGCTCTATAGTATATATTATTTATGATTTCTACATAAGCTAGCAGTAATTATTGTAAATATTAATAATATTGTACGCATCTACGTTACTTAATTAGTTTTTATAATTTGTGAGATATTTTTTATAAACCTAATCCATAATGTTTTAAGATAATAATATATGTAGATAATATGCAGTGATATAAATAATCATATAAATATCTATAGTTTTTATGGATAGATTACATAGTGATATTTGTTATAAATCTGATGATTATAATGCACTACAAATATTGGTCAAGTGAGCTCAAACTTCTCTAACTTGATAATTTTATAGAAAATTACACAAACATTTTGAGAAGCTCTAGCGCCAACAAAAGTAACAAATAAATACATTATCAAGACATATTTTATGGTGGACTTAATAAAACTAATTTGATTTTGTGGGTGTGTTTTCTTTATAAACTCGGTTAAAGTTAGAGAAGTTTATTTTAAAAAAACTAAAATCTTAACATATTATAAAAAAGGGTTGTCTAGTTTTCAGGTGAAATTTTGGTCACATTTTACATTACCGTTGGATCTACATCTAATGATACAGATGGTCTTGTTCTTTCGAACATACTATTCTTTAGTTGCTAATGGGCCAATGGATCCATTAATTAGGCCCATTACGGATGAAAAGCCTATTTGAAAAGGTAGTCTCGGCTTGTATGTTGTTCAGATTAATGGACTTGTCAATTGTGCCTTTCATTGTTTTTGTAGGCTTGTCGCTCTTTTTTCCTGTGGTATTTATATTACACTTATATTGTTTTGTTTCTACATATACTTTGGAGCTACCCGGCCTAGAAAAGTTATGGCAGATAAGTAGATAACGTATGAAGGAAGATGATCTAGCCCGGCCTAGAAAAGTTATGGCAGATAAGTAGATAACGTATAAAGGAAGATGATCTAGCTCGTTTACATAATTACAAAATACAAGATGTGTACCACTTCTCTGAATTTGCAATTTCCAACTTCTCTCGCATGTATGGCTTGTCAAAAAATTTGGAAAAGAGATGGAGATTTCAAGTGTAATTATTGGTCAATACCACTACAAAATTTGGTATAAGAAATATTAACATGTTTTTGTATACGTGTAAAAATACATGCCTAATAAATGAACATGAATTAAGATACAACTTGGCGTTGATTACAAATGTACTCACAAGCGAACTAGAGCCATGTGCAGGAGAACATAAACCACTACAAAGAATTGTACAATTAATACAAGGTAGACTGTTGGTGCATGGAAATTGTTTTAAAAAGTTACACTACCATATAATGAAAATCGCACTAAAGTGCACACTGCAAAAAATATCAAACATAGTATGCAATTTTGAATGATTATATTTCTATTGCCTGTATAATTCTTGAATTACCATAAGATATATATTTTTATTTATCTAGGCACAAAAATCCCTTCACCTATGATTTTCTCAATACTTGCAGTTGGTTGGTTTAAAATATTGCACAAGCATATGAAGTATAATAGATTGAAATAGCAACTGCAGTTTGATTAAAATTATATGAACTTCTCTAAATTTCCAATTTACAACATCTCCACCATGCATGCATTGTCTAGAATATTCTACAAATGAACTGTTTTGGAAAAGGAATAAATTGTAAGGCTCATCGTCCTCAATATCACGTGCAAAATTTTGAGATAGGCAAATTGACCTATTTATGTACTTCATAAACGCAAGAATACATGTCTAATAAAAGAAACTTTGATTAAGACATAATTTGTTGCTGGTTATAGATGTGGTCACATGCAAATTGGGGCAATATAATGAGTGTCCAACCACTGCAAACAATAGTAGAGTTAACAAGATAAGTGCCACTGATACATAGAAATATTTTACAAATAGTAGAGTTAACAAGGTACATTGCACTACAATATGCACTGCAAAATATATCAAACCTATTATGAAATTTTAAATTTATTATTACCTTTTTTTACCTGGGCACAATAAGTTTCTCTAACCTACTGTTTCCCCAATAATTTGCATTCAGTTTATTTAAAAATTGCGCAAGCATACAAACTATAACAAATAAGAATAAAAGCTGCAATTTGACAAAATCACCGATTTCTTTAAAAAGAATGCATACCATAACACTTAATACTTGCATATGCAATGTCATAGCATTTGTAAAATTCATTTTGCGAACTGGCCAGCTGCAAGCATACATGTTGCATGCATCATACCGGTGAAGTAATGGGTGGGAGCAGTAAATCTGTTGCAATCTCTAGCTAGTGACAAACCAGCACCTACGATCTGCATGCAGAGCCTAATCCACAACATTTTACTAGTACAATTGCAAGTATATATGTGTCATGCAACAGTTACATCAACATCATTGCCACAAGTAGCAGTACAAACAAAACATACCCGTGGTAATCGCTAATCACCTCATAGGAAAAAAAACATACTGCTCTAAAAGAACACATTTTGGACATAGATTCGGGGAAAAAATCGGGTAACAGAATCATTATGATGTGTGTGATTAATTATTCTAATTAAAAACTATTAGCACTAATTCATCTAGCTACTTGATTTTTGGATGGAATATGCAACAAAAATCGGCATACAACCAACAGCCTCAGAGGGAAAAATTGTAACACTAGCTAGCAGTCCAACACAATCAAACACAAATGCACAGAACCTTAAAACCCATGCCTCTAGAGCGCAGCTACTCAACGAGCAAATAAAAGCCGAGGACTACAAAAGACTAAGGGCAAATCAACTAATCAAGTAGCCAAACCACCCACGAGAGAGCCGGGCTGGAGAACTCACAACCTGCACATGGGACAAGCCTTCAAAAATCAAACACAACCCACTGTAGCACAAATTTCTAGCTACCAATCGCAATCAACTAGCAGCCACAAAAATCAAATTATTCTATAGACAAACCTTGCCAGCAAGCGACGATGAGCACTTGGCGGAGCTGAGATCACCGGAGGGACCTCGTCCAGGTTGCCGGAGGTCTCGGGGGATCACCGGTGAACGACGGGGAGACACTGGCGAGCACGTCTGAAGAAATCGAGCTCTGAGCTTGTCGCTTCGGAGACTCGACCCCTTTCAGCCTCTCTTCTAGAATCTGGACAATAGTGAACAGGCATGGGGATCGAAGGAGCTCTGGGCGACACAAAAGATGTTTTCTCCAAACAGATTTTGGGCTACCGGATCCGAGGAACAAACCCAATAAAACGATGAAAACCAACAAAGAAAATCCGAACCAATGCACGGATCACAAGGCAGATCCAACGGCGAGAAATTTGACTAAAAAATTTAATGATTTCAGGTGACTAGAATCTAGCAAATACCTTATAAAAGTCGAAGTTGTATCCGTCGTCCGTCTAGCGTAGTGCGCCTCATACATCGTCCGTCTCCTACGTCCGCACGCTCATACTGTGTGGCTGCGTCCTCACATTCCACACTTTCCTTTCCACAACCGCAGCCCACAAGCCCAAATCGTCTGCCCAAATCAATAGTAATTTTGCACCCTTTCCTGCCCAGATTGTTTGCTAAACAATTCACGAGCACCGCGCAACACAATATGATACTCCCTCATCTTAAAATACTACTACTTCTAGCTTTAAAATTTATTTCACAGTACTACTACTTCTTCACTTATCTCTCTATCTTAATTAATCATAAACTTTCCTCATTTAATTTTTTCATCTATTTTATTTTCTCAGCTAATTATAACCAATTTCAATTCTAACTTTAATTTTTTAAAAAAATAGTATAGATTAAAGTATTTTATGACAGAGGGAGTAGAAACCAGGCTGACACAAGACCATACACCAGATCATGTACTCAGTTTTCCTTCTCACTCGCCACGATTTTCATTACTACTTCCATTATCTTTTACCTACTTAAAATATTGAAGCCGCTTTTGTCCTAATTTTATCATTCCGTCCGTCTGCTCCACATGCGCATAGCGATCACGTCCGGCTTCGTTCGATTGACACGGCAACAATCTGTTTCGGTTAGCAAATTGCACCAGCGCCAGCGCTTTGTGTTGATCGGCTTCTTTCCGATCCTGTTTGCATGGCAAACGTGTTCGGTTTGTATTGGAGACGAGACACGCGGAGCATCCACTACCGTCACGCACGACCGGCCCTGCACCGACGCCCTAGAGCCACCACAGCATGCAGGAGGCAGAACATGAAGCCATCCTCGACCAACGGCCGCATCTGGTCTTGCATTCCTCTCTCACCACCGCACCCGACGTATGTCGTGTTTGCCTGTGCGTACACACATGCATCCATCAAGCATCATATATCAAATTATGAAGAAGTGAACAATTGACCATTGATCACCGAATTCATGCCCAAATCAGTTAGCAAGACAATCTGAATTCGGAAACAGTGAGCAATTGACCATTGGTACCGTGTTTGGTTCAATATTACGTGGAGATTATTGCTATGAATTCGAAGAAACAATCAGTGCGATTCTGCAATGATCGATCAGAAGCTCGCAAATAGCAGTTGCAATTGCAGATTTGCAGTCAATAGCTTGTAAGCGTTTGCTATAATCTCCTCTACTGTCTTGTAAAGATCACAGTTCCAACTTCCAGCCACTGTGCCGGCAGCAAGCACTATGAGAAGCAGCCCGCGCCACAGCTCCGTCGGTCTCTTGTCGCCGCACCTCATCTACTAGCTTGGTCTAGGCACGGCCTTAGCCCCTACGTCAGTGGATATGGTTAACGATGGTTGAGGCGACGCCTGCATCGCCTGATCGGCGAGGCAAATGCCATCCTTAACAGTGTCATCTAGAAGAGCGGGCTCCTACACTAACCCAACAAGTTCAGATGTGGTCAGAAAAATTATTTTTTCCCTATATTCTGCTTAGTTAGCTCAAATTGGTGTTGGATTTGATATTTATGTGTGGGGGCGGATTCTTCTGTGACGTCTAGGGAATTGTCACTGGCTGCTAAACTAGAGGTCCCTGTAATTGAAAGAGAAAATCAATACCAGGACATCAGGTGTCCTGTTTCATCCGAGAGCAATATTTTTAGGCGGAGTTTGTTCACAGTTGCGACCTACAGGCATTTTGTTAGTAACTTATAATATGATATGGAGAGTGTAAATAAAAAAAGATATGTTGTTAATTTCTATATCTATTTAGAAATAATGCAATAGAATTAAATAAAAATATTTTAATAATTTTTATAATATTCAATATATTTTGCAAACCAAATAGATTATTGAACCCAATTATAAAATTCTTGGTCCGCCATTAAGATAATGTAATAAGTCATATGTTCAGTAGGACGACGTTTTCTTACTGCATGCGTATGCTACACAGTGAGATGATAAGGCAATCAATCATAATGTCAAGCATTTTGCTGGTAAATATTTTCCGTAGGCTATGGATTCAACCCTCAAATCGCCTAGATGTGCATGTGCCGTAGAGGGTTGAACCCATCACTGAATATACTATGCGATGCTGGCAACTAACTTGGTGTAACGTTCAAAATCATCATAATAACAGCTTAAAACGTGCTCTCTCTTAAAAATTCCTAGTAAAACTTTATTTTGCGAAAGCTAATTTACGCACCTGAACCAAAATCGATGAATGGATTCGTAGTCGAATCTAACCTAACCGGATCGTAAGGAATCGCAGCACAAGTTTTGGATGAAGGACACGAACCTGCCGAGATCAGCTTCGAAGCGAGTCACTTGGCGCTCAGTGACGGCCGGCGCGGGTCACCGAGGAGGGCGGCGGCGAGGCGTATCATTGCTTCGCGTGGGAGTAAGCGAAGGAGCGATTTGACGGTGGCCGGTCTGTAGAAGCAATTGAGGGAGAAGTGAAGGCGAGGAGAGGCGGCGCCGACGCAGTGCCGGTTGGGCCGTGGGCCTCGCCGCTAATGCGTAGGAAGAGGCTAGGTGGGCTTTCTACTGGGCCGTGTGCCCTCTGCAACTTGGGCTTTGTATCACCGGGCCGGATAGGAGAATTTGGACACGGACTCTTCTTCAACTAGAAGCATCGAGCAAGCAATCATCACTATGTCTGTTTTGCTCTGAGACCAGAGATCGATCGGTCAAGGTGCTCTCGGAGTTGGCCGGCATTATCGAATATCGATCAACTGGCCGCTGAAGGAGACAACGTAGGTAACTAGCTGGGTACGGCGTCGATTAAACACCACGAACCCGGCCGATCGATATGATCTACCCTGATCGGAGAATTAATTCTTTCGGAGACAATCGGATCGAGGGAGATTAAAGGAGCGGGATTAATTGACCTGGAGACTAACAAGGTTTTGGCTTGGGAAAGCTCATGACATTATAGCTACTCTCAGAATTTCTTTCTCTCTTAGAAAGTTTGGACTTTCAGTCTAGATTCTAAAACTCAGTAGCCGTAGAATAAAAACAATAAGCTAGTATCTCGAAGTTGCGATACTTAGTTTCTACGTACTCTCACTATATAAATACTCATCAACCGTTTCTCAAAAAATCTCCAGCTATATAAATAGGGCCATTTATATCCGTCGATGTATACGGAGTGTATCATTCACCACCCACCATGAGCTATGCAATCATGCAATGCAACTATACTAATGCTGGTTTTGATTCATCTAATCTTGAACTTGGTGCTATATATAGCTAAGTTAACCCCGGTTAATTATTCTTGGTGTTGATCCCTATATATATGTACAATACCATGTGCTGTGCCACACCAAGACATGTAGGCCAGGGCATGTAGCTCTCATTGTCGGAGCTGGACACTCGATGCAGAAGAATGGCGCTTCTGGGGACGTTTACTTTTTGCCTCATTAAAATGTCCATGCAAAGTCTGAACCGATCGAATTAAACTTTCCATCGATAATGAAGTCTGGTAGCAGGCTAGTATATGTCGTTTATGTTTGGATTGCGGTCATATTTTAAGGCTCCTTTTCAGTACATAAATTTTATAAAATTTTCGTAGAAATTAGTAATTCCCATGAAAACCCTCTAAAATTTCTTGTTCAAGAGGAGGTATTAGATGTGCATACGAGTCTGATCAACTTGACAAGTGTTTGTTTTCACCACATACATGCTCCTCCAAGTAATTATAACCCACATGTTAGAATTTTTTTTCTTCCTAATGTATTTTAAGGAAAATTGAAAAACCCCCTCCAAATATCACCTAAGTTTCAAAATTCGATCTACTAATATCCCGTTATACATGTCAAAAGGAATCATGTCTCCAATTCGTAGTCCGATAGGGGGACGTTAAGGCTTTGTTCACCCATATCCAATTTGGAGCTTCCGAGTTCTACTTGAGTAAAGGGACATTCTTTGGTTAAGAGGGGAGAGCATTGAATCATAAGCCATACAAGCGCCCAACACATCAAGTTGGAGCCTACAACTAGCTGCCGACTACTTTGCCACCGCATACTGCATACTTTGCGTAGATTATAGTTGATAGGCTAGACATATACAGATTTCTCTTATTTTGTACTTGGTGTGATATTCTGCCCATCAATACATATATACAGGAGTAACACTATTACCTAATGCAGGGATCCAAACCTATATAAAAAGTTGGAGCTTACAACTAGCTGCCGACTACTTTGCCACTGCATACTGCATACTTTGTGTAGATTATAGTTGGTAGGCTAGACATATACAGATTTCTCTTATTTTGTACTTGGTGTGATATTCCACCCATCAATACATATATACAAGAGTAAGACTATTACCTAATACGGGGATCCAAACCTATATAAAAATCCTTATCTCCTACTCCTCTTTACATCTTCATATGTATCTTGGTACTAGCTGGCCCCTACATCCACAAATGCCATAGTCGGGATCTAACCCGTCAATAATGTCTACCTATGGGGTTCTGCGATGGCTAGTTCCTTTAGCAGATTCGTAATACGAGCTCAGTGTGACATTGTGTCGCTGAGGAACAAGATGAGCTTGAGGCCACATGAGCAGTAGACTGGCGAAACTTAACTATGTATGATGTGGCAGGCTTCGAGACCACATCGACCAAGAGATGCGTCAGGTCATATGACGTGCGGAAAGGGGCATAAATCAAAAAGGTGAATTAGGAGGGGTATTTGCAACAAATTGTTTTATGTGGGAAATCTCAAACTTAGGGTGACATTTAGGGGGAGGGTTTGCAATTTTCCCCTTTTTTACAACCATGATAGACATCTTGTTCATGCATAGTAAAACATACTATCACACACACACACACACACACACACACACACATATATATATATATATACAAAATGGAGAAGCATGGAATTGATCCAAGAATGCCCTAAAGTTGCACTTATTTCGCTCAGTGAGAAAATAATTTGAATATCCAAATTTCCCACAACTAAACATTAAGGGAATAAGCTAGAAGCCAACTATCTACTAATGTCACCCTAAGTTTGAGATTCAATCTATTAATACCCCGTCCATTGAGTATAACGGAGCAAACGATGGTATAGCAATGGAGAAAAGAATGCCGGTTGTAAGGATAAGTAATATGTATGACAAAACATGTCAGTGACTCGTAAGTGTTGTGCACGCCCATAAGACAATTTGTTGCCAATGCCCCACTTCTAATTTACCTTGGTTTGAGATTCCCTCATTGCAGTTGTTTGCACGTTCTCATGGCCGCATACCCTCACATGCGCTCATAGGAATACCAATAGACCGAGGAGTTGGGGGTCACGGCTCATGCCAGCCAGGACAGATGACATGGCTGCGACATCCCCACTTGTGGCGCCTAGCACGCCGTTGGGCAGCTATGATCACAAGTCTCCACTCTTGGATATCGGGGGTCGTTGGAAGATGAGTAGTTGTCTGCCTTATGGGGTTTGGCGGCAGCTAGTTTGTTAAACAGATTCAAGGTGGGTAAGACGAGCTCGGTATGACACTGTGTCGTTGGGGAAGAAGATAGACTTGGATCCACATGAGCAGGGGAACGTGCGCAACTTAACTAGCTAGGTCTAATGTGGCAGGCTTTGAGACCACATCAACCAAGAGATGCGCTAGGTCATATCATGTGCATAAAGAGGCCTAAATCAAACCAAGGTGAATTAGGAGGGGGATTTGCAACAAATCATATTGGGGTTCTCAAACTCAGGGTGACATTAGGGGTTTTTGCAATTTTCTCTTTATTTTACAACCATGGTGAACATTTTGTTCATGCATAAAACATACTATCACACATACGCACACACTCTCTCTCTATATATATACATACATATATACATATATATGCATACGGTTACGCACGCTACTTAATAAGTAGCGCACCTCACGCACCCCCTCCCTTCCTTCCTTTTTTTAGTTTTTCTGTTTTCTCGTTCTACTCCACTTCTGTCCTTCTATTTCCGATAAAAGATTTACTCCCGTCTCATTCCATTCCCTTTTTTTCTCCTGCTGTCTGATAAAACCGTTCTCTCATCTTTCTAACTCCTGCCATCAGATAAAGATTTACTCGTTCCTTTGCTCTGTTTTATTTCTTCCTTTCTCCTTCCATCGGATAAAAAAATTTACTCATTTCCTTCTACCGTTCTTTTTTCTCTCAAGTCAAATGAAACATTTACTCCGTTCCTCCACCTTCTCAAGTCAGATAAAATATTTACTCTACTCCCCAATTCTCTCAAGTTAGATAAAACATTTACTCCATTCTCCTTACCTCCTATTTCCAAGTAAAAAAGATTTACTCAGTCCTATATTAGACCCACAGTAAAAATAAAAATAAAATAGTTACTCCGTTCCTTACATTTTTTCCATGATTATTATTAACAATCATCTACAGTACATTAAATCATACAGTGTATAAAAAAATTACAAAAGTTACATTCAATCATCAACCCTATGGATAACAAATTTATCCAGTAGCATTCATTCATCGACTGGAAGAAGAGTGGATGTCGGCTGCCTCGCCACCGGCAGCGCCACGGCCTGCCGGAGCTGGAGGTCCAGGCAAACATGGACGACAATGAGGGGTAGCCTTGGTGGAATCGCTCCGCTTCTTTAGATCTGGAGGTCTCCGCGGCGCATGGCCCCAAGGTCGTCTTCCTCAACGTCGCTGCCTACCAGATTTGGAGCCGAAGGAAAAGATGGCGGCTGTCACATCGGAGAGGAGCTGAGGGGCCTCGCCACTGCTGCGCTCCTCACCTTGCTGGACGAGGGCTACACTAGATCCGGTCGGGGGTGGATATGGATGTCCTGTTGCCGGCCTACCCGTCCTCCCCAAGGCCAAGCCCTTCACCTCCACTCCTCAAGACACCATCCCACAACATGGATGGAGCCGGATCTGGCAGCGGAGGACCGCTGTCGCGCGAGGGGAGTCACCCCCTGCAGCTCCGCCGCCTGAGCTTCTGCCTCCTCCGTCCACAAGCCGCCGGCGTCGTCCCCTAGACCATGCCGCCTCTGCTTAGGAGAGGGAGACGGAGGCCGGCTGACGCCTCCTCCCGGGATCCTGCCGCCCGCTCTCTACCCATCGCGGGTGCCGCTCTTCACCCATCGCCTCTAGATCCGATAAATTAGGAATAGTGGACAGTTGTGTTGGATGGTTTGGTTAAATAGGTGAAAATGATTAGAAGTAAAAGTATTACTACGACATCAGCGATACCGGTGAGGGAGAGGGGAAGAGGCACGAGGGAGATCGATGGGGGTTCGTGAGGCGCGCTGTTTAGCTAAACAACGCGCTGGGAGTTCTATAGTAGTGTGTGTGTGTATAGTTTTCAATGAAATGGAGAAGCATGTAATTGATCCAAGAATGCCCTCTTATTTCTGGTCATTGGGGCAATAATTTGAGCATCCAAATTTCCGGCAACAAAACATTAAAGGGGGCGGAATAAGCTAGAGGCCACCGATCTTTGAAGTAAGAAGGGCCAGGGTCGGAGAAAACTGATCCATGATGAGTCCAACCAGGTAGGTTACTTATGTGAACACTCTCACTGCACATAACAGAACACCCTCTCAGATCCCCCTAATTATTCATAACATACCAATGCATCGCAACAGGCCGAGTCGATATGCTTGGGGATGGATTGGGAGTATGGATCAAGCATAAGGTATTGGATCCAACTAGTGTTTTTTTAACCAAACAGGTTAGACTGATATGTTTGAGGATGGTCTGGGAGTATGGATCAAGCATAAGGTATCAGATCCAACCGGTTTTTTTAACTAACCGTTTGGTTTTTTTCTAGTATTGTGGAGGAGATGGTGTGCAACGTGGGGCGAAGCGGATGGATGACCCCAGTTTTAAATAGTATATATAATTGTCATCATATGAACTTTCCCAAAAAAAAGTAATATTTGGACCAAACAATGCTTAGACACTCACTAATTTCATGAGAATTTTGCTAAAAACATACGGATATTCCAATAGGCTGGGTCGTACTGGGCTCCGTTTGATTTAGATTATTAAGAAGATTATTATCGCATATTATTGATTTGATTATAAGTATAAATTAAATATTTTAAGAAAGAAACTTAACAAATAACTTAGAACAAGTGGTCTAAGGCCCTTTTGTTTAGACTTAGGCTTTTAAGCTGACTTTTTGACTTTTACGGTTTACAAGCCAGTGGATTTTAAGTCTAAAAGTTCAAAGTTGAAGTCCTAACTCTAATCCACATAACCCAAAAAGCTCTTTTGAAGCGTGGAGAGAATAATTCGTTTTAATAGTCCGATAAATAAGCTGAAAAAGAACATGGTCTTAATTGATGAAGCTCATCAGCTCACTCCGTACCTCCTGCTAATGAGCTATAGACCTACTCTCTTCATCCCAAAATAAGTTAACTTGCATAGTTCAAATTTTGTCCCGAAATAAATTGATTTCTATATTCTTATCTATCCTCAGCCCGTAAATTGTGGAGTTTATTCCTTCGATACCCCTTACTTAGCCACCCATACTATTTTTCATTAATGAGAAGCATCTTAGTTTTTTTTAATTACTCATAAATTTTCAATGGGGTGCAAGGATTTAATTTATTTTGGGATGGAGAGAATACTCATAAACATTAATGGCTCCTCTGGCACAAAGGAAATTTGGAGGATATGAATCCTATGGAAACTTTTCCTGTTTGCTTTTCGAATAAAGGAATGGCGTTCTCAAAATCCTACTCCCTCCATCCATATATTAGCACTTTTGGATTTCGACAGGGTTTTTAATGTGCTACTTTGATTAATACTATTTGTAAAAATAAATTAATTCAAATAAAAGAGTTGCATATTATGATAATTTGCTTAATGATAAATCTAATTAACAATATTTTTACATTATTAATCTTTATGATTTTTTCTATTGGCACTCAAAGTTAAAAAGTTTGACTTGGCACCGTTCTAAAATGCTTATATATATGGATAGAGGGAGTATGAAATTCTTATTAATTAGGATTTTGAAGGATTTCCTATGAACCATCCAAACAACATGGTTGAACAATTTGCATGTTTTTTAAATTCTAAGGATTTCATAAGTGTTGACATTTCAATCTTGTATTTTTTTCTATTCTCGTGGTTTTAGAATCATGCGTTCTAAAGGAGCCTAAGACAACTTTTGGTTGTGCTCTAGGCTTTTGCTTATTCCCTCGATTTCCGTAAGCACGTTTTTTGAATTGCTAAACTGTATATTTTTTACAAAAATTTTCTATATGAAGGTATTTTAAAAAAATTAAATAGATCTGTTTTTCAAGTTTTTAATAGTTAATACTTAATTAATCACGTGCAAATAATATATTTTTTTTACCTACGGTTTAAACGTGTCCTAAAGAGTGATAGAATAATTATACTTTTCCCTTGCTGTGCACACATGAATGGAACAACAAGGGACGGAAGCATGCATTGGCCGTAAGCATATGGTTCTCTCCTCGGAGCCCTAGAGAGGTGGTGGGTAGGCATGGGAGAGGCACCTTGTACGAACCACTCTCGCCTACTCCTAATAAATTGGTTGTACAACAACCCGCCCGGCCGTGTCCATGCACCCACCAACTCGGCAACACCTCACACCCTACAGCGGTACAGCCATATCGGTATCTGTCTATCTACTGCATCATCGTCCATGCATCAATCCATCGGTCAGTACGTTGTTGTCCTCCCCTGTTGTTCGATTCCTTCCTCCCTCCCTCCTCGAGGAAAACCACCCAAAAACACTTCCTCCGGCGAGACTCAAAATAGGCTCTCAATCTCGAATCGTGCAACTGCAGCCGCAGCGGCAGAGATGCGGACGGACGGATGGATCGATGCTATGCGCCTCTCTCCGCAGCTTGTGTGACCTTTCAAACTGGCAAAAGTTGCAGGCCGGCCAATGCTGTACGGTCCTGCGTCCTGACCACCTCGTGGCGGACATCTGGCTCCGTCCATGTGGCTCCACTACTCGAACCCTTTGCCATAAAAAGTACTCTGTTAAAAAAAACTCACTCTTACGATGCCAGTACATATTCAGCAGAGAGAAGGTAACTAAAATGTTTCTCGTAAATAAGATATTAGTATTGGTGCATAAATAGCCAAGCGGTATGAAAGAAAATAAATTTCTCGATTTTTGGATTAAATATACTCTCTCTGTTTTAAAATATAAGTATTTCTAGATTATTTAGTAGATATTAAGATAAAGAAAAAAGACTTTGATGTTCCTTAATAAATATAGAATAAATAAAGATAAAAAGATATATAAGAGTAAAATGGGAAAAAATTTGAGTGTAAAGTGATTGATGAATAAGTAGTATTACGAATAAGTTTAGAGATTTTTATATTGTAGAGTAAGATTTAAATTCTAAAAATCTTAGAACAGATTGAGTATATAAAAAAATAAAAATTGATCTATTTTAGAATAAAGTTTAAATCGTAAAAAGTAATTTATTGCAGTAGTATAGCCCCTACCGCTGCAGTAGCAGTGGTAGCTACGCTAGGTGCTAGGCTACTCCACCTCACCTGTTGCTGCTGCTTCGGTTCCATTGGTCCGTGGCTAGCTTCTCTTCCATAAGTAGTAGTGGCCGTGTGTGCCCTCCCGGCCATCCCTGCCCAAAGAGGGAAATCGAACGCCGCGGTAGATCTGCGGCGCGCGCCCATCTCGATTGCTGCTGTTAGGGTTTTGGTTTCATCTGCTTGCTCTTCTTCTTTTTCGATCTTGATCCGATGGCTGGTGGCGGGGGGCGGCAGGAAGGGGAGGGGAGGGCGCCGGCGGCGGCGGGGAAGAGGGAGAGGATAGCGATACGGAGGATCGACAACCTGGCGGCGAGGCAGGTGACCTTCTCGAAGCGGAGGAGGGGGCTCTTCAAGAAGGCGGAGGAGCTATCCATCCTCTGCGACGCTGAGGTCGGCCTCGTCGTCTTCTCCGCCACCGGCAAGCTCTTCCACTTCGCCAGCACCAGGTACATATCCATGCCTCGTCGGCGTCTCCTCGCTCCAAGTTCTCTGCTTGCTTGCAATTCAATCTGTGGTCTCTGTCAGTTCTTGGATCGTTAGGGCTCTTCCATGCTTAGGGTTATCGATCATCCGCCTGGGTTTCTTTTTTCTGGTTTCTGAAATTGCTCTCAATGATTTGCCACTTCCTTCCCCAATTTAGCGTGTTTAATCAGTAAAATTTCTCGTAATAAATTGGAGACTGAGGATCCGATTTTCAGATTTATCATCTGGGTGTTGGATATATATATATATACACAACAATGATAGATGTGCTATTTACAGATCATGTATATATTCTTGAAGGTTTAATTTTGTTCTTAGCTCTTTCGATCTTACAACAGTTGTCTTTGGTTACATAAATAGAATGGTGTGTGCCGTGTGAAATTCTTTTGCTAGTCTTGCTTTGTTTTCTCTGATTCTACAAATGCTTTTGATTTTTTTTTGGTGCTTTGACTCGTTGTGTTCTAGATGAGTACACTGTAGATTAATTAGAAAACAGGAATACTCTTTAATTCCCAGAAAAAAATACTCCCGGTACAGTACTGTATATGCCAGCTTCTTAAATAGAGCTCGCTGTGAACCTATACCACACGCTTAATTTGTTACTCCCTCCGTCTAAAAAAACTTCTAAAGTTTTTTAAGATGTGAAATTAAATAAAGGAGGTTATGATTGGCGGAGATAAAAAAATAGCTATATTTGGGATAGAGGGATTATAATAGTAAGTTTATATTGTGTTCTCTTTTATACTGCATAGAATATATATAAACATCTTGACAACCAAGAAGAAATTTGGTTATTCAATAATTAAAAAAAATTATGAGCTTGTTGAGAATTAAACACGGGATCTCGATGCTAAAACCACACACCTCTTTGCCAATGTGCTATCAACTGTATCTCGGTTAATGTCAGCACTGTTCTTCGGTTAAGATGTCTGGAAGAGACTAGACAGAGGAGAGTGTTTTCTCTTTTGGACAGGATGACCAAAGATAAACAGCAGATCCTCTTGGAAAAAGACTAAAAGTAGGACGACTTGCGTGCATGTCTGAAGTACTCTACTAGCAAACTTCCCCAGTTCTCGCATGATTTGATGTGTTATACATTGATAACCATATCAATATTTGCTTCTGGTTGGATCTTCTCATAAAACTGCATCTTTCTCCAACTTTTCAACAAGCTCCGTGGATTTCCAAGTATCCTCTATACTAATTTCTTTATTTTGCTGCTGCCGTTCTACCATGTTTGGTACATTGCTTTTAACTTCTTATTACTCCATATACCAGAAAATTCTATGTAGCTAGATCTTGTAGACAATACACCTGAACACTTACCAGGCAACACCCCTGGAATAATGATGTCTCCTAGAAAACAGGAATGATAAAACACATTAATAAAAAAATAATTTTGGTAGAAATGGCATATGTAAAATAAATGATTGTACGTAGAACATAGGAATGACTGTTCGGCTAGACTGCAAGAAAAAACATACTAAAAATTGGATGAAAGAGATAGACCTAAAGAAAATTTTTTAAGAGGTTAAATCTCATCGTAACTTTCCTCTAATCCTCCATGCATTGAGCCATTCTAAAGGAATTTCATAGGATTCAATGATGTTCACTCGTTTGTTTGAAAAAAGTTATTATAAAAAATCCTATAGAATTCAAATCCTACGAAATCCCTCCATTTATCCTTCGTTCTAATGGGGCCTGCAGATTGTTTTGACCATCGCTCAAAATTTTCATTTCACCAGGCTAGCAAAAACCATCTAGTTCTAGTTGAGCTCATCAGTATTATTTTCTTCATTAAAGCAAAAATAAAAAGGCATGTAGTTTATACATGCATATACTCTCTCTCTTCAGTCATAAATATTTAATACTTCAGACATGATTCAGTTAAACTTTTACAATTCCAACTATTAATAATTTTTCAAATACTTAGTTTAAAAACAATATAAATGGTATACATTGCTACCTCTGTGCTTATGTACTCATTGTTTTAGACATCGATACAGTCTCCAATGCACGTCTCATCACTATTTTTTCTAACCGTATATTTGTAAAAAGCTATTAAAAGCATAACAATATGAAAATGCTTTCGATGACACATCTACCAATTTCATTTTTTCATGTCAAATACTAATATTTTTTCATTCATTATTTAATCATTTAATGTTTCGAGGTTTGGCTGCATGACTTTTAGAGCGATATCTATTTGAGAATGGAGGTAGTACTTAATAGATTTTATAAACTTATTGATGGTTGGAATTTTAAAAGTTTGACCAAATCTTGTCCCAATTAAATGTTAAATATTTATGATTGATCATGACGATCCATTTTATATGCATGAGCAGTGTGCACCATACCATTTGGGGTGGGGTTACTGTTCCTCACGGTATAGCGGTTACTGCGTTAACCGCCTAAAACAGCACGAATTTCATCTCCAAAAATTTGAATTTAAAATTTTCAAATCTCATGGTTACCGCGCGGTTACTGCGGTATCGCGTAACCGCATGGTAAGCCGCGATATGTTGAAGCTAAAAAGAAAAAATTATAGAAAAAGTTGTAAAACATATTAAAAAATTGTGGATATCTCTAGAAACACAATGTAATATTGCATAATTTTTTTACATAACCCTTGCTATCCTTTTTACACTTAAATAAAGTAGAAATTATATCCCAACCCATCTCTTATTTTTTTAATTTTGATGAAGCTTCAAAATATGAAGTAAACTTTGTTATTTTCACAAACTTTCCTCATCATAGTGATCCATAATTTAAGTACTACTTATTAGAATTTTTTTAGATTTTTTTAAAAAATTTGAATTCAGATAAAATTTGTTTAAATCAAACTGCCGATAACTGATACCATACCTCGATGGTTTGGACGGTAACCATACGGTTACCGGCGGTTTAGTCATCACTGGTTACAACATGAGTAATAAGTTCGTCAAACATCCAATTGATATATATGGTACACTAATTAATTCGTAAGCTAAACTCGGGTTACTGATTCTAACAATTGCGTACACATGCGGACATGTTTAGCCTAATTGTGTGTAACATGAAGACTGTGTTGATGGTAATTTTTTGTTATGATCAACTGATCCCATGCAAAAAGGTGCGCATATATCTAACGTCCAGAATGTTAACAGATATAAACATATGGTACTAATCTAAACTCGCTTGTTAAGTACCGTAAACAATAGAACTACCAATATATGCTAATATGTATTCGGTGTAATTAACTAAGCTATAGCCATCTGAAGTAGCTGTACTAATAGTAGTACAGCACACAAACACACACATACATGCATCCAAAGTGAAACATTTGCTTTTGTTATTTTTTTTCACACAAACGACGCACAGAAAATTAGTCTATTCTTTTCATGGCACGCGCGGTGGATTTGCATGTACATCACTGACACTAGTTGCCTGTGCATGACATGATCTATCAGGACGCATGGATCGATATATATAGAGATAGTTGGCATACCAATTGGTAGCTAGCTATCATCAGGACTTTTAACAAAAAAATTGTAAAAAGCTAGAGAAAAGATTGACCAATCCAATCAAATGGCCAGTCCCTGAGCTTACGTACCACTATCATATCTGGGAGCATTTGTTCATCGGAGTTCGTCCCAAGGCTCCCAGTACTCCATTAGTCTACATATGAACATGAAAACATACTACACACGTATATCTCTGCCATATACGGAAGTTTTTCATGCATCTTTTTTGCATTAGATCCAATTAGTTATATCTGAAGGATCAACTTCTAATGCAAGCTCCAGTAGACAAACAATGTGGGTACCAATTGTATATCTTATTAACACATTTTGGTTATTTGCATTGGCATTCCTATCTAGCTAGTTCAGTTTACGTGCTTATATACAGATTGAAATATTTTATTTCAGACAAGACAAATTAATGTCACTAGCAGGAAACATGCTACTGCAGGTGGCTAAAACCGACTTTCACAATTGTTTGATACTTTAGATGATCTCAAATAAAAAAGTTGTCAACTACAAAGTTATAGATCTCGTCAAGCTCTACAATTTTCATATAAAGCTCGTCTCTATCGGAGGTCGTTTGAAACATAGATTTGAGATTTTGTTAAAAAAAATTTGAGGTTTTGTAACGAATATTTGGACAATTTTGATATAAAGTTTGTCTTCATCGGACATCATATAAAAAATTTAGGTGTATATATGTTTTTTTTGAAAATTGATTTCTACAGGCGGATGTGTAAAAATCAATTTTCACAGGCGAACGTCTTAAGGGTGCACCTGTGAAATTGATTTTCATAGGCGGATGCTTTGAGTGGACCACATGTGGAAATAAGGGCGGTTGACTTAGGTGACTGTCTTTGAAAATCTATTTTCGTAGGTGGTCTGTGACTGGAACCCTCGATCCATTTTTATACGTGGCTCATTATTTAGGTCGCATGTAAAAATAAAGTGGGTGTCATTAAAAATAGTTTTTTAAGTAGTGTATGCCATAGATAAATGGAAAGTATATAGCTGACAAATGTCTCTGCTTACTCTCAAGACAGCCTAAAAATTGTTGTTGTGAACGTGAGTGTTAAACCTTAAGATCAGTTTGCATATGCAGATTAGATAGAACATGGTAAGTTCATTTTTAGTATCTGCTTCTCTTCTTTACCCTGTCACAGTATGTCTCTTCTGCTCTTCTTGCTGCCTGGACCAATGTCATGGTCCATGCATGCATGAAATATTGATGGCGATTGAACAAGCTAGTAGCTCTTGGACGCGTGGCCTACCTTCCCGGAAGCGGCTATACCTCTTTCCTTCTTCTCGTTCTCTGAAACAATTAATATGGTTGTTCAGAACATTCATGCTTTGCCCGTTTTGAAGGGTCCAGACTCCAGAGAGCACCCAACAATACTATTTTGGTAGTTGGAGCATCTTGATGAAAAAGTTTATTATGCTGGTGTTCTTTGTTAGTGTGGCTTATAAACTGTACGTAAAACAAGACGAGTGATTAATATGTGATTAATTAAGTACTAACTATTAAAAAAATTGAAAAATGGATCTATTTGATTTTTAAGAGATAGTTTCATATAGAAAGTTTTTGCAAAAAACGCACTGTTTGTATTTCGGAAAACGTGCTAACAAAAACTGAGACACAAGCTACAAGCTAAAAAAACACCACCAATTCAGTATCAACCTCTACATCTATTTCGACTAACTTTATTTTCTATATACGTTTGCTGAAGCATGAAACAGATTATTGACCGGTACCACTCGCACTCCAAGACACTTCAGAGATCAGAAGAGTCTTCTCAACTGGACTTACATGTAAGTTAAAATTAATGGCAGTTTCCATCTCTGTTACAAAGAGAAATGCAACAACTATGTAGGATGTTAATGATATATATATATATATATATATATATATATTATATATATATAATATATATATATATATATATATATATATATATATATATATATATGTATGTGAATCTTAGCTTGTTCTTAAGCGACTACTGCTAGTGGTACCTTTCTGAACATTGCATATCATTTACATCATCTAAACAAGAAACAGCTGTAGTACATGCATCCCTAACAGCTTTTATTCTTGTGATCTTGTCACCTGGTAGGTGGTGGACAGTACTTGTGCCAGACTAAAGGAGAAGCTTGCAGAAACTAGCCTTAGGCTGAGGTACATATTATACCCTATATATACACAGATAGGACTACAGCTATATTACTACCTCCGTCCCAAAATAACTTCATTTTCAACCCTTGAGATTCAAATTAGTATGAAAAAGAAAAAAACCAAAAATACTCCTCATTAATAGAAAAATAATATTGTTAGGTAAAGGATATGAAGGAATGAAACTACTCGATTTACAGATAGAGGATAGGTAACGGGATATAAGTGAATTTATTTTAGGATAAATGGTATATGCTAGAAATGAAATTATCTTGGGACGGAGGGAGCAGTAATTTCTACTATTTTTAGAGTTGCATGCACAAGCCTGTAGATTAATTAGTTCAGCGATATATAGATGTGGCCATTAATTTGCCTCTGATTCCTCAGGCAGATGAGAGGAGAGGAGCTGCACAGACTGAACGTGGAACAGCTGCAGGAGCTAGAGAAGAGCCTCGAGTCGGGGCTTGGTTCTGTTCTGAAGACCAAGGTACGTGCAGCAACATGAGACTCTCCATTGGACGTAGTTGCAATGCATACCGTGATCTTTGATCATGTTCTTCTTCAGAGCCAAAAAATTCTGGACGAGATCGATGGACTGGAAAGAAAGGTAAGAGCCCGTTTGGCCAATCTCCAGCTTCAGTAGAGCTACGAATGAAACTAACGAAATATAGCTGAAATTATTTTTCTGCTAAATCTTAATTTCTCTTTCTGATCACAAAACTGCTTCATTTGTGTGACCAAATAGAGAATGCAACTGATAGAGGAGAATTCAAGGCTAAAGGAGCAAGTAAGTACCCTGCAATTGATTTTCTCTCTGCTCTTGCACTGCTTCTTCCTTCGATTAATCGACGATCTGGAGCTGCAGGTGTTCCGGATGTCAAGAATGGAGGAGATGCAGCCCGGGGCTGATTCAGAAGTTGTGTACGAGGAAGGCGGGCAGTCGTCTGAATCTGTCACCAATGCTTCGTACCCGCGAGCTCCACTCGACAATGAGGACAGCTCTGATACATCGCTCAGGCTCGGGTGAGTTCTCACTGGAGGCACCATACTCACTGCTTTCAATTCCAGCTCCTATCTGAATTCATCCATCTGAAGGAAAAAACAGAGGTTGGTTCGATTGATGAACATTGAAATGGGTGTAATTACTGATAGATTTTGCGTGTTTCAGGCTGCCATTCTTCAGCTCAAAGTGATGGCTGGAAATGAAACCTGAAAGCGGGAGCAGCTGGATATCATGTCTGCATCGCGAAATGATCAGTGCATGCACTGCAGCAGCAAATAAGACAGTTTTAGATTGCCAGATGATGATGATGTGTGTGCGCTGAGAATCACTGGCTATTGTTGTACACATAATAACAGAAGAATGAACGAGTTCTTGGATGTTACCTGAGTACTTCTCCCATACATGTTGTTAATGGCTTTTCTCCTGATCCCCGTGTATCCCTCAAAGTTCAGAGTTCAGAATCATTTCCAATGCCTGCAATTCCAGCTGAGAGCACCAATTACAGGGACATAAAACAGATTTTTTTCTTTAAAAAGTCACAGTTACTCCCTTTGTCAAAAATATAAGTTGTATTTTGTTTCTTTAGAACAAGTTTTTTGACCAATAATTACTCTCTTAAGATATAATTTCTATAACACAAAATTGATGTTATTAAATTTGTATTAGAAAAGATTATACTTTTGTATCACATAAATAATATTCTAATAGAGTAATTGTTGGTCAGTAATTGTTGGTCAAAGCCTTATAGTAACAAAACAAAATACTTATACTTTTGGACGGATGTAGTATCTAGTAGTAGCGAAGCATCACATTTAAACTTTCAGGCTAATCTGCACGTTTTACGCAAAGAGCGATTTTTTGTGGAATTAATGAATGCGACATGCATCCTCCATTAAAATAGAGGCCTGCATCTCATGCCTTGGGCGGGCAGATGTGTTATGTTCCCTTGCGTGCTATGGATTGGACTAAAGTGAGATGTCAGCTTTAGAATCTTGAGCTGGAAACGCATTATCTGACAGGTGAATGTCGAAAGGGTGGAGCAAATTTCATCTCGTCCACTGGGAAGATGATAAAATGCCTCCAGATCTCGCTCATATATATAAAAATTTCTAGATTGCGATATTTTCCCAGTGTTAAAGTTACTGAAATACTTTTAGTGCAATGGTGCACAACACCTTTAGCTCGGTCTAGATCAGAAATCAGTAAAAGTTTCAGTTTTTTTATTCAGTCAGATTAAACCGTTTAGTTATCAGTAGTGAGAAAAAACGTTATCTTTAGCCCTGCTTCCATTTTCTTTAGCCTTGTCAGGTTTTAAGCTTCTGAAGAAGTTAGGGTATGCATGGTTAGCAGAATGCAAGAGCAGAGGAGAGCCAGGGCCGAAATGTGTTTCAACTTCTTAATTTATTCCATAACCAGATGCTACATCAGACGGCAGCGACCCGCGGCCACGGGACGCCGGCGGTGAAGATGATGGCTTCGTCACCAGGGCCTGGGGCTCCCTTGCGAAGAAGCTATTGGAGGCGCCTTCAGAAGCAGCAAACATCTTGTAGCATGGCGCCACCTCCCTTGCTTTCCCCAGCAGATGCCCGGAGAAATGGTCCCCCCAGATGTCATATGTGAAATCTTTCTTCTTTGTCGTCGCGGCGGCACCCTCAGTTCTCTTTACAGCCTTACCTTTCATCAGGTTGGAGCCAGGAGCGCGAGCGTGCGGAGCGATAGGGGAGGGTGAGGACAACAATGGCGAGCGCCATGCGTTGGTCAGTGCAGTGGCTGAAGGCGAAGGTGAAGGTGAAGGATTTCCTGATGTTAGTGAAGGTGGTGGAGAAGGTTGCTCTTTAGCAGTTTGCAACCAAGCATTCTTCTCATGGCTATTGTTCTTAGTAGATGGTACCCTTGCCTCAATATCAGAAGTGGTCTCAAGTTTACTGTTGTGCTTCAGTTCTGATGGTGTGCCAGAAAAAGACCAGCCTTGTTTTGGGGTTGAACTAGGTGATAATGGCGAAGACGGTGTTGAATTCCCACTGTGGCTGCTAGAAACCTCAAACTTTGTTGCCAGTCCTGCACCGCCAACTTTCCGTTTTCTTCTCTTCCCTTTGTCTCGAGAAACTCTGATCGTTAGATTTCCACTGGTTTCTGGAGCTTCAATTGATACCTTGTCTTCCACAGTATTACTTGGGGGCAGAGATATAGTTGAAGTTGTATTCAGTTGTTCATCTGCATTGTTCTTGTCTTCTGTCCTCTTGGGGCTATTATGAATATCGGCAGGGCATTTATGAGTTTCTTTGTCTCTTTTGTGCTCCCTTGTTGACCTGTTTACAAGGCATAACCAGACCAAATTATAAATCATGTAAAATTCAAAGAAATGTGAGAGTGACCAGCATTGGTCTAAATTTTACCTGGAAGTTTTGCTGCTACGCTGAAGGAAAGAGGGCTTAACGGGCTTGTCAATGGTACTTTTCCCATCATGAATATTAATATAGCAATCTTGAGAGCCCCCTGACAAAGAAGTTGGGATACCTCGGGCAAACACCAGAACAAACACGGACACAGTTCCGAAAAAGAGTATCAATGTTTTCCAATGGATGGATCTGAGGTAAGGCTTTCTGCACTGGTTAAGCATACAAACAGGAACGTTTGCAGTCATAGGGATTATGAAGATCCCAGTAGGCATAGCTAACTCAAGATCCCTCTGTACCATAGCTGAAGAGAAGTCAGGTTTAAAAGAAACAAGCATCCTTATTGATTCACTTGGTGCTAAGCTAAATCCCTTGCAGTTATCTACCATAAATCCATCCACACTGCAATCAGCTCCAGAAATTTTAACCTTTGTAACTTGAAGAGGCAGGTCACCGCTGTTTTTGACACGTATTTCTTTGGACAAATGTTGACTGCACAAAGGGCTGGTGATCTCTGATTTAGACAGTGTTGATTTATTCTGAACATTGGAAACGAGGTTAAACTCTAGCTTCCAAACAGGTTCAGATTCCTCCAGAAGGACAACAGATTGCCGTCCACCATGTGCTTGAAGAGGCAGCCACTCCATGCCTGAAATGTTGCTTCTGACCAACACCATGCTTGACCACGTGCACTGATTTGACGGACGGAAGATGATAGGACCAAGTAAAGCACTCTCCGAAGGACCAACACTGGCCTCAGTAATTGCTGCATCACTTAATGAGAAGCCAAATCTAGTCTCTGTTGAGTCAACTTCAGGGGACCTGCTCGAGAATGTGTGTTCACATGCATCATTTATAGTTTTGCACTGACCAATAATTTCCTCAGAATTCAGAACCAGTTGCATGGATGCATGCTCTAGGCTTGGGTTATGGACCGTTATCCATTTAGAGAACTGTGATCCAACTTGCACAATAGGAAACAGCAGTTCTTCATCTGTGAGAACAGAAATCCCAGTCCTTGTACCATGAGATCTCCATCTTCTAAGTACTGTATCATCAGCTTTATATGCTCTTGTAATTGTTGGCTGCATTTTTTTAAAAAAAAACATGAGCAGATTAACAAGCAAAATTGCATAAGCGAAAGGTACTTGAGATAAGCAATCAATTTTTTTTCAATTATATAAGCACAACAAAAAATAGAAGTGGAGTAATATTTAAGAATAGCATTTCAATTCCAAGAGCTGCTAACTACTTCATTATTGTCTTAAGTGTTCCATATGGATATGCGCAACATAGTTATATGATAAATTCATTGTATAAGTGCATCAAAGTCATCACGAAGATGTTATCCTGCTATAGGCATCTATCTCAAGATCATATCAATTTATAAAATAACCTGTCTTGGTATATTTTGTCAGCTAGTCCATAATGTAATATTCAGGACCATTGGTAACTTGAATCAAGGCATCAGAAATCTTTTCCTTAATGATGTAAACCAGCACACAATAGAAAGCAATAAGCTTATTCCCATGAATGACCAGTAGATTCTTTTCTAAAAAAATAATGACCAGGAGATTCTAAAAGATGCAGCTTCCTGCTGATTAATATATCATAGGAACATACAATCTACTCCCTCCATCCCACAAAGTCTTCATCGTTGGAGAAATCAATGCATTGCAGTTTGCTAAAGTGAGGGACAAACGCATTGGAGTTTGCTAAAGTAGTGGACAAATGTATTGAAGTTTGTTTAAGTGGAGGGCAAATGCATTGGAGTTTGATAAAGTGGAGGGTATTGTAGTCTTTCAGCTTTGTATTGGTATGTGTAAGATGGGCTAAAAATGAAGCCTTTTTGGGGCGGAGGTAGTGCAAACAAAGGATGAACTTTGTGGGACTGAAAATATAATGAAACAGCATGAAGCATGACAAAGGTGCTACCATTACCAGGTTCATATATCATACTAGTACACACTGAGTACATTATTTGGAGAAGTCACTTGAAAGAAGGGAAAACGAAACTCAATGTCCAATGCTGATAGAACAACATGTAAGATCAACTTAGACAACATATGCTACTTACTGGCAAATTCAAGAATGCACAAGGGAATACCTTCATGTATTGCAGGCCTTCTACTTCTACAATGCTGCCCAAAGATCCTGTCCTTGAGTTAGCAGATAACTCGACTTCAGAAAATGGCCCATCAGATTCAGTAACAGCACTAGCCGTATAAGAAAGTGCTGCCGATATCACATCTTGGCAGGGTATCAGGATTGAACTACCAACAGAACTGTTTGTTTCTACCACTATATTGCAGTTGTCAAATGAGCTATCCATTGGAACTGAAGAGGTATATTTTATCAGAGCTATATCTGTTACAGTATCAGGAAAGAGTATCAGTCCATTCAGGTACTTAACCTCAAAATTCATTGATCCATCCCTATTATCCTCAGTTACTCTTACAATCCTCAGTAACTTTGTTCCCTCATTCCTTAAAGAAAGGGAAAAAATTGACCCAATTCCAGTACAAGATGATACACGCTCAAATGTGACCGAAACTAAGTTAGTGGGCTCATAGTAGGTCCGCGCACGCACCTCTAACTCGATAGGTATAACAACAGTATCCACTCTATCAGATGTGCAATTGCGCAATTTCATGCAGATAGCACCGAACAACATTCCTTCTGATAGAGGTTGCAATTTTAACTCTACAACAGTGCTACTTTTTGTAGGAAGCACCTCCCATTGCTCAGTAGGCCTGATATGGATCATTGGCAATCCAAATTCAGTACTACTTGCTGTATACCAGTTGCTACTCAAAGAAGTAAACTCCAATGACTCATCAAAAGGGCCGAACTGACAAACTATATGAGAAGATTGTTTTGTGCCTTGAAATGAAGACATCCAAATAGCCACTTCCTCGACATAGAGAGAATCATCAAAAGGGTTGAATATCGACAAGTTCCTCTCCATGTGCCCACCTATTATGACATCCATCCCAGTTAGCGGCTCTAACTGATAAGGTGATCTGACAGCCATTCCCTTAGCTTGTACAATGAACCCACCAAAATTCGTCTGCAAAACCAAATGTGCTGATGAAGAGCCCAACAACTTTGGCAAGAATACAAAGGTGACCGATGCGTTCTCTCTGGGCTGCAGTACCAGATCATCATAACCATACACATAAAACTGCGGGTCAGTACTGAACGGCTCATATACGCGCAAGGCACTGTCATTGTTCAAATTCACCAGAGTCAAGGTGGCCATAGAAGCCGCATACAAGCTACTCTTTCCCCAATCCAACACCGGTGGACTTATCTCAACATTCATTGACGACGAACCGTAAAGGCCATTTGGGTTGGCGTCCGCAGCTGCGCCATCCAACTCCGGCGGCGCACCGGCCATTGCCCGCATCCAATTGTCAGGCACAAGGGGCGCCTGGCACGACGCCACATTATACCTCTCGCCATCCTTGCCCTCCCTTCCCAGCCCATTACGCGAAGTGATCAACTCGTCCGCCGACGAGCAGGTTACCACGCCGCTGCGGCCGGGCATCCGGAAGCCCAACGGCTGTGATGATGGTCCCCAGTCCCTTGACACCACCAAATCAGGCTCCTTGATTCCATCCTCGCTTGCAAGCAGGGCCTCAACCGCCGAGGACGAGAAGCACAAGGCACTCCGGTCTGCACAGCCATCCCGGAAGCCAAGGCAGCTGAAGTCGTCGTCGCTCCCTTCCGCACCATCCTCCGCTGCCGCCGCCGCCGCCGAGACGGACAAGGCAACGACCAAGAGGCTGCACAGGACAAGCAGCAACTCTCTGCAAGAAATCCAAAGAAAGAAAAGAAAGGAAAAGAATCAACAACAACAACTCGCGGTTGATCGCCAAATAGCCGAAGTGGTTACTACTCACCACTAAAGCACCCAATAAACCTCAAGAAAACCAACCACAAGAACCAAAAAAATAAAAGCTTTCCTATCTCTGAGCGCTCTCACCATGGATCACGCTGGAAGTGGAGAACACCACCAAAGAAGATGGGAAAAAAACGGTTTCTTTATTTGCTCCGGGGATGGCCGGAAGCAAGAAACAAACAGAAAGAGGGTTAAGAGGGGAGTTAGAGAGGAGACTTACCGAGGAGCGGACAAGACGGAGCCCAACGGCCTACAGTACACCGAAGCCGCCGCCGGCGAAGAGGAGCGGCGGCGGCGGCTGGTCATGGCGGGGAGGAGGACATGCGGCGGCCGAAACTTCACTGTGGTGGCCATGGGAATACACGGAAAAATGAAAAAAAATACATAAAAAGGAGAGGAGGGGGAGGGGGAGGGGGAGACGAGAGGGACAGCGGCAGCAGGGTGGAATGAAAAAGAAGAGAGGCGAAAAGAAAAGGTGAGGAAAATGCGTTGGGTGTTGGTTGGTTTTGGTGTGGAAAAGAAATTCTCGGACATTGTAGTTTGAAAAATGACTGTTCTGCCCATATTTGCTGTTGTGTTGGGAATCACATGTTCTTTTCCACTGGAAAACCGCATTTTGAAGTGAGCCCACAATTAAAAATCGTATAAGCTTTGCTAAAAGAAATAGAAATAATTATATACTTGTGTATATTTGGCATCTGATCTCTCTCATAAAGTTGATTTTGTGATTTTGATATCCGTAAGACGGTCTAAACTCAGTTCGCCATCTTTCCATCCTGCATGGTTGGCATATTGTTGCCCCCTTCCTCTTCCTCACATGTGTGCGTGCACACACCCTACATCTCCCTCTCCTATGGTCCTACTGTCCGTTTCCTCTCGCTGCACCGGTCGTGCTAGAAGCCTAGAACTTCTCTACCACCAAAATCGTTTGAATGAGAGTAGGACGTATCTCGACGCAAATTCAATAGAGAGGAGGTGCATACAAAAGGTAAATAAAACAATAATAAGTGAACTTGTATTTTAACGGACACGCAGTTCTTGACCCTAAGTTTTGTTGGCATGAACATTTGGACAATAGAGCATAGTTCCGCAAAAATTGGAACAGCACGGCAGTAGAGCACAATCCAGTAAAAGTAAGAACAACACAACAACAGAGTATGATCTGGTAAAAATAAGCACTAAACAAATACATATAGCATGATAAAACATTACAACCATATTATGAAAATCAGACCAAACTAGTCATTTAACCAGGAAAAACCAATGACCTGATGGCTTAGTTTGCTTCAAAGTTCTCCGGGAAACCAGATTGGCAAAGTGGAAAATATTTAATTTTCATAAAAAAAAATTAAACAGGAATGGTTTTTGAAAAAAAGGGAAAAGTGATGGGTGTTGGTTGGTTTTGGTGTGGAAAAAATTCTAGAACTTTGTATATACAATACAGTTCAGAAAATTATTGCTCTACCTTGGTGTTGTTTGGTAATCACATTTTCTTTTCGACGAGAAATCTTTTTGACAGGAAATCACATTTTTATGTGAGTCCAGAAGTATGAATATGGGCATGTAAACACATTTTTAGAACCCTGAAATATGAATAGTGTAATTAAAATGCAAATTAGCACAAAATTTTCTTATGGAAAAAAAATATATATCTCAAGTGTCTTTTTCATTAAGAAGCTAATTTTTTGGACTACTAGATGTCCATCCAATGATCTAAACTCTTTCCCATTCTATACACAACTAAACGTTGTTCCCCCACCTTCCCATCCTGTAGGCACCGCCACCGCAGCCCCATGCACACCTCCGCGTCTGATGTAGTTTCTTTGATGTAACGTCACTTTAGATGGACGTGGGTCGCTAACATGTAGGGTCCACGCGTAAGTGACACGCATCCCTCTGACGTATGTCATAGGAGCCTCATTGCTCCGCATGCTTCCATCTACCACCACATGCTTCCTCCAGTCACACCTCACCAGTGCTAGCTTCATGGTATTGCTGGTCACTAAAGAAGAAGACCAAAATTTATCTCGACACAATCTGATGGAGAGAATACTCTCGCAACCAGTGGATAAAATAAGTATCTCTCAACTTGAGTTTTATTGGACATATGCAACTCGTGGACTTATGTTTTAACTAATATACGCATCACGACAGTAGAGCATAGTTTGGTTAAAATAAGCATATCATGAAAGTAGAGCACAATCTAGAAAAAATAAAACCAATGACAGTAGAGCACAATCTAGGAAAAAAATGTAAGTAGGCAATAAAAACCTCAGTTCCAATGTCAACTTAGGTGCCTAATCCTATAGATAACATGATAAAACTTTACAACCGTGGTTACAAAAAAAATTGGGATGATTCCTTGTTCGCTACTGGCAAATTCAAGGGATTCCTTACTTGCCCCTGATGGCTGAACCAACATGTCATTTTGACAATGAGGGGCAAATAAGAGAACATGTAAACTTTTATGAGCAAATTAGGGTTTTATCCCTAAAAATAGGGTGGACCAGTGTCTAATTGAGAAAATTGGAATCAACAATCTCAATGGCTTGGCTTACTTCAAAGATCCCCAAGGCCTCAATGGCATTGATAGGATGAAAAAAACCACAGTTGTGAAAATCAGACCGGACCAGTGGTCTAAATTGACAAAAAAAAAAGGAAAGAAAGAAACCAACAATCTCAACTGATCAGTTTACTTTAAAGATCTCCAATAAGCCAGGTTGGAAAACGTGGACCAAAAAAAGTGTAAACCATAATTGTTTTGAAAAAAATAAAATACATGGTGTGGAAAAGAAATTCTAGGACCATGTATATATAGTCCAAAATAAAATACTTAATATGTTACACAAGTTTGATCATCCGTTGTTAGTGTTTG
The DNA here is from genome assembly GCA_003991445.1 of Oryza meyeriana var. granulata. Lineage (NCBI taxonomy): Eukaryota > Viridiplantae > Streptophyta > Magnoliopsida > Poales > Poaceae > Oryza > Oryza meyeriana. Next base: position 139,484 of record RYFJ01000167.1, read on the forward strand.
GTTAATTTGCAGTACACTTTTTCTTAGCCAATAGGCATTTAGGCCTAAATGTGTCATAAACACATTTTCTACGAAAGGAACTTACCATAAACGTGTCCGTCGATTTTGGAGACAAAACATCTGCATCATACCACATTTTTAGCACAAAATCACATAAATCAACACAAACCCAATTTTGTATTTGAATACAAATAGTTTTTTTCTTAATGGAATATAACCTGAATGTGGCGCCCCAAAAATGGATGTTAGGTTGAGCATTAATTTTATGCTACTTGACAATTAATTGTCCCACGCTCAACCTATTTTATGTACTATAACCACCCTATATTTTGCTAACCGTCTAACTCTAGCTGCAAGCCGAGTTTCTAATATCACATGGTTACCTCTCGATTACTATAATAATCTCATGCAATAACCCTCTTAGTTTTTGTAAGTAACCTCTCAATTTTCACAGTAACAACATAATTATACCGCAGTAACCGTAATACTATTTTCCTGGCTGCAAGCCCAATATTTACTCATCCTCCTTTCAATATTCCATCGTCACATTCGACAGTAGCATTCGTTGCTGCTCTCAACAAAAAAAAATGTAGCATGCTTTTCATTTGCATGCACACTCATCAAAGCACAAACATATAGATTTTTTTATTTTTTGAACCTTTTTATTTTTTTAATTTTAAAACTAAATCCTCTCTAAACTTTTTTTCAAAACCTTTTGATCACACCATCCCACCTGATATGATCAAAGAACATTACTATGCCATGAGCAGTGAGCGTGGCACTATTCTTTTGCCATGTCAGGGTAGGATGATGAGTAAAACAACACTGCCACGCTAGGTGTTCGTGACATGACAGTGTTATTTGACCACACTAGTTAGACTGGCGTAGCCAAAAGGTTCAGATTTGGAAATAAATTTTTGGAGGATTTATTTTAAAAAATAAAAAGATTTAAATAACAAAATAAATTCAAGCATATATAGCTTATCAGGTTTGCCTGCTAGCTAGCTCCATGCATGCACATCATCCAAATTGAGAGATTTGGTTGCCTTTTGCAATAGAGATAGCCAGGGACCAATGCGTCCAATGCGTCCAATTTGGCAGCACCCAGAACCACGTAGTCGGACGTAAACGTACTCTACTACTTTCTCGATCATCTTCTCCGTGTACATATTTATATGGCCAATTATTGCTGCAAAAAGCCATAGGTGTTTTGGCCTGTCCAAGCACATAAAAAATTGAAGTAGTCAATGTCTGAGACGATTGACAAATGGTGTGAAATATATAAAGGCCGTACTTTGTAACAATAGAGGGTTTTCTAATTGAAAATTGGTAGAACAGAAATTATACGAAATTATATCCAATACATTTTCTTGATATATTGAAATCGTCAATATATGCTTAAGGCCTTTTCAACGACGAAGAATTAATCGTCGTGTATGTTCATGGTCATCAGGTAGAAGACCAATAATGCTTAATGCCTTCAGGTTAGAATTAAATCATTTGCCAAACCACCATTGATTTCTCCCCTTTTTTGGGGGCCCAAGAAGCATTTGCATCACGATCGGGCACACAGTATTATTGAGCTTTTGTGATATGCCACTGTATACCAATGGTCATCGTGCTCGCCACTAATCGCAGCTTGTTTTAAAGTTTATTAATCTGCTCCCCAATTTGTTTAACCATCATTGATCTGGCCTTGGTTTCCAAGAATTGCCATTGGTCGGGAGCAGATTCCATCGTCAGCATTGACCAAGCAAACCATATGCCTCTTCTGGCTGCTCTATTAATTTAATTTTCACTTCAACTTTCATGGGAAGCCGGCTTATGTCATACGACATTGGCTCAAACAAAGGTTTTGTGGCATGGATATGATGCTACTTCAAGCTGTTTTTTTTTGTCATGCAAAATCGCTTTAAGAAACTGCCCACATGAGACATGACCAATCATGCATGTGGTTTGCCCATACAGCCTTGTACTGTTGTGATATACTTCCATATGACCCTTCAATATATGTTTAGTATAGATGACAAAATAAGAAAAATATTTTGCAATTAATGTTAGTCCATTTTATTGGGACTAGGCATTCCACAATATGTTTCAAGTATGTGTTATTATTTCAATCATTACCACATTGATAAATTGTGATGTCCTTATTTCCTTTACATCTTAATTAAGTATATATATGTGAAAAGGTATACACAAAACTCGAATTGTAAAAAAATATATATGAAAACTCAATAGTATATATAGTAAGGAGGTCTCCTGTGTGAGTTTGGGGCATTAAAATATATAATACTTTTTAACCGATGTCATAACTTTAGTGGATCCTACACGTAAGTGGCATTGAGTTGTAGCTGTTTTGAAACCAACGCCGTAGATTTGGTGGATCTCTACACGTAACACGTGAAAGGAGGGGTGATGAGCTGTAGTTGTGTTAAACCAATGCTGTAGGTTTAATGAACCTCACACATAAAGCGTGTTAGTGTTGAATTGTAGCCATTTCGAATTGATGCTATAGGTTTAGTTTAAAGCTTTGTTTAAAGCTTGTCTCATGAAACCCTACTAAAGTTTAATAGTAAAGTCATAAATTTATATTAGAGCTAAAATATATAATAGATTAGTTAAAAGGTTGGCTATGATTTTCTTCTTCTATCTATTCCTCTCACATATGCATTTAATGCATTTATTTTTAAGCACGTGTAGAGCTAGCTTTTGTAAGGGAGCCAACCTCTTTTGTTTTTCTTTGCCTCTCTCCTAAACATCAGCTTATAGCCCACTATTATACTTGCTCTAATCCATACGTAATTAGACTCATTCTTAATCAAAGTGTATCATCATTCACTCTACCTGATACTCCCCCTTTGTCTAAAAAAGATAAATTCCTAGGTAAGAATTGATTTTTAGGACGGAGAATTATGGGGTATTTGAACTAGCTTATTATTATGCTGGCTTAGGCCAATCCCAATAATAGTTTCATAGTAGTTTTATTTTTAATAAATAAGATGTCATGTAAACAAATTTGGTGACATAGTGAAGAGAGAGAGGGAAGGAGTTTTATCTAGATGAAACTGGGTGTACACTGTTTCCAAAAATATGAAACTGGTTGAAACTGACATTGAGGACTAGAGTGTTTCATTTCATCCAACTGCATCCAATCTCATGTATTGCTATTAAATGTTATGATTAGCCTATCAAACCGAGAAATAAAATTGCACATTGAAAGTCTTATTTCATTCATTAATTGAAATATCTTTAGATGATATGTCACTCATAATAACCATAAAATGAAACTCTCCACTGAAAATGGACTTATAAGTCACATGCAAAACAAGAAATATCATTAACGCGTGATTAATTAAGTATTAACTATTAAAAACTTAAAAATAGATCTATTTTATTTTTTAAGATACTTTTATATAAAAAGTTTTTTAAAAAAAACACATCGTTTTATATTTTAAAAAGTGTGCTAACAAAAATTTTTTGGAACAGTTAGGTGTACTCATATGTATCTCACTTTTTTTTTGACAAATTAGATCCTGTGAAGCTAGACGCTGCCCAAACACCCTCTCAAATCCCAACGTGAGCAGCCTCAGTTCGTCTCGTGGGTCGACACGTGTCCACCAAAGGGTCGATCCAACGGCGGAATCTTGCCGCCTGGCGGCGGTGTCGCTGTTCCAGCTGATTCCGCACCGGCTCCCCTCCTACCCGCCTTACGTGGCGCCATACTGTTGGTCCGTATCGTGGGTCCCACCTGGGTGGCTGAAGATTCCGGTGACCATACCCACACCTTCGTACGCTACGTGGACGTCGATAGGTGGGCCCCACGGAATCTGACGGTGGGCCCGCCCTCGCACGGCCGTGTCCTTCAAGTGGTGCCGTGTCGCTTTCCGCTTGGGTAGGAAACGCCCAGACCGCGGTCTCCGCTTTCGCCCCTAGAAGTACCCTCAAATTACGATTCTGCCCTTTCATTTATGAGAAAAACAAATTTACTTTTGCACAGTTGCACGGTCATATGCTGATAGGTACACGTGTTACTAAGTGTTTTCCTTATACTTTCTCTATTTTAAATTATTTGTTGTTCTATTCTATCCTAACTTAAAAAACTATTAGTCGAGATAAGCTAATAAGAGCTATGAATGTATTAACGCGTGGCTGCATTAATAAAGAGCAGTGAGAGATGTTCATATTTAAAAGTGATTTAGAATATAAGAATAACAAGTATTTTTAAAAAAATTAAATTTTAAAATGATAAGTAATTTAAAAGAGAGGGTCTAATTTGATTTGGCAGTTTTGTGTATCATCAGTGCAAACAAAGCGCTAAGTGTTGGCTACAGTGCACGGGTTGTCCGTGCAAACTTTTTGACAAACCGAGGTGTTAGTTACCCGACCGTGGACGATTAACACCACCTGCACTCCAAGGTTGATGCCGGTTTGCAGCCTTTTTTCTTTTCTTTTTTTATTTGACGTTGGTAAGTTCAACTTTACTAAAACAAAACTAACCAACGTCAAATAAATAAAAATAAAGAAAGTACGGCTTCCGCAGGGCTACTCGTATGCTACGACGATATCTATTTTAAAACAGGGAAGACAAAGCGTAATTGTTTATTTCGCACAACCATACATGGACAGCTGATAAGTAATTAGCGTATAACCGTATATACTGAAATGCCAATTTTTCAGGCGAAATTAGAGTGATCAGAGTTGATAGCTGCTGTTATCTACTCTTTCCGTTTGAAAATATAATATGTATTAAGATTTTACACGATCTCCAACATATACTTTGATCATTAATTTTTTTATAATATATTATTAATAATCATAAAATTAATATCATATGAAAATATTATCTATATATACGATTAATATCATAAATAAAAACATCTTATATTTTTAAACGACAAGCACAAGATAATGACAACTTAGAGCCCTGCTTTGCCGCCGGAGGAGGACGCCTAGGCCGAGCATTCATAGCTTAGAAAATGCTGTCACAAGTCTAATTAATTATCTACAAGTTTAATTGTTTCTTTAAGACTACAGACAATGTAGCAAGTGATCTATCATTTCCAGTTTGGAACGGCAGTAGTTGGGAAAGCAACAGTTTCTGATATGTGAGTATGTGACGACCGTCGTCTCTAACTCTTATCAAAGTTCAGAGTTCAGAGCCAGAAAAATCAAAATCAGAGTCAGTACACGGCGAAAGTGCACACATGATAAACTTTTCCCAACCAGTTTTTGTCCAGACAGGATGGAAAGATCTACTATTAGGGCATCTGTCACCAAAAAAGTACTTGCTTATAAATCTAGATATAGATGGTACGAACTTCCAAAAACTGATACAGATTATAGGACAGTTAAGCACATGCTAAGAGTTTGTAACAGATTAATTCGTGCAAGAGAAATGCAAGTTTTTCGCAATCACATCATTCGATTGTACCCGTGCGTGCCACCTTTCCCACATACTCCATCCATCCTAAAAACAAAATGATGCACGTACAAATAAATTCTTACAAACTCTCACAAAAAAAATGATGTGACATACTATAATAGCATCTTGATTTTTTATAACCACCAACTGATTAAATTAAATGGCTGAGATATTTGTTAGTGAGAGTTTTATAAAAAATTTTCACTACCTAACTTCTAGCGTTTAAAATTTTAAAGCAACCTTACCATCTATTGTCTCATCTCCACCATCTCTAATTTAATTTCTCTAACTAACTCCTTATATGTCAACTAATCATAGCAATCTCTTATTTAATTTCACATCTCTCCTAATCTCTAAAAGACTATAGAAATACTTATATTTTGGGACAGAAAGGTGTATATCCTATCGCCATAAATTACCCATACGACTGCTACCAGTTTAGAACACATAAATTCCCTAAAATGTGAAATGTCTCAATCATATGAATTTTGAAGTGACGACGTTTTCAAGATAATCCCTACGAAATTTATGTGTTCCAAACAATACCAAACTTATTGCGCAGTGAAGTGATAAACCAAGAACATGCCCTCTGCCAAACATTCCCCCCCTCTCATTCAACAGCTTGCCGTAGCAATCTTTCCTGTCGTTTGAAATAGTTTCATGTTTCCCGTGTGGTCCTTGGATGGATATGTTGCCTTCCTACTGCCTGCATAAATATGCTCCATTTTTGATAGAATTTGATTGGCACAAAAGCAGTAGCTTAGCTTTAGGCTACAGTAGCCAGTAGGCCGTGCAGTGGCTCACGGCTTAGCTCCTGGCTGCTGTTCAGGATTGATTGCGAAATCATAGCCGAATCAATTATTTCAATAGCACGGTGAACCTACTGTTTATGACAAATTTGACAAATGCGAGTATAAATCATCTTTAGGGTTCTCAGAGGTCCATGTCCAACGTACTCCCTCCCTTTTTAGGGTTCGGTGTTTGTCGGCTGAGAAATTTTTTTCCCTTATTTCAGATTGTTTCAGTGTTTATCCGTTTAGAAAATCAGCAGCAAAAGTACACTCTCTCTACTTAATTTCTATTTTTAAGTTAAAGTTATGCTGCCTTCATAAAAAAGACTTCATTTCTGGGTGCATAGTCAGAAATAAAGTCTAAGTGCATTGCTAGAAATAAAGCCCTTTTAAGACGGAGGTAGTATTTTCATATATATTTTAAAATTTAGAGTTGAAATTTTGTAGACTTCAGCCGATAATTACCCAAATTGAAGTTACTTACATATATAGGATATTGGTGAAAATCTAAAGATATTGCCAAATCAAATTGATCCCACTCAATGAAACCAAATATGCTACTACTTAATTAATTACTGCATGGAACTAATCTTTCAAAAACACCTGCATGTAACTAGTAGGAGGTTTTTCTTATTTCAGTGCAGAGTTTGGCAGGTATTGCGAAGAAATGGAGTGGACAACTGCTGTACTTTGGCTTTGATTCCATTGCAGTCTTCCTCCAACAACTCATCCAATGCTAATCCTTTCCTTGGCAACGACCACATTTAGGAGAGAATATCTCCAGTTTACTCCCAACAAATTCAGACAGGCAGACAGTTGACGTCGATCTGAACGCTCCAACCACCGTGAGCTACGAGGCGATGAGGAGAATCTACTCACTGATCACTCTTGCCAAGTTACTAGTAGGATATTACAGGCAAAAACAATGCACTGGATGGCTGGAGATTGTTTTTTTTAAGTGATTGCTCGGTTTTTGTCAGCCTCCCAGCATCTCAGTGACAGTATGAGCCACGTAGTAATAATCAGCAGTAACAACTAGTACAGGTGATTAGTACTTAATTGTACAGTTAGTACTCACAGTGTATCTAATTAAACAACTCCATATTTAATAATTAATCGCTGTCTAGTTGATTAATTCCTTCTCTTGCGAGGTGAAGTCGGCCTCGAATCTGTCCACCGGGGAGGGGAAAGAGGCCAAATTCTCCATAGATTTCGAGGCGCATATTCGCGAGCATGCAGCTTAGCTCTTTTCAGAGGAGACGCCAGCTAGCTCTCCCCGGCTCGTCGTCGCCGGTGCAGACGCTGACGGCCGGAGAAGTTCTCCGGTTTCGTCACCGCGCTTGATTAGTTAAGCGGGGGTGGGTTAGACCTGCAGCAGAGACGTCGATGTAAGCTGGATATGGACGTGTTTCCGTCCAGGAGTAAGTGCTAACCTAGTCACAAAAAAAAAAAGTCCTCGTCGACCTTGTTGCGCTAACAAAAAAAAGAAAGTCCTCGTCGACCTTGTTGCGCTCTGTTTTTGCATTGATTAGGACGCTGACAGCCACGGCGATTAGCGAGATATTAACGCAAGCGAAAGTGCATCATTAGGTGATCATTAGTGCAGTTCTCCGTGGGCAGTCAATCATGTCTGCGAGGGGAAGATTCTTGCGTGGTAGGCTCAAACGCTGGAGATTCTGTTTGGTGGAGGTGAAGAGGATGGAGATTCCGTGGCATTGCGAAGTCAGAGTAGTATTCAATTCAGTTCAGATCATCACGGCAACTAAACTGGAGATTCTCCTAGACGGCACTGACCGTGTCAATGCCAACAATTATGATGCGGCTGCTATGCATGCTTCCTTGGAGTGAGGACAAGTTTGTACGGTTCAGTTTCTTAGGCTATTGTTAGTAGACAGTTTTACTTCACTGTTTCCAAGACCGTGAAACTATAAATAAAATAACCTCTCTCAGTGGAGAGTTTTATTTCATTGTTTCCAAGAACAACCATACTATTTAATTACTGCATGAAACTCTCATGAAACTGTCACTACAAGTATTTTAGAGGTTTCACCGCAGCCATAATAAAACAAAGATGCCTTAATGGAAGTTTCATCCGATTTCCAAGACATTGGAAACGGGTTGAACTAGTTTCATGGTGATAAAACTAGGATCACTTCTCTCCTCTTAAATAGCATGCCATGTCATCATATTTACTGATGTGGCGCCCTATTTAATGCCCATAAAACTCTCATGAAACCCTCACTGAGAATAACCTTAGATCCATATTTTCTAGAGCTAGAGTCTAATTAAATAGTTTAACTCCACCAAAAAATAAAATGAAGTTTACTGGAGTGATATAAAAAAAATAAGCTAGAAGGATAGAACCTAGAAAAATAGAGTAGGATTCAGGTAGCTCCATAACTTCACTGTACAGTTAAAATTTAAGAGTTAGAGTCTTATCAAATAGGACCTAAGTGAGCTGAGACGGCTCAGCTTGAGTGATAAATCTAGGCACATTTATGAGAAACAGTAATTGAGAATTAATAAAGGCCTAGTGCAGCTTTGGGCCTTTGACATGAGAAACACCTGCAGTTTAGTAAGCCCAGTACATGAGCCACACATTCTGTGCTATTGCTATGCACTTCCTTGTCTCTTTCTCTCTTTTTTTTTTTGATATTTGGAAGGAAAATTATATTTCTAGTAGCTTGTAGAGAGGGGTCATTGTTGGTGGTAACTATTCAACAACACTTGGCATAACATCAAACAACAATTTGAGGTAGAAGTTGCTATACAGCACTTGTTCAGAAGCTACACTAAACAGCTCACAATTTGCAAGTAGTTGCCGGTTTGGTCTCTCCTCTCGATTGCATTAAAAGAAGAACAAAAGGTGTGCGATCGATTAGTCAAAAGAAACACAGTTCACCACAAAACGTCACCAACCTCTAGCATCAGGTACAAGTACATGCCCGTCTTCAACGCCCTGGGGCCTACAGTAGAAACAGAGAAGGGTGTGACGAAAGAACCCAAGAAATTCAAGGAAAGTATCCACGAGGACAAGAGAGGACCTCTTTCGATTGCCCATGGGCTCTGAGGGCTTCAAGGATGCTTTCAACCCACCTGTGAAAAACAATATGGAAATTATGCATATGGATGATACAGTAGTCAAGTTTGCTTCATAATTTATGACGTGACGCTGTGGACATCAGTTCTGAATGTCCACCATTCAGACGTGTCCATGACAATTGGATAATGGTATTCAAATGGCCCATGATGTGTGCATACCCGTCAAGTCCTGGGGTGGTAGGATAATATATGCTCTTCAGGCCGAATTTCTTAGCTGCTGAGGCAGTTGTCTCGCCTATGCAGGCAATGGCGTTGCCCCAATTGTCAACTTGTGAAACGAGATTTAGCCAAGCTCTGCATCATTATGATACCCAAAAAGGTTAATAAAGTAAGCACAGTGGAAAAGGAATTGTGATGGCAAATGTAACTAAGAAAGTCAAACCAGCGAGACAGTTTACAAATAATGTATTTCTAGTTTCGCATGATGTATGAATAAAGCTGTTTGTGTAGTATACCCACATTTATAAAACATAAGGAAGCACCTCCAAATAGAATGTCATGTTTTAATGCAGAATTTGTGATCTCTCTCATGCACTTACTTTACCTGAACCATCTAATTATGGAGTACTAGTATACCGTTATTATTATATGAACACGGTTTTAAATTTGTTCAGAGGCAGCCATAGACACAAAATATGGTTACCGGAGAGCAGATGGAGAAGCTACTGCAACAACTGGAGCTGAAAGTGCAGGCTTTAAAATTAGCGGATCGACATCTTGTACAGGTACCTGCATGTATGTACAACCATTTCATAGGTTTAAAAGAAAAATTCAAGAATCACGTGCGCACAAACTTGAAAAGATAAAATGTAATCCATGAAATTACTTCTGGTTCTTGAAACACAAAATATCTACTAAGGTAACATATGTCACAGTCAAAATATGATACTATCAGGTAAACGAATCAGTCTGAATGCAGATAAATTTAACGAGGTCCAGAGTGCACAAGACAAGGGTCCAAAATTCCACTCTACTCATATAAAGTAAACGAATAAGAATGAAAAAGGTAAATATAATCATTTAATATAAAACAAAACGTACAGTTGTATAGGTGTTCAGTCTTGTCACCTCAAATCCTCGATCTGATAGCCCATTCTCTGCATTCCACAGTAAAATAGTTAACATAACACCTGAAGATCTGATGCAGCTGCTGTTATTGTGGAAAATAAAAACCACAAGGATAAGGCAAAATAATGAATACTGAATCCTTTGCAGGTCCAGGATAAGAATAAAACCAAATTTGACTCACGGATTTCATGGCCAGCCTTTGCAGATGCAGGATATAACACTTTACAGGTAGTCTCAGTGGTCCTTGGAAGCTCTGAGGCCAAAACTTTACCCATAGCTGATGAAATACAAAATTGAAAACAGTTCCAAGTCTTCAATATATGAGAGTATAAATTCTTTGAAATGCAATGCAATTACATCATATGAGGCGATATACCTTTAGAAGGAGAAAATGCAACCTCAAGAGATCCATCGTTGTATTGCATTACTTCGTCAAAAACTCTTGCAGTACCTGCTCCAACAACTGCTATTCGTACCTTAGGATTTCCAGCAGCCCTGATATTGTTGTGTTGTTATGTAACTTGTGTTAAATATGGTGGTTTTGGATTGTGTTTGGGTTGCACTGGTGCATCACAGAATAATGGATTGATTGAAGGAGATACATGGAACACATCATATATTGGGTTAGACAACAAGCAAATCACAGAGTGCACAAACCTCTGCCACAAAGCCCACAACATAGGATGAATGAAGTGTGAAATGATGGTAATTTCTATTTCTGTAGCAACATTGCACAGTAATTGCAATATGTTCGAATCTTACTTCCATCCCTCAAGGAACACTGCAGCAGCCTCAGGAGATGTTATAGTGATCCAGTCAAACTTTTCATCTGAAAATACAAAATATTTAAGTTACTAAACTATGGAAAACTTTTTTTATGATTTTGCAAAGCAAGTGTAATATGAGAATATACTATATATACTATGGATATACAAAGCAAGAGAGAAGCACACAAAGTTAGATTGCTGAAAAATAAAAACTGAACCACTTACCACGCAGGACAGCAGAAAGCCTATTTGTATCTGGCCCTTCAACATGTTTAATAAGAGGAAGCTCCAGAGTTCGTATATTATGGTTTTCCTGCAAAATTCAATTAAAAATTGATGTGAAAGCTAAGATAGCAATAAGCTGGATGATAAAAAAGGGAATACTTAAGCCTCTCTCCAAGGGGCCTTCTGAGATCAACCCCAAGTCTGCTAATAACCTAGCACACAGTACAACAAGGCACACAGGAACAATTGCATTACTCTAATGTCAATTGGATATTTTCACAAGTATCACAATGTAGGAACGTTCTGAAATCCTTTAGAATAACAAACATCTGGTCCAGTTATATATATATAGCAGTTAGAATATAGCTAGGTATGATTAGAAAAATTCTGACTTCATGCTCCATATTATTGATGTATCGTGATTCATGAGACACTAAGCAACAGCAGAGAATAAAAGTAAAGACCTCAATCTCATGAACTTTGATCCAAGACAAACTCCTAGATTAAAGTTTCAAGAAGGACAATGATCAGAAAAACAACGAAAGTCATACCATCCACGGAAATTTACCAAGCTACTAGAGTAAAATCAGCAATGCAGCTGATATGACAACTAGTACGAAATGGATGAAAGAAGGGATATATACATGAAAGATTGCTACTAACTAAATGACATATGGTTTCCAAAACATAGCATTGCATTATAATCAAATAAAACTGAACTGCATTGCAAAACAACAACTAATCTAAGCTCCAAGCTCCTACCACTTGTAGACGGACTATGAAGTGGTGGGTTCCATTAGCCCGTGGCACCATGTTCAACAGAGTTTTAGCCCAAATATCCCATATCTAGCACACATCAACCTTTTCCTCGAGGAAATCAATACATTTACTGAGATATCGCATCAAATAGTGAGCCTCCCAAGTTCTAAACGATATAATTAACATAATATTGGCCTCTATACAGTCGCCCACCTAGAATCTAAAGACTAAAATTCACGACGATTTCACAGGGTATCACAAAACAAAGATGGAAGAGGTTCTCCTTGAGACATAATTACTATACTACTACAGAGCTCCCAAAAACCTAACCCGCTAGGTACAAGAGATGAATGCAGGAGTCTCGATTCGGGAACCAACCAGCGCGGCGATGAGCTTGGCGTTCTTCCCCCGCTCGCGAGTGACGACGACATCGGGAAGGGACGAGGAGCAGGCCATGAACCTCCCTGTGGCGCCGGCTCGTCCCCTCCCGCCGGCGGCCCGGGCTCGGAGGCAGGTCCCGGAAGGCGGGGAGAAGAGGAGGAGCGAAGAGGACGTGGCCATGGCGAGGCGAGGCGACACCGAGGCCGAGCTGAGCTTGTGGAGAAGACGCTGGCTAGGCTTGTGGGCCCCACACGTTCCCCTCGCTAGATCTGGGCCGACGGGAGATGATCGGACGGCCCAGATTGCACTATGGGCTACTAATGGGCCCATTGGTGGGATTTGGGCATCATCGTAAATCGGGCCGGATTTGAATTGGGCCTTCACCTTCTTGTTTTTTCATCGTCTAAACCCTTTTGAAACATGGCAATGGTTTTTTAAATTCATGCGAATTTAAGAGAACTACTACATAACACCCTTCCCCACCCCCCACCAAGCAATCCCACCTCCCACCCAAAGCACCCACCAAATTTTGAGCAATTTTTTTACCGCTCCACTACTCAACTATTTATATCTCATTTTACCACACTGTTAACATCCATACAAGCGTACACTCTCTTTTTCCCTCCTCAAACCTGAATTATCCGGATCTGGGAACTGACAAGTTGCGACGGGTCCCAATGAGGAAGCAATTGTGGAAGCCGCTAGAGAGCAGGCTAAGACGTCGGTATCAGTGTCTGCTACGCCGAAACCGGCTTGTAGGGCGTCTTGGGAAGACAGTGGTAGGATCCAGCAAGGAGGCGGCGATGGGATCCGAGGAAGGAGGTGGGATCTGAGCTGGCACTCATCCCTTCCGTCGCCAAAGTGAGGAGCGTAACGGCAGCGTGGCCCCTCGGTGACGACGGCGCCGGGCGGATATAGAACAGCAGGACCTCAGTTGCCACCCGTTTTTGGCGTAGCCCCTCGATGGTCGGCGAAGTGAGGAGCAAGGCGGTGACAATGGCGACCTCAGCCTCTGCCCCGGACCAGATCTGGCATGGCTGCAGCGAGGCCCGAGGAGGCCCAAGGATCTAGAGCGGCAGAGAACGACACCGGTGGTGGGTGGACACAGGACTGACGAGATTTACGAGCCTGTGGACAGCAGGTGACAGGTGGTTTGGGTGACCGCCACCGGCCACCGGGCCTGTAGTCTCTTCTGCGATGCCCCTTCTCCACCTTCTTTCAAAACTGCCGTCAATGGCGACCACGAGCAAGAGTAGCCATCGAAGCCGAGCCCACCACGCACCCACCGTCACCGCGTCTTCTTAGGCGGGATCCAGGCTTAGGCAGAGGCGGTCCTTGCCGGCGGCGTGCTAATGCAGACGGACTTAGGCTCTGTAAGGATTGACAGATCTAGCGCCTCCTTCCCTACCCTGCCCGTGGCAACCACCTCTGCCATCACCGCCGATGACGGCAGGGGGCAAAGTATGGGGAGGCTTCATCACCGATGCAGTCTCCATCCCTGCTGTCGCCACCGCTGTCATCCCTGGCGCTTCGGTAGGGGAGACCCTATACGTGTTGACGCCGGGTAGGGACACTGGCACTAACGAGAGGAAGCACGACGCTGCCCACAAGCTGTCTTACTGGTCAGGCCAACACCAAACTCCTACGCACTGGTTGTTGCCCATCACCGACTCCAGCTAACTTCAGCTCCTCCACGTCGTCATCCCCTCTGCACCACCGGTGTCCTTCCAACGTAGCTCTGCCCATCTGACCCGATGAACTGGCCATGGTGTTTGTTCATATTGTGTGTAAAATTTTTATTCTTCCATTGTGTTGTGCGTGTGTGTCACGCCTAGAAATTTAGCCAATTTCCAGACTATTTTGTGTATTAAAATCCCTGTCTAGGAATCAAGCTAGGGTACACAAAACGACAAATCAATAAACAATTCCAAACGTAAATAAAGCGTAAATACTTACAGAAGATGCCCTTAGTCCTCACACAGAAGAAAACAGTAGCGGAAAGACGAAACTAGCGTGACTTCAGCTCCACACCACAGGCAAGCTCAATTGGGGTATAAGCCAAGGTTTTCACTTCTGAAAGGGGGGAATATAGCAAGGCTGAGTACCACCCACCGTACTCAGTAAGCCACACCAATGATGCATTTGTGCATGGGATTTCAAAGAGAGGCTGGTGGCTCATTTGCGTAAAAACAGTTGTAAATAGTAGTAGTTCGCAAATAGTAAAAAATTAATTTAACAATATTAATTTTCCACCGATTAACGTTACACCACGTTAACCAGGCCCAACCGTTCCCAACTGATTGACGTTACACCACGTCACCCAGTCTCCACTGATGAACGTTACACCACGTTCACCAGACTCCTCTGGTTACCGTTACACCACGTTAACCGGACTCCACTGATTAACGTTACACCACGTTAACCAGTCTTTCCTGATCAACGTTACACCACGTTGACCAGGCCGCACTGATAAACGTTACACCACGTCCACCAGGCGTCACTGATGAGCGTTACACCACGCTCACTAGTCTCCACCGATTAGCGTTACACCATGCTAACCGGCCACCCTCGATCAACTCAACCACGTTGATCGGACTCCACACCTTTCACCACGCCAGTTTCATAAAATCAGATTAAATATCTAAAGATGAGACTAATCACGGTGAGTCTTGACCAATATGCTTATAACCACGGGCGCGGCTATTCGAATAGATTTACTCTAATCAGAGGTGTACAACTTTACCCACAAGACACAGCCTCACACATGTTTCCGTGCGTCGATGTGTCACCACGATACCCCGCAAGAGACTGTGACAGGACCGTTCATGAAATCTCTCCCTAACCATCCATACCACGCTGAGGTTGCACCTGCCGACAGGACACGCCATATTGGCCAGGCTACCCCCTTGCGCCACGGTGAATCCGGAAGCCGATCAACCCTACCCCGGGCCGACCTAACTCCATCATACCCACCCTCTTCTTCGGTGCTTAGGAGAGGGAGAAGAAACACTTTAAGCCCAGTCGTTGCCCACGCTGGCTTGTGAAAAGTACGGGTAGTTGTCTAAGTGGTTCCCGCGAACCGGTCCTTAATTGCCATGAGTGTGACAAGCAAAACCATACACCCACAGCCCACCATTTAGGTCCAATTTTAGTAATTCAATATCAGCCTATCCAAAGTCCCATTTTTCCAACATTGAGTCGAACCAAATAAAAAGATAATATTTAATTCCCAGATGAGCTATGTTGCTAAGCATGGCTAAGCAGGTCCTATCTCTAGCCAAGTCATCCAATGAGACCTAAGCTAGTCAAATTATCACCCAAAGTTATCAAGGAATAGATAACAAATAAACAGGGTCTCAAGTAAGTGGATAGGTCATCCCATATTCCATGTAATTGGCAAAACATGTAATTTATTTATAAATCATAAAATATTTCACAAAGTAGATTCAACATGCTCAAGGATGAATGTGTGACTTGCCTTGCGACCAAACATCTTCGATTGCTCTTCTGAACTCTTCCGTAGACTTCGCGGTCCTCCGAAACAGCGATTATACGCGACTACACGTAAAATGATAAAAACCCTAAGAAACTCCAAATAAAAAGTACATAAAAATTACATAAACAAGTAAAGCATGATTTTAGATGGATTTAGGAAGAAGAATGGGTCGAAACGGAGTTCAGACGGAAAAGATACGGCTTCCGGAATATCGAATTTAGAAAGAATTCCAGAAAGAATTGGAAAAGAATATTCCCTAGAATATTCTCTGGATTTTGGGATTAAAATAAATATTTTTGGCTGTGTGCGGTTGTGGGGGCCACTGGTCAGGGAGGTGGTTCACAGTGGACCTGATTCATGGATCCGAGGAAAAAGGTAAAGTGGTGGACTGGAGTGAGGTGTCTGTCTCGTGGATAGAGAAACGACGTCGCTACTGAGGTGGATATCGATGTGGCACGAAAGGTGAGATGGCGATGAGGTAGATCAATGACGAGGAAATCATGGCTGAGGTAGCAGACGAAGTGGTCTAGTTAGGATTGACGTGGCATCAGATTTAGACGTGTGGAGGTGGCTGGATTAGTGAGGTCCAATGACCCAAATTGAACTCGAAAGGATCGGACGGACGAGATTCGATCAACGGTTTATGAAGATTAGATGGCTTGGATACATATACGTTGGGATCACAGGGGAGAGGGAGACGTTGGAGTCCGTGCAACAGTGGCACGCCGAGGGGCCAAAACGAGCTCGGCCATCCAAGGCGCAGCACAGGAGACACGCCGGCGCAGCGGCTGGGGAGAGTGATAACGATGGTAACGGTTGACAGTGGCACATGGGAAATGGCGCGGCCAGGGACCAGGAGCAGCGGGCGGCGGCGCTGAGGGGGAGACGATGATGGTGGGACCGATGATGCGACGGCAACATGGGAAAAAACGACTAGGCGATGGCGAAGACCTTTTAGCGAGGTGGCAACGACGGCGATCGACTGCGACGCGGCAGAGCGGCCTAGATGGGAAGAAGAGAGCGTCACCGATGGGAACACAGGGCTCACCGGCAGCACTGGATCACGGAGATGGCGACGACGGCTCATCAGCCGGGACGACGACACAACAACGACGACCAGCGGTAGGACACAGAACAGGCGGCAGGCTGGCACAGAGCAGACACAGAGCAGGCGGCCGGCTGGTACAGAGCAGGCACAGGGACAAGCTGGAAGAGACGGAGGCGAGGCCGATGGCTCGGCGATGGGCGGCGTCGACGACCATGACACAGGGATTCCGGAGTGGAGAAGATGGGGACGGCGAGTAGGCTCGGCTTGCGGGCTCACCGGCGGCAGACGAGGGCGACGACCGGCAACGAAGCGACGAGGACGACGACGACTCGGCTACGAGGACGGAGGGCAGCATCCGGCAAGCAGGACGGCTATCGGCACGGCCGACACGGCTAGGCGCCGGCAACGGCAACCTAGAAGCGGAGCAGGGCGGCGGCACGGTGTGCAGGGGAGGAGCAGGCCGAGGCGGCGGTGAAGATGGGGCGGTGGCACACAGGAGAAGGGCGGCGCTGGGCTTCGGGAAAGGGAAAGCAGCAGGGGCCGGCGCCGGGCTAGAAACGCCAACGACGAAGAACGGAGGGAGGAGAAGAAATGGGCGCTGTCAGGCGAGGCGCGGGCGAAGCCAGGCGGCGAGGCTTCGGGCTTGGGGGCAGAAGAGGCGGCACGGCAGGGCGACGGGAAGGATGCGGTGATGTCCGGCGGCGACAGGGTGGCTCAACGCGGGAACGGCGATGGCGGTGTAGGTGACGATGGCCAGCAGCGACCTCGGTAGGTTGGAGAAGAGGAACGAAGTGCTGATTACGATGTCGAGCAGCGGGCGTTGGGCGACGACGGTGGAGAAGGGAGTCGGGCTCCGGGTAGATGGCGACGTCGGCGGCGACGGAGCATGGCGCTGGGACGGAGGTACCGATGGCGGCGCCACGGCGACCGACGGCAGGGGGGACGGCGAGGAGTGGCGAAGGGCAGTCTCCCGATCCGTGAGACTCCGGAGGAGAAAGGGAGGAAGGCGACGGGCAGTGGGTTGGATGCTCACCGGTGGCAACACGGCTCGGCCGGGCGTAGGTGGCGGCAGTCCGCGCGGCAGCGCGGGCTGAGGGCGAGCAGGGCAGCAACGCGACGACACGGGGCGGCGCGGCGTCTGTGCGTGGCGAGGAGGCGCAGGCGACGGCGGCTTTGAGGGAAAAATAGGAGAGGGAGGCTGGGGGTTCCAAATATGAGCTCCGCGAGGCGAAGACGTGGCCGTGGAGGTGGTTTTGGAGCGGGAGTGGGCGCGGTCATCACGGCGTCGTGGGCATGATACAGCGCCGCTTCTCGGGGAAGTGGGGAGACGGAGACGGGAGGTGGAGGAGACCGGGTCCAGGGCGGCGTGGGCCGGGCGAGCGAGGCCGGGGAGGGACGCAGGCCGGGGGAGCGAGGCCGAGCTCGGCCCAGGCGGCGGCTCGGCAGGCTGGGGTCCCAAGCAGAGAGAGAAAAGAGCCTGGGTAGAAGATAAGCAGGAGAGGGAACCAGAAAGAAAAAGGAGAGAAAAATAAAATGAGGAAAGGAAAACTGGAAGAAAAAGAAAAGAGAAAAAAAGGAGAAAAGGTGGGGCCTTTTTGGGATTTTCCTGAAATTATCTAAATTTAGAATTTCAAGAAGAATTAGGAATATCGGAAATTGGGGAAATTGTTCGAAATTTTGGAGGATTGCAAACGTCGGCGTATATATATATATATATATATATTTGAAAAATCAAAAGCGTCGAAACACCTTTGGAACTCGAAATGTTTCTTCGGAATCAAGGAAATTCGTCGGAATTTTTGGAATTTTCCAAGCATAAGAATATTTCAGGAATTTCGAGAATATTGTAAGGAGTTAGCAGGAATATTCCGAAATCGGGAAAAATTTGGGAATATTTGCGGAATCAAGAACTTGGGGAAAAATAGAGGGGATTTTGCGTTGACCGGGAAATCAGGATATTTAAGGAATATATTTCACGGAGTTCGGGAAATAGAATAAATGAACTTCCAAAATATGGGGAATATTTTGGAAGTCGAGAACGGGGAAAATAGTTTAGGAAACATGCGATCGACTGAAATATCGGTATATTTTGAGAATCAGAACGTCGAGGAGGTTTTAGGGTTCTAGGAGCGACACGAAACCCCAGAAGAAAAGTAAGTCAGAGTTCACGATGAACGGGGAGGCTTCAAAGGACTGAACCGAAATGACCCGAACAGGGAAAAAGACAGGGGTTTTATTACATATTTATCTAATTATAGAAATGATCTTTGTCCCATTAAAATTAATTCTGGAGCTCCGAATGTTCTATAAAAATTTCAGAGAGTTTATTAAATCATGGGGAATTACCAGAAATAAATGCCACCACGAAACAGATAGAGTTTAATATTATAAATACTTAAACGCTTAAAATATTCCAACAAAAACCCCGGGAATATAAAAGCATCCAAGCATTTATTTAAAATTTTCAACTTGGGATTTTTAATATTAGAAATTTCAAGATTTTATTCAAACACGTTTCTTAAACAAAAATTTTCCAGCATATTCTTGTATTTCGATTTACCCAAAAATAATTTTTAATTAAAGTGATTTTTAGGGCGTGACAGTGTGCAAACTCTATTCTTTTCGGTCTCGTGTGTTTTAGGGCATAACTCATTGTATGAGTGAAAATTTCATTCGCGTATTATCCTGGAGTAAAATACATGCTATCTATAAATTCGAAACCTTACATAAATACGTGTTACTAAAAATATCGCTAGCTAAAAAATAAATCGTGTTCGTGAGAAATTAAAGTGTCAGTAAAAATGTTATTGAGAATGTCCTACGTGGATGTCTTTTGCATCCAATGAGAGAGAGGGCACAATAATTTTTTTACTCCAAGAAAAGGACACCGGAGGAGGATGGAATCATGGAATGATGTGAAAAAGATATAAAAAAGAGGGCACAATAATTTTTTTATTCCCAAAAAAGAAGACGCAGGAGAGGTCGGGGCGCCGGGAAAGGGGAGCCGGAGGGGTCTCTAAGGTTAATTGTTTTACACGTATTGATGGGAAGGGAATAAGAGAAACGGAAAAAGCGGATAGGAGGAGAAGGAGAACGCGAAAACGGAAAAAGAGGAGGCGAGCGCTCCGTGGGGAGATTTTCCGGTGAATTTAATCCATTTATTTATAAGTATAGTGGTTGATACCTACTCTCGCTTTGGTCTTGACGTGTACTAATAAAATAGCCCAAAATAAATGTACTGGGGTAGTTGATCACACACTCTTCTAGTTTGGAGCTCTATATAAGCTTTGGCACAAGGGGCATATGCATGCCACTCCCAGGTAAGACGGGTGACGAAGGTGTAATTAAGATGGAGATTACGAGCACCGCGATGCTGAGGCCGGTGTACGGCGCGCCGCACCGGCTCGCCGGCGCGGAGGTCCAGCTCACCGTGTTCGACCGCGCGGCGTTCGACCTGTACGTGCCCAGCGTGCTCGCGTACCCCGCGCCGGCGCCGTCCAATGAGGCGATCAAGGAGGGCCTCCTCAGGGCCGTCGCGGCGTACCCTCACCTGGCCGGTCGCCTCGCCGTCGACTGCCGCGGCCGCCGCTTCCTCCACATCAATAACCAGGGCGTGCTCGTCGTCGAGGCCACTGTCGTCGACGCCGACCTGACCGACGTGCTCGCCAACAGCGGCCGTGCCATGGCCACCGACGTCGCTGACCTCTACCCTGCAATGCCCGAGGCACGAAAGTAACTTTTCCTTTGCTTTTAATATGTCAGTGTGTCACGTACTACATGCAATTGTGCTACGTTTTGTTGTGACGTTGGTGTGCGCGTGGTGAACTACGTCATGGCAGGACAACGTCGGCGCGGCGCTGCTGCAGATAAAGCTCAGCCGCTACAGGTGCGGCGGCCTCGTCGTCGGCAGCATCTGCCACCACCACACCGCCGACGGCCACTCCATGAGCGCCTTCTTCACCGCGTGGGCGAGCGCGGTGCGCGAGGGGAAGGGCTTCACCGCGCCGACGCCTTTCCTCGACCGCGCCGCCACGGCCGTGCCCCGCAGCTCTCCGGCGCCGGCGTTCGACCACCGGTCCATCGAGTTCGAGGGAGGAGAAGCCGCCGCCGGCGGAGGCAGGTCCTACGCCGTCGTGCCCATGGACAAGATCAAGAACCTGACCGTGCACTTCACGGCCGAGTTCGTCGGCGAGCTCAAGGCCCGCGTCGGCGGCCCGTGCAGCACGTTCCAGTGCCTGCTCACCCACGTGTGGAAGAAGATCACGGCGGCGAGGGAGCTGAGCCCGGAGGAGTTCACGCAGGTGAGGGTGGCCGTGAACTGCCGGGGCAGGGCCACCCCGGCCGTGCCCGTGGACTTCTTCGGCAACATGGTGCTCTGGGCGTTCCCGAGGCTCCAGGTGCGCGAGCTCCTCCACGCCAGCTACGGCGCCGTCGTCCGCGCCATCCGCGAGGCCGTGGCGCGCATCGACGGCGACTACATTCAGTCGTTCGTCGACTTCGGCGGGGCAGCGGACGCACGCGGTGAGGAGCTCGTGGCGACGGCGGCGGCAGCGGGCACGATGCTGTGCCCGGACCTGGAGGTGGACAGCTGGCTGGGGTTCAGGTTCCACCAGTTGGACCTCGGCACCGGGCCGCCGGCGGCGTTCCTGCCGCCGGACCTGCCCGTGGAGGGGCTGATGGTGTTCGTGCCGTCGCGCACGGCGAAGGGCGGCGTCGACCTGTTCATGGCCGTGGCGGAGCATCATGTCCAGACGTTCGAGCAGATCTGCCACTCCTTGTTGGAAGGACATGGCCATCATGTCGGGCCATCTCACCTTTAGATGATGATATATCCAAAATATAGCAAATCCTAGCAGCAAATGCTAGCTATGAATCTTGACGAGTACATGTCTAAATTCATAGTTAGAAATATTTATATTTTAGAACAGAGGAAGTTGTAAATTATTGCATACGCGAAGCAAACTTATGTGATTACACTAATTATATTTTAGGATAGAGAGAGTTGTCAATTATCGCATATGCAAATTAAACTGATGTGATTATACTACATCCCATGTAGCACCATGACGCTACAGTGTTTTCTCGTGCACTAGCTACAAATTACAAATTTGATCTATAAAAAGCAAATTTTGTATTGTGTGCTGGATGCTGATGACTAACGCATTACCCGAAGAATTAAAGTTTAGAGAAGTTTTGAACATTCGGAGCATTTTCACTGGGATTTCAGATTGTTTTTATCTAAACCAACCACTCCATGCTCTACGAAAGAGCGCAATATGCACGCGTAAGCTAGCGCGGGCGGTGCCGCGCGTCTTTTCTGTGCAAAATCATCTCCATCAAACAAAGTGGATGATATCCATGACCTAAATCCCAAAAATCATGTGTCAGGACAAAGCTAGAAACCCTCTTAACTTACGACCAGTGCGTTAGGTGTACGTTTCGATAGTGGCCTGGGCGTGTGCGATCACCGATCAACAGACAACAGTGACGAACATACGGCTGATTTGATCCTATCATCTTGGTTAACCTAATCCAAGAAGAGAATTTGACGTCTACCTGATGCTTGTCTGACGCCTGTTTGACTTCTGATTGGATAATTGGATCATCAGAATGGACTGGAAAGATGTGGCGCTATTGCCTTGTTAAAGATACATGTGTTCCAGACCATCGTATCTGCATCTGCCTTGTCACAAAATCTGAATGCAGATTAAGGAGGACCTTCTCTTTGAACCTTAGGACTATTTCGTGTATGTCTACATTGTTCTGTTATCTTAATGTCGGCATGTTCAATGTAATAACACAAGTGAGGCATTGCGCAGCAATTGATTATCTAGTTTTCTCAAAGATCATATGCACAAGGATCAAAGAATGAACAAAACATGACAACCAGGATAAGTCATTCCATCCCTTCATTCCTAAGAGATACAAAAATGATAGCCATGGATGTATCTCTAACAACAATTCAAGAAACTAACTGGAGCAGAAAACGAGCCTCTGGAGCTCGTAAACAGCACAATAACTGAAGCAGGAAACATTGCATATAGCGTCACAATAAGGGTATTCAAGCAAGAAACTGAAAATCTTTCACTATTTTGCATGCTAGCACTAGGTAGAAACTCCAGCAAACAATGCTCATAAAATTTAACTGTAAACTCTGAAGACCAATGCCAGTGTAAAACATACATCACCTCAGCAAGTTCTGAAATTCCTGATACTAAGACACCAAACTACAATTCTGGAGGTAAATATAGGTAATAGCTATCCTACATTTCCTACTCAGACAAATAGCAGAAGAGATTTCATATCAGAATCAGCACCCTCAGGCAAGCACATATTAAATTGAACACCATGAGCATTTCATCCAAAAGGGTAACTCAACCTCTGATACTTAATAAATTTGGCCAGCATTATTTGCCAGCCCAGCTAAAAACTCAACCTCA
This sequence comes from Oryza meyeriana var. granulata, assembly GCA_003991445.1. Taxonomy (NCBI): domain Eukaryota; kingdom Viridiplantae; phylum Streptophyta; class Magnoliopsida; order Poales; family Poaceae; genus Oryza; species Oryza meyeriana. Next base: position 162,986 of record RYFJ01000167.1, read on the forward strand.
GATATGCCTGCCAAAAGACATGGTATGACACCTAGCAATCACAATTGGCCTAAACTGTAGAGAACACATTTGTCAAAGATCAAATGTGCAGCACAAAACAATCAGGAGCAGTCATTGACCTATTCCGTTCCTCATGATTTATAAACGACAGCTATGATGTCTGAAGCTCCTAGGCAGGAAGCATTGCACTAGGAACAACAAGAGCTTGATGGTTGGTACCTAAAACAAGGTACAACGATGGCTTACATGGGGGGCCATGGCTACATGAGGGTGGAGGAGAGCTTGAGGCACTCGCTCTGGCACCTCTTGAGGCAGACGTCGTTCCAGTTGGGCACCTGATGCTGGTTGACGCAGACGGTCCGGGCGCAGGCGTCGGCGCAGGCGTCGAGCTCGGAGACGCCGCAGACGGTGACGCAGGTCTCCGGGATGGGGTCTTTGGAGAAGGCGCCCACCTTCTTGAGCACCCGCTTGGAGGTGCAGACGCGCTCGCAGACGAACACCTCGTCGGAGCTCTTCTCGCGCCCGCGCGCCGCCTTGAGGCGCTGCTCCTCGTCGCGCCGCCGCTTGACGCGGAAGGCCTGCCCGGCCACCACAGCCGGGATCGCCGCGGCGAGGAGCGGCCACCACGCGTCCACCATCCTGGGCGTCCCAAAGCCTCGCCGACGCACGCCGCCTGGGGATATAGACAAATCGAGGGCAGCGAGGATCAGATTGCCCAAATCCCCGCGAGCCACGGGATCTAAGAGGAAATCGTATGCAAGTATCAAACGGAAAATTCTGAAGAAGATTAGGGGAGAATTGGATAGGCACCTTGGGGTTGGGCAGCCTGATTGCTCGGCTGCTCGTCGGCGTGAAGGGGAAGCTGAGGAAGGCGAGGGTTTTAGGCGAGGAAGACGAAGAGATGGGTGTCGCTTCCTCTTCTTTCACTCCAGTTTGTTCTGCAGTTTGGGGATGATGCCCAAGTTGGGCTGCAAATGGGCTGAAAGTTGATTAAGTCTACACACTGCATGCCCAGGAACTCCACAGCCGATTGCAACACGAAGGCCAATTTGAAATATTGGATCATGAAGCAAATTAGTGTCATGGCTGCACTAACGCTACAGTGATATTTGTTAATATAAATCAAAATAACCAAAAGAAGGTATATATTTTAGAAAAATAAGTTTTCAATTATTTAAAAAACCGAATAACCGAGCATACATGTATTTGTGCGAACGCTAAAAGATTTGTCTATATTCGACTTGAAAAATAATATCATATCCTAATAAATTTATTATATTTTACAAACTTATTGAAATATAAAATTATGTTCAAACTAACGCCTTCAAGATAAAATAATTCAAACATCAATTTTTTCCTAAGCGAGTAGTAAATTTAATCTAGCAATTAATCTCACATTACGAGTATGAACAAAATTTAAATTAAATGAATACTTGCGCATGTACCAATTTATTAAAATATGGTTTGTCTCATTTCTTGTCCAAAAGGGAACATCATGTCAATTTTTTTTATGTGCAATTTGTATACAAATACATTCGGTTGGTCTCAAATTCTCTCCAAAAATTACCATCGACCTGGACTCCACCCCAAGTGGTGTGCACCAGGAGGCGTGCCTATTTATATCTAAAATAGTCGCAATAGCAAATTCCACAGTAACACGGTACATTTCAAAGTACATGTGAAACCTCACGAATAGGCTAAACTTTTAAAATAAAAATAATTAATCAGTACTTAACACTACATTACTATGACATGGTCATTCCTCTTCTTCATTGTGCGTGCCAAGTCCTCCTGTGGAGAGTTGATCTAGACTGCCAGGGCTCCCTCGAGAGTGAAGTTCTTTCTATGGCTGGCCACAAAAGGGAGGTGCCTAACCGCTGATAACCTACAGAAAAGTGGGTAGCCCAATCAACAAATATGTCTACTCTGTCAAACCCTATAGGAAACCTGCCAACACTTGCTCATGGATTGCGCATACACAAACGGGGTGTGGAGCCAGATGAGAGCATGGTCGAGGGTCAACTTTGGATTGCTGGACAAGCAGTCTGGAGATTTATCGGAGTGGTGGCTGGAGGCGAGAGGCCGTTTTCGGACAAGCTACGAGAGTGCATTCGATTCGGTCTTGATGTTGATCTGCTGGCTTGTATGGAAAGAACGTAATGCGTGCATCTTCAATCAAACCTCTAAACAAATACAAGTTCTCTTCTCTGAAATCAAGGATGAGATCGAAGTGTGGCGGCAAGCGAGCATCTTTAAAATTGTAAATCTGTAATTTTACTTTCCAGAAGTGTAGCACTCGGCTACACCTCGGGCGATGGGCATTTTGGCCTAGGTGTCCAGTCAACAGGCATCCCTGTTGATGTTTGTAAACTTTGTAAATTCCCCTTCAAGACTTAATAGCATTTGGTCGACCTAATCTTTTTGGCCGGACCAGCAAAAAAAAATACTATGACATGGTCATACATTTGTAAAATAAATTTAAAAGCATCGTACAATACAAACATCACTGCACAAAATATCTTAATGAGAACATTGCAACAATTCACACTGCCATTTAGCAAAAGGAAAAAACAAATTATCTATGCAATCAAGGATTGCAGTTCTTGTTATCCTCTGATGTTATACTTGCACTCAAACTGAGGTTCTATTGGCCGTCCCAAAAGCAGTGGCCAACGAAACAATTACCTGTAATTGAAGTAGTAATTATAACACATTGAGATGTTATATTCAGTAGCTGAAATTTTCATAGCAAACAAGCACAAGGTTCCACGCATGGTACTGTATTTTATTGAGCTCACAACATGCTATTAAAATTGAGTCACCTGTACTTGTTCACCTTCTCCAAAAAGTCTGGCTGAGACGTTATCTATCTATCTATTGAATAATTTGTCAGCAATTCGGCAACCTGCAAATCTGAACAATACGATTTTGAAACTGCAAGATCCAAATTAGTTGGCTGCACTGGAACTAATCAATAGAATGGCGCCAGAATTATACATATCCATCTATATGTATATATACGATATCCTTTCATAAATGTTCTAATAACAGTGGTATGTGGCATCATAAAACAACAGCATTGAGAAATTCAGCAATTAGCAATGTACAAATCTAGCTACTTTACTGACAAATAGATATGTTTAAGCAATCTAACAGGAACATTGTTAAACTTCAGAGTATCAGATAGAGGGAATAGAAGATTGACCATGTACCCATCTTCAATACATGAACGACACAAATACAAATTAAAACCATAACTGCAACCCAATTAGAGAATCTGCAAGGGCACCTTAACTCTGATGCAAGAACTGGTTGGGTATAAAGACTAACCTTATAACCAAGAAATAGTAAAAATTGACAAGGAACATGTTTTGCTAATTTCAGCATTCATGAACAGAATACAATTGACTAATCTAATATCAAAATCAATTGAACTTTAATTTGATTCGAACATATATCAAATATATTTGAGGCGAATTGCAAATTATCATATTGGGATTGTTGCAAACATTTAATTAAGTTCACAGGTAATAATGAAATTAAAGTTCTGCAAACAATACCTTGGTAATGAAGTATTGTTTCAACAAATACTTTTGATTAACTATATCTTCAGTTAAGAACGATTGCATAAGCAACCAAAAGACTGAATTATTCTAGCATTTCCATTTCAGTTTTACATATTTGAACATAGGCATTGATGTCCTTCAACTTCATGACCAGAGAGTTTTATAAGCCCATACATTTCATCAGAACATGTAACAGCATATGCTAGCTGCTAGAGGATCTAGCACTTATGATGTAAAGAGTTCTCCATATGTGGATTGTTCATAATGCAGTGTAATCATTGAATTGAAATTGATTCACAATAAATCTGTAACACCTATTTTCAGAGCTCTGCCGCTTTTATCCATTACATAGAGCAGTGATCATAAAAAAGTAACACGTTGCAATTGTGTAAAAAAAGTCAGCCATGCTAAAAATACAATTACTATCATCTTAAATGGTAGCCGAAGTGCATATTTAAACAAACTAGGCAGTCAAGAGAACTGATTTAGAACATAGGGCGCATGATTTTCTATGAGTAGATTGGAATAGAAATTAATTTTGAAAAAATGCAAAATATTTAAAAATTGCAAACTCTGAAATAACATATAACTGAAGAATGTACTAAAAAGCACAGCCCACGTATGAAAATCTAAGGAATGATGCATCAATTCACAATCTTCAGTGCAAAATTCCTTCGTTGTTTCCACCCACAACAGCCATATATTTGTATATGCATGACATTTATAGCTTTTTTTCCTGATTCACACACAATAGAGATAAGAGATATTGTAGCACTGTCGGGCACAAAGGAACACATCACAATTGTATGTGCTATGCAGTGCCATCAGTCCAATAGCATGGCCTTCCTTTAGTACCAGGAATGTTTATTGAATGAAATTACCAGAATATAAGTTGAGGATTGAACGGAGACAAACCTGATAGGAAGAGTTCAATCGAAATCATTTGCTAGCCAAGGCATCAACCATGAAACTATAAGAGATATCCAAAATTGGAAAAAAAACGTTGGCATGGGCATCACCGAACAATTGCGAAGCCGCCGCTGTCACCTAGCAATCAACATGGCCAAGTTGCTACCGAACCGTCGCCGGGACTCCAGCCAAGCTGTTGCCCCAACTCTCGTCGAGCCATGGCCGAACCACATATCGAGCTGCCATTGCTGAACAAGCCTAAATCGATTAAAATAACATTGTACAAGAATCAAGTGACAATTTAAAAATGCAAAGATCTTGCACAGAGGCCTTTGAGAAGATAGACATTACATCCAATAGCAGTACATACTTGCAAAAGGACACTAAATCTCCTTGAACTCCACATAAAAACAGAACACTAAATTACAAAAGGAGCATGTTATCAAATGTTTGACAATTTCAAATTTAAATAGTTTCAGCTTGGAATGGACTTGCATACAATACACACTTTACCTTGATGTCCAGCCCAACCACATGTTACAGAGGAAAGAGCAATTACTGGTGTTGACCCATCGAGGGCATTTGCAATGTGAAATCAATTGTTAATCTACCTGAAACGGAAAAAAAGGTTATATCAAACATTATGTCGGCAATACAACCCGCGATCTATTTCATCGAATAATATGACAAAAAAAAAATCCCTTGAGCAATAGTCTTGAACACCAGCCTTCCCCCCAACTCAGATCAGTAGCAAGATCATCCAAGCTATTAACTTACAAAATGATAAGAATCATGTAATATTTTGTAAGCAGCAGAGCATTTTACTCATGCAAGAAAAACAGATAAAATGCATTTGTCAAATATTGAATTGTGTGAACTGCACAAACACAAGGATATAGCTTACCGCACTGTACAAAGAAACTGATGATTCCTTTATAAGCAGCATTTTGGGCATAAGGACCATCAACTATCCTACTATTCCGAAGCATCTATGCAGCTATTTTAACTCCAACTTAATCACCAAAAAACAGTCGCTCAAAAAATAATTCCAACATAAATTTTCGAAACACAACCAGATGGTTCTGATAATTGCAACTACCACTCACAATTCAGCTCTTTTACATTGCATGCAGGTATCACAAAACACTAAAACAAGAACTCTAGTCCTATATCTCCAATCTCACATTCTCAGCATATAATGGAGGAAAATGAACACTTCCAATATATATAAAAAAGCACTTACTTTGCTACTGGCTCCAGGTCTGAATCCAAAGTGATCTGCACATAAAATTTTTGAAGCATAATTTTAGTCCTTCACCTTCAAATCTCTCCCCATCCTAATGTGGCCTATGTAACATTGCATATCCAAGAGAAGGCCCGTCGATCTCGTCCTTGGTGAGGCCCTTCTTCTCTACGAAGGAGCACCGGTACAGGATGGGGAGCCCCTGACCATGGGGTGGGAGAGGAACTTGACGGTGTTCTGGACGTAATCCTCTCTGATGGGCAACGGAGGGACGCCGCAGACCAGTTTGGCGGCGGTGGCTGCTCCACCCACACCCACACCTTGCTGGGGTTGGGATCTGCAACAATCCAATCCAGTCAAACCCAATAAAATCGAATCTAATACAGAGGCGACATGATGATATGGGGGAATCAAGGAGGCAGGTAGGCGGCGGCGATAGGGGCGCGGTGGCAGTCGGGCGCCCGATGGGGGTGATGGCGTTGCGCAATGGAGGTGATGGAGGGAGTCACACAGAGGTCGGGGCGATGAAGCTATGTGCGCGATACAATCGAAGGCAAGCGGGAGAGAGGGCGTAGTCGACGCGCTAGGGTGCGAGCGCAATTTGGGGGCGCGACGGCTGAAGGCGAGAGGGAGAGGGAAGAGGATGGAGAGACGATCTGGGTCGTTGGATTGAATATAGATGATATAAACCGTTAGATTTGATAAATGAGTCATGAGTTATAAGTTAAATTAGTTGGTGCACTATATGACAGATGTTAAAGCTCGAATGGTATGCTTGCTAATCACATAGCACTGAACACAAAAATTCATATTCAGACCTTGTAAAATATAGATAACATTTGGATGAATTGTTTCGTTACTATTTTCGATGAAATACAAAATGTTTTGTTCCTATTTTGGATGAAATACAAAATTTTAAACCACTATAATTTAATTTGCAAACTTTAAATCCAGCATTGATCTAGGATCTAGAAGCTGTACCAATGGGATGCAATTACGTGCTTTTCAATTTCGAGGGGAAAATGCATAAAGCATGCATATATGACTGTCTTACAGAGGGGAAACTATTTACAGCCAGCTATCCTCTCTATTTTGTACATTGTGTAATGCGCGTACTGTATGATTGGGCGCTGGCTTCATAAAACACAGCCCGCCCAAATTGCCTGATCAGATCAACTCATGAACAGCCTTGGAACAAACAGACAATAATCTATGATGGAAAAACAAAATCTCCACCATACTGGTTTCCAGTTTCCACCGGAAGTGTTGTACCATAGGCCGAGAAATAAAAACTAGGATTCTGCTCTTTCGAGACGCGATTTCAAGATTTTCTCCAAAAATGCCAAGGTGTCTGCGTACGACGGATCATTCTTATTGACTGGCTTACACGAGTTTATATGGTCAGTGGACGGCAGAACCTGCGAAAAGGGGAAAAAAATGCTAACCACAAGTTGCAAAGTTGCACCAACTGCTACTACCTTACCACACTTACAAGATGGACGAAATTTGGGAAGCATGCAAGAAGACATGTAGAAACATGTTAGGGGGAAAATGATGGGGTACACGGTATAAAAGTTGATCTGACTCTAATGTCCCAACTCCCAAAATACATTGGGATACCTACAAAATTAACATATAACAAACTCTCTGTTTCCAAACTATTTATCACTGCATGGAAAACTGAAACTAGCTTGGGTTTTGAGTGTTTTGACATGTATAACCATATATTGTTAACATCATTAAGCATGTTAAAGCTGTGCAGGGTACTAAATGTGGATGCATGATCTATCAAGTCCACCATAGTGCGAGGCTACAAGCAATCTCACAATTAACTACACAATGGTATGAACATTACACTGTGGTGAATTGAGAGAGTACTTACAACGAGTTCCCCGTATCCTGGGTATGCAGATTCAATTGGTACTATCTCCATCCGAAGTGCCCAACCACCATAACCTTCAACGATCGGTGTGACTTGGGTCTGTTGTGAAGCCAGTTCACATAGGTATATTAATATTACAACAATGAAAGCGTGATGTATAATTGAATGACAATATCTCCCTTACCTCACTAAAACTAAGAACATTGAGCAATCCTTTACTATGGCGTTGCCGCACAAAATCATTTAACTCAACAAGTCTTGGAGATCCGCTTCTTAACTCGCCAATCTAAGAAATCAAGTGTCATAAGAATACACTGGGATGGACCAAAAAGATCAGCGGCAAGTTTGTTGTGAAGGACAAACCGACGGAGCTGGACGAAACACCAAACCCATACGCCATGGCATGTCTGCAAGCTTACTGCCAAAATGTGGACAGCTATAGAAAACCTGTAATATGAACATAGTTAGATCTCACAAATGTTTGAAAGAATTAACAAACATACGCATACTAGTCCATTTGTATTGTTCAGGAAATTGTCATAATTGTTCAGCTTTGCTTGATACAGCATCTGCTTAACCACCAGTCCTCCCATGCTGCATGTACGTAAATGGGAATAAGTAAGCCTTTTCATCTGTCACAGTTCTTTCAACAATTGCGAACATAGCATCATGTTCATTACCTATGAGTCACAAATACAACAGGACGACTACCAATGCCAGCAGCAATCAACTTCCTTAGCAGCATAGAGCTCACCTCCTACGTACAAATATTATCTCAATTGAATAAATTTCAGAAAGAAGAAACAAATAAGCCACAAGTAAGACTTTGAGCATCTCCAACTACAGATCATCAGGTCAGACAATCACACCCTAGAACCATGGAGAGTTTTGGCCAAATTAGCAATAGAACAGACAAAAAACTAACCTGAAGCGGCAAGCTGGCACCAGTCCATTGTGTCAGATTGGTCTGCATAAATCATTTGAAACCAGTAAGACCTCTGAATATATAAAAGGAACAAGAATGTTATCAGCAGGGAAGCATAAAATGTTACCAGAATAACAAATGTTTTAAAAGAGACCAGTCTAAACCTCCCTACATAAAGAACATCAGAGAATTGAACAACAAACCTTGTATTTGACTGTTAAAAAACGAGCTTGAGGAAAGTCTGCTGCAAGCCATTCTCTTGGCCAACATGTGCCCTCTTTGCCAGCATCTTCATCTATACTTTCCACCAAACCTGCTTTGGTGGTTGATGACTTGTCATCAGCTATCCGCCATGAGTTGAATGGGCCACCACGAAGGCCATGGATGAACACGACATCCATTGAAGGGGGTGCACATTTGGATGCACTGCCTAGAGCATTTACTGATGATCCAGTTTCAGAGTCACCACCTTCTTCAATGCAACAGTCATCCTTACATTTCTTTTTTGAAATTTCATGACCTTTGTTGTCCAAATGAACCTCAAGAGGCAATTCTGGATTTAGCAAGAACAGAGCATCTCCAAATTGAGGACATTTTCTTTTGAACTCACTTTCTGAATCAGAGTATTCATCAGAAACGCTCCCCGTATTTGGATTCTCAGAGCAGAATACATTTAACAAAGTTAACCTGCAGTAACTTTTTAATTTTAAATCATTGCAAGGAACTCGTCCACTTGCACATTCCTCAAGCCACTTGCACCATACATCATCAGAAAAAATTGCCTTCTTTGAATTGGGTAGAAGAGAGAGAATGGTAACCAGCCGGCCAGCATGCCTTCGAATATGTGCTGCTGGAGGAACTCGTACACTAGAAGGATCGGCAGTGGCTTCATTAGAAGAGTCATTAGAAGTAGACACATTCTTGTCTTGCACTTCTCGAATTCGTGATGCATCATATGCTTCAATAGCAGCAAGCTTCTCATAATCATCACCCAGGAGGATGCGCCTCAGCAGGGAAAGAACTCCTAAATCAGCAATTCTCTTTTGGCATGCGCCATCCTCAGAACAAAGCTCTGCTAGTGCTTTTATTCCCTTCAACGTAGCAGATGCCGAGTCAGCAGCGTCAAACTTAGGTGGGCTCTTTTTATTCAAGTTCTTCAGAGCTGTAGCAAATGGTTCAAGAGAGAAAAAATCCGAAAGGGGTACTTTGTCACCAGAAGCAGGATCATAGTCTGACTGAACTGTTGCTAATTTCACAACAGCCGTAGCTAATTGATTCAAGATCTGAGTCGCAGAGGAAGCATTATGATGATCAACTTGATTCTGTCCATAATAAAACTTAGTATCAGAACAATAGGAGGAAGAACAGGATTGTGAAAGAAAGCCATTAGGAAATTAGTAATATCAGGAATTATACTAAAGCTTCATAACATCTATACTATTTTAAAAGAGGCTAGTGGTGGTGGTGAGTGGTGAATCTGCCACCACCACCAACTCCCTACTTTTTGTGGAAAAGGAAAATGACAGTCTGGGGTCAGAGGGCCCACATGTCAACCATCCCACCACCAACTTTCTACTTCTTGTGGGAAGGAAAAAGGACAGTGTGGAGACGGAGCGCCCACGTGTCAGTAACAGATCTATGCAAGAATTAAGAGATAATATATGCACAAAGTTATAGTAATAGTGGGTTAATTATAATTTTCTTTAATTAAAATCCTGTTGCAACGCACGGGCAATATGCTAATAAATATAAGTTATACTGTAATACCCAAAAAGAACAATACTTGATGAACAGAAAATGGCAGATGATAGAAAATCTGAAACTCTGAACAAGAAAGTAGCAGCAATCAAATATTGAAAAAAATCTTCCAAACAATACAAAATAATGAAAAGAAAAAAAAACCAAAACATGCATGATGCATAGAAATGTTCCAAAAAGGCACAAGCGTAACTCCAAAAGACTACTGTAAACAGCTTCTGTCATAAAGCACTTTGAGTCTGCAAAGAACAAAGTAAAATTCATATATAAATTGTTCAGAGCCTTGTTGCTTCACAGTTAATACTTGTGATACATAGTAAATCTTACTTAAATATGAACATATGGCATACAATAATATACAGCTGATCTTAAGTTATTGACGTTCCTATATTTTCAGTCTGACTATCATCATGTTTATTTATCTACAACTCACTTATCAATCAACGTAACTATTTTAATGTTGAGGTGTACAATTGTACATGCTTAAGATATTAAGGACAGTTGGCAGCACACACATTCAAATATATATTTAATAATAAACAATACAAAGATTCTTGCCTTCACTCTCTCTGGTTGAGGCTGGGTGGTTCCTTTCAAATTCTGTGTCTTGTTATCTCCAAGAATCTCAAAAAGCATGAGAGCCAACCATCCCTGAGAAATCGGTACAGAAGCTGGTCCATAGTCTTCAAGAATGCACGAAAGTATTTTAACAGCAGTGACATTTGTTATTTCTGAAACAGATTTATCAAAGAGCCAACGAAGAAGAATGCCGGACCATCTTTGAGTTTCTTCGAGTGACAATGGAACTTCACCAGCATAGAGCAAGCTGAGTGCAACTGCTAATGATTCCTTCATCCTGCTCTGAGCATTCTCATTTTCTATCTTTTTTGCAATACTACGAAGAAGATGAAGACCCTTCTGTCTGATCACAAATTTCGACTCATTGCACCTTATCATGGATAATAGGAAAGTTGATAGTGACATTTGGGCCAATGACATGTCACCATTCTCGGCAGCCTGAGAAGCTGTTAAAAGAAGACTTGAGCACCAGTCAGGGACAGAAGGAGCCAGATTCAAGTTCTGGTCTTCCAAAAGAGCTCGAGCCACCATGGCTCCATGCCACTTGACAGTTCTTTCAGGTGCTTTCAGTGCAGTTGTGACGGCATGTCCATCACTGTCAAGTTCTTGAATACGAGAACGATTTAAATCAGATGCAATAGCCCAATTAGCAAGAGCCCAAGTAGCAAAAGGTACAGCTACATGCTCCCTCTGCAAATCATCCCAGAGGCCTGGAACAGCAGCAGAACTTAACTTCTCCACTAGTGGAGAATCAATAACAGTCTCCTGCATCAATATTGTACTATTCGAAGCTCCCACAATACCATCATCCGAGTTGTCCGCCTCCAATGAGTTTATTTCTCTAGAGAATCCCAAGACGGCAGTACCACCAAGTACCTTAATCCCTATCCCTTTTAATCCACTGTCACCATCATCACTGTTATTATCATCATGGAAATCAAAATGCATCCCCCCTTGCTCAATGACTTCGATGGCTGCTGCAATATCTCTTGTATCAGCGTCTGAAGGCAATAAAGGCTGAAATGACGAATAATCTGCATTATCGCAGTTGGAAGTGATGATGTCCATAAGTGCAGCAACAAGCATGCTCCTTCCTTTAGAATGGTCTGAGACATTGAATGAAGAGTATCCCGAGTTCTGTCTTAACAAGAGGGCAATGTATTAGGTACAAACAACTCATAATGTTAAGTCCAAGAAAACTGGAAAAGCTAAATGGTTTAATAAACTTATGTTGCTAGATTAAGATGTGCATGAAACATATTATATATATATATATATATATATATATATATATATATATATATATATATATATATATATATATAGAATGAATAATCTGAAGAAAAAGCACTGCCAGCAAGCAAAAAAAGAATTTGCATAGAGGAGAGTGGAGATTGCCAAGCCATCAAGGAAAATGAATTATATTTACCATTAACTCCTAGGTCTTGATAATCCATTAAAAATGGTACATGACTGGCATGCACATACATAAGTACATAACTCATTCCCCCATGCAGATATGTTATTTCAACATCAATTGCATATATTAAGAGTTCGCAATCTGATAACCTGAGGGCCAGAGGTTCCATGCCCACAAAGACATGGGATGAACATAAAAATGCCAGAAATCTCAGAGCACATGAGAATGCAAATTTTATTTTCCACCTATAATCAAGCTATACCGATGCACATCTCAACATCTGAATCCTATAACATAACATATGAATACTGAAATTCCTAATACAAGAACAAATCATGCTACACCAAATCAATGATTCTCAACTAAAAAAGAGAAACTAACAATTCAATATGAACATGTGGTCAAGGCACACATGAAAATTCAGAGTTTTCTTGTCTTTATCTTGCACAGAGTGGTTACACTTATAACAACAATCACCCAGATTAGAGCCAGCTACATTGGCATACTCGCATAATTACACAAATCACAAGATTCATTCTGTTAAGCTACATTACGGCAACCAGGCAAACCAAACAATTCAAAACTAACACCTGAAGACATCACCTTCTTGCCGCGTTTGGGCTGGTAAGAGAAGATGAATTGGAGGAGACAGGGGACCGCTCGTGGTCGACCAAGCACAACAGGCGCGACCCATGGATCCGCCAGCAGGTGCGCGAGCGCCCGCGCGGCCTCTGCCTGCGTGGTCCTCCGCACGACACTCTCGAGCAGCCAGTCGATGACGGCGCCGCCGCCCGCTGACACGATTGCCGCGCGGCGCGCGGCGCTGGCGGCCGCGATGTCGGCGAGCAGCGCGGCGACCCGGAGCTCGAACCCCGACCGCACCTCGTGGTTGGCGGACGACAGGACGGACATGAGCGACTTGCACAGCACCTTCCCCGCCGCGCAGGTCTGCTGCATCCGCTCCACGACGCGCGCCGCGGACGCCCTGGACCTCTCCAGCGTCCCCTCGAGGTCATCGGCGTAGAGGTATACCGTGCCTGCGGCCGTGACGAGGGAGAGCGTGGATAGTGCGAGGAGGGGAGCCAAGCGGCGGGGGCCGCCGTGGTGGGGCGCGAGGTGGTGGTGTGGGGGAGGGGCGGCGACGGGGAGGGATGAGGAGGAGGAGGTCGACGGGGCCGAGGACGCCAACGAGGAGGCGGACGGGGCGGGGCTCGAGCAGAGCGGGCGATGCCGGAGGAGGCGCTGGAGACGAACATTGCGAAGGCGATTGACGACGAGGAGGCCGCGCCGCAGCATCGCCGGGCCGGAGGAGAGTCGAGGCGGCGAGGATAACCGCTCTCCGGACTCCGGGAGCGTCGAAGCTTTCGGGCGCGGCGGTTGCCGGCTTTGCCGTGGAGAGGGAGGCGAGGGGGCAGGGCTCGCGGGAATATTCGCCGGAGAGGAGAGAGAGAAAGACGGTGGTTCGGTGGCTGCGGCGAACGGGCGAAGGGAAGGCGAGTCGCGATGGGCTCCCGGTCGGTTCCTTGATGGGCTAAGTTTGGGTCGTCTCGTCTCCAAGCTTCGGAAACATACAACCCGTGTTCCGTGTGGCATAGACGCATAGTAACGTGGAGTTTGCCAGTTTGGCACGTTGTTTTGAAAGCGTCGGCCTTGTCTAACCAACACGGGTACAATTTCTATGTGCAAATTCAACGCTGTCAATTGACTCAATTCTACTTTACATTCTATACTCTAGACAAAATGTTTAACTCGCAAACTTATTATCATTGATATGTGACAGTTTGAGTATTAGCTTGTCATCGTTTCGTCTATGATAATTATAAGCCGTAATATTTATTAGAAATAAAAAATAAATTTTATATATGTGTTCTTAGCGATTAATAAGTACATGCTAAAAAACCATAAAATCAGTATAAAATTAAGTTTTAAAATTTAAATTTTGGCCGATGCTTATAAGCTAAAAGGTAAATAATAGAGTGACTTATCAATTATCAAGATAGGGAGAGTTTCATGGAATCATGGCAGCTATTTGGATTTAACCTTCTAACACATACGCGAAAACGTTCCTAACATGTGATGAAAGAGAAGGAGGCCAGCGATAAATCCCTTACCTTACTAAATTCCTATTGATATTACAATAGTCTTGTTGACACCCAAATTTAGCTCTACTTTAGATTTATAGCAAGTTCAAACTAATTTTAGAAAAGACCGGAGTTTTTCCGTAGAGCCTGGCCTAACTACCATTGAATAGTCGGTCAGATTGAACAATGAACCGCGGTCTGACTGTAGGTATCCGGACGGTCAGACCTTCAGCCTCGAGTCCGATTCTAATTTAGGTATTTCTCGTGTTTTCTTGCTTGAGGCTAAAGTTTTTAGAGTCATAGTTGATCTCAAAGCCTAATAGGATGTGGAGAAGGCCCTGTGTGTAATGGTCGTATTTTTAATTTGTGTCAAACTATTTTTAATAAAAATCTAAATTCAAAATACGGCTCTTTAATCGAGTTTGGAATTTTTGTGCCATGTGTGATCTCAAGAATTTCTCCAAAAATCAGTCCTAGAGCCCCAGCAAAATCCCCCAAATTTTTGCAAAAATTCAAAACCCTATTTAAAATCAGTTTCCAAAAATTCAAACCTTCAAAACCTATTTAAATCAATCTCTGGAAAATTAATAAACGCCACTGTGCAGCCAGGCCATCCTCCTTCCGTTCTCGGCCTGGCACTGTTCCCTCGCTACGTGGCCCGCTCGGCCTAGCTTGCACGTGCGCGCCTGGGATTTAATCCCCGTGGGCCCACACGTCAACCACCCCGTCTTCGCCTCTCTCCTCGGCCGCCCGATGCAAACGCGTGGACGGACTGGATCGCTTCTACCGCATGGCCCTACATGTCAGCCGACGCACAGTGTCGTCGTCTTCCTCCCGCCGCTCGCCCTTTTCTCTCTCTTCTCTCGATCTGTCTCGACCTCTTTCTCCTTTCTCTCTGTGTTCCGCGCCCATACCGCCTTGTCTCCTCCTTTTAAAGCCCCGGAGCTCCCCTGTCGACCTTACCATCCCCGCGTGGCGTCACCACCGGCGAGAAAACTGCTCCGCCATCGTCGCCACGAGCACTGGAGTCAAAAGCTGGGCACATAAGCTTTTTCCCTCACTGCCGGACGCCAAATGTCAACGAGCACGCGCGGGCACCTCATCCCGTCACTTCACCATCACCTTCCCGTCCCATTTCTTGCCTCTGCCACGCATGACGCAAGCTACAGCGAGCTCCGCCATTGCTGCGTCTCGTCGGCCGAGCTCGATCTTATCTCTGGCTTCCACCGCCTCTTTCCACCGTCCTCTAGCACCCGAGCTTCCCTATAAATAGGGCAACTCCCCCCTTCCTCTGGTCGCCAAGAAAACGAACCCAAACCAGCTCGCCGCCGAGAGACCTCCTCCGCCGTGTTCTGTCCTAAGCTCCGCCGCCATTCCCAACCACCGCCGGCCAAACCGCTGCCACCGCCGAGTTCCTAGCACCACCAAGAACCTCCTCCGCCATTTCTCGTCACCGATTAGCCTCTGGATCGAAAAACCCCAAATCCGCCCGCCGCTGTCCGCCATCGCCGCCGCTCTGTTTCTCGCCGTAGACGAAGGTAAAGCCCACATTAACCCCTCCCAGCTCTTCCTCACGTAATGCCGCACTTAAGCCACCCAAACCCAAGCCAATCCGCTACCTGCATGGTCGCCGGTGATGATCTCCTCCCTCCGCCGCCGCCGCCGGCTCTAGATCACCGTCGCCGACCATCTTCCGCCACCTAACTGTCCAATCTAAGCCATTCAGTTAATTCCATGTCTCCTCCACTCTCTGCCAATGTCGGCCACTCACCAATCCTCGCCGCCGCCAGCGAGATTGACTTCGGCGATCGCCGGCCGTCGATTCCCCACCGTGGCTGCTCTGGCAGACCGTGCCGACATGGCAACCACGTGGACACCGCGTCAGCCAGCGTGGCCCGCTTCCGAGACCCGGTCCCACCTGTCGGCACCTCTGCCTCCTCTCTCCCACTTCCTGTAGTGCCAAGCCCCACCTATCAGTCTCTGGTTTCTATCTCTCCTCACTGTTCCACCGGCCCCACATGTCAGTCTCTTCCTCTTCTCTCTCCCCTAACCCAAGGACCCCACATGTCAGCCACAGTGCTCCTCTCTCTCTCCTGACCCGAGGACCCCACTATCAGCCTCTGGTTTTATTTTCTTATAGTCCTTTTATTTTCCAAAATAATTTTAATCCTTTTTATTTCTATAAATTAACCCAAACTTTGAAAATTCATAACTTTTAAACCGTAACTCTGTTTGAGCCCATTCAACTCTCAAAATTTTTCTAAAATTGAGATCTACATATTGGCACTATTAGTGTATGAGATAAGTTCTGATTCTTAGTGTTTTTGTGTGTTTTCTTTTTGCAAAGCATAGATGCCGTTTCCGAGGAGTCGCCGAAGGACGATTTTGTTGAAGACTCGCACGACCTCGAGCAAGGCAAGTCACCCTTGACCATATTGAACCCATGATTTAAAATTTATTTTAATTTCTAAAACTCGCATAATTAGGAACACGACTTTTATCGGCCGCGATTCGCAATCGAATCCGTCAGGCCTAACCTACTTGCTGCATATTACCCGCCTTGAATACATTGATGCCCTGTCCTTTGTAATCCTGTCATTTTGATATTCGTACTTGTGTACGGATGTCGATGACCCCTTTTTACCTAAAATAAAACATGATGATGGAAAAATCAGGGTTTTAAATAAAATAATTGTTTAATCCTCGACACCCTTGGTCGAGAGATTGCGAAATAAAATAGTTTTACAAAACTTGGTCATGGGACGTCGCTGCCTGTGTGGCTCCGGCTCCGCATGATTTTTAAAGACCGTTTCCTTGAGGAATTGCACTAAGCATATTACAGTGCAACCACACGGGTGGAATGGGACGCCCCTGGCCAAGTAACTAGTATTCCCAGGATGGTTTTCGGTTGCTAATAAATGTGGAAGCGGTTAGGTGCCAAGAAGGCGATATACCCCCGTTCTTGAGTACAGGAAATGAGTTCCTGGTACTTGGTTGAGAGGACTCATTTATAGGGCAACGTGCTATCCTGAGAAGGCTCTGGAAAGACCTTGTCACGAACCTCCCCACTTAGCCAGTGTGGGAGTAAGCTTGCGTCGTGTGGAAAAAGCGTGCACCCTTTGCAAAGGTTTATGAACTATTCGAACAGCCGTGCCCACTGTTACAGGCGGATGTGAAGTGATTCCTCTAGTGTAGATTTTATTTTATAAATATCTGTGTAATTGTTTTGCGGGTTGGGAACCGTTACCAGAATCGGTCTGTGTGACCGATGGATGGCCAGTGTGGCTTAAAACGGGCCTGTGTGACCCGGGGTGTTGGATGACACTGGAATTGAGTTTGTTTCAGTTAAATGTCAAGTTTTGAGATAAAGAGAATTCACCTAAATGGAGGTACCAGAGGATGGTTCGCTCCGAATCGGAAATTGTGACAAGTCTTCGACTTGTGGAATAGGTCGAGACGCAAGTCTCTTCCCGACTAACTTAACTGTGATGAGTTGTTGCAAAGCAACTCACAGAATGGATTGAAGCGTGAGCTTATTTCCGACAACTCAAAGAGCTCATCTCTAGGTGCCGCTGCGGGTTGTACACAAGGTTCTCACCTGTGTAGCGTGACATGTTTTTGCGCCAGCAAGTCTATGCATAATATTCGTGGGCACCACTATTTGAACTCTAGCGGATAAAGTTATACACTGATGACTTCACCATCACACTGCTGGTGCATCATATTTGATATAATTATTTGAAAACGTTGTTTTTAATTGGAAATGTTAATTAGGAATAAACGATTATGATGTAGGATATTTGTGACACGTGTATCTGTTCTGGATTAATTTTTGTTATTGAACATTTATTCTCAAGAGCCTATGCTGGAAATGGTACATCCCTTACTATCAACTAGGATCGGGAATGTAGCTAAATTCTTCCTGTTAGTCTTAGCACCAAAAAGAAAACCGAAATCTGCAGTGCAAAACTATACCGATATGAATTTTTCGATGTGTAATTTTCCAACCATGCGAATTTTCGTATGTGGATCATGCTCATTGCTTGTCAAAACAAAAAAAAATAAAAATGATCAAACACTCAAGCGAACCTTAGTTTGTGTTTGTAGTTTGTACAAAGTGATAGTTTGTAATTTCAAAAAAAGATCGACCCTAATCTACGGAATTACAGAGCGCGCACCCCCTATGTTCGACCACGCCGGGTGCTCGACCTCGGCCCCCGCCGCCGGCGAGCGGCGTGCTCTCCACCTCGACCCTCTCTCCCTCTCTCGCCTCCTAATATCCGCCGCCACGTCCTCCTCCTCCCCCGGCGCCGCCGCCCCAGCCGTCTCTTCCCTACACGCCGCCGCCCTCAAGCTGGGCGTCCTCCCCTCCTCGCTCCCGGCCTCCAACGCCCTCGTCTCCGCCTACTCCATCTCCGGCCGCCTCCCCTGCGCCCTCCGCGCCTTCTCCCTCATCCCCTACCCTTCCACCGGATCCTACACCACCATCCTCTCCGCGCTTTCGCGCCACGGCCGCCCCCAGGAGGCCCTCTCCCTCTTCTCCAACTCCGCGGTCTCCCCCGACGCGGAGCTCCTCTCCTGCGTCGTCTCCTGCTGCCGCCGCGCATCCGCGTTCCTCGCCGCTCGTGCCGCGCACGCCTACGGCATAAAGACGGCGCCGGTGCTGGCCTTCTACACCTCGGCCGGTCCGGCACTCGTCGCGCTGTATGCGATGTGTGGGAAGGTGGCCGCGGCCAAGAGGATCTTTGATCGTATGGACGGCGAGGACGTGGTGTCCTGGAACGCGATGATTGGGGGTTTCGCTGGTGCCGGGATGAACGGTGAGGCGTGGGATTGCTTCCGGGAGATGCGCGCAAGGGGTGTTCGAGGGAATGCCCGAACGGCTGTGGCTGTGCTGGTGGCTTGTGATTTGGAGTATGGCAGACAGGTCCATGGGTACATGGTGAGAAACCTTGGTGGTGGTTCAAACGTCATTCTGTGGAATGCATTGATGAACATGTATTCACGTGTTGGCTGTGTCAGCGATGCAGAGCATGTGTTCTTTGAGATCGAACGGAAGGATATTGTGTCATGGAATGTGATGATAGGTGCTTTTGCAAAGAATGGGCATGGAGAGAGGGCACTTGAACTTGTGGACGCAATGTTGCGTTGTGGGATGCAGCCAGATTCTGTGACATTCACAACTGTGCTCATGGCGTGCTGCCACTGTGGCTTGGTTGATGAAGGTCTTGCACTTTTTGAGCGTTTTGTGGAAAATTCTGCCCTCATACCTACTATGGAGCAGTGTGCTTGTATTGTGGATTTGCTTGCACGTGCTGGGAGGTTCCGAGAGGCTGTTGAATTTATTGGTCAGATGCTAATCAGACCAAATGCAATTGTATGGGGTGCTTTGTTATCTGCAAGTAGGATGCACCATGTTGTGGAGTATGCACAGATTGCTTTTGAGCAACTGGTTCAACTGGAGCCAGAGAACCCTGGAAATTATGTGACTATGTCAAATATATACACAGAGGCCGGAATGGTTGAGGATGCAAAGAGAGTTAGGATGATGATTGACAGGGAGGAGTTAGTGAAGCCTTCTGGACAAAGTCATGTTCAAGCTATGTAAGAAGGTATATATTGCTATTCTTGCCTGCATTCTAACTCATCATCAATGCTGGCATGTTTATTTTTGTGCTGGGCAGTGCAATTTACTTATTTCTAGCCCACCATCAATTCGGGCATGCTTGTTAGCAGAGAAATAATTATTACCTTACACCATGAATAATCTATATAGGGCGTCAGTTTAGACTTTGTTACAGAAAAAAAAAATCAATTTCACCCCCTGAACAACTGGGTTGCCAACTTTACCAATTGAACTACAAATCCACCTAATACTACCCCTGTACTGTGCGAGAACTTCTAATTACCTCCCTGAAACGGTTTTGCCACAGTGGGTGTATGAACCTTTCCCCTTATTATGTTTAAATGTTTTTATTCCCTATTTCAGTAATTATGCTTAATTGTGTTTTCTATTTGCTACATTCATATGTCGTACAGTGACAGCAAGTAAATACCTTGGCTGCTAGAGTGCTAGGTCTAAGTAAGACCTACCCTTTTCTGTAAGCTTGGTTTCTTGTTGCACCTTCCTTCGAGCAATTGTATAGCTACAAAAGATGCACCATCTCTGTTTCCTCTGTTGTTTTTTGTTCTTCACAATAATGTACCTTTTGTTCATACTCATACGAAGATGGCAGAGACTATGACCAATAACCTACCTTCTGTTTTGTAACTGCACAAAATAGGTTATGAATGCCTCCACATAACTTTGGTTACTGTGATTTTATTCTCTACCCTACATTTTAAAAAGAGAACAATGCAATCTTTTCTCTTTGCATCTCTTCTAACTGGGCAATAGACAAATTGCATGTTAATAAAATTTTCAATGTGCACAGTTGCTTTTAGTTGTCATGATTCGTCTACTACGCTTCAGGGACAACATGCATACCTCCACCACCAACAGTTTGTTCGGTGTCAATGAGGGATATGGGTACTGAAATGACTCCTATTGCAAGCCAAGAACCATTCCCAACAGGAACACCAGTGAGAGCAACAAGTCCAGACTGTTCTAAGCCAACCGCTCCACAAGACAGTAGGTCCCACATCAACTGGTGCCGTTATCAGCCACGGTGGATGTAGCAGTGCAGACTTAAGTGAACAGGATTTGCAAATGAAGACCGGAAGAGGGATAATGCTGCTTGGCACCCAGCTAGGTAAAACCAAACATTGCAGCATGGGCAAGCAAGAAGGAAGAAAAGGTTGCATCACTTTCCCTGGAGATTGTTCCGGTGGAGCAATCTACACAGAATGTAACTGAATTCTGTGCAGCAGCATGATAAGAGGCAGAGAAGGCCAAATATTTGGCAAGGTGCTTAAATTAAAGTATCTTTCTTTGTCTTGTTAAATTTTCCCTTGCTTGGTGACTTATTAGGTTGTGTCCCTTTACACTCCAGGTTTAAATGAGAAGAGATTAAGATCCAAGCATGGGAAGATCAACAGAGCGTCAAAATTGAAGTTGAAATGAGAAAAATCAATGTAAACTATTTCATATCATCCAATTGATGCATGGATGTCAGATACAATGTTACATCTCATCCGAGATTCATTTTTCTCTCGTTTTCAAATTTTAGCGCCATGTCTACATGCACATTAGATAATTATATATGGGAAGTTTGTTCTGTTGGTGACTAGTGTGTTAGCCTTTTGGTAGTGCACATCATGTCACATACATGGTATGAGATACATGCGAAGCTCAAGCTCCAGTGCTCCACTGCTGTTGTGAATTTAGTGGGCTGACTACCTGCTCCACTGTTATCTGAATTCACTGCACAATACTTTCAGTATATACTTCAATTGCTAAGCACATAGTTATTTTTTAGGTAAGCACATGTTTGATTGTGCCACACACAAGCACTAGTTTCTTAGGTTATAGCTGTGAGGCTGCAATGCTTATTATCTTGCCTCGATACAAAAGAAGTAGCATAATGTCTTTGTCTCAGATAAAACATGGCACGTGATAACACTGGCTTCACTTTGTCAATATTCTGACGGCTGACTGCTGACCAGCACTACTCTTAGTGCTTTACCGTTAAGCTTACCCCAGTCCTTGTTGCTACTGCTCCTCTTATAGGGAGGCATAGATGTTCATGTTCAAAATGTATGGCAACAAAGAGCACACAATCTGAATTGCTTCTCTCTTCCATTTTTGTGGAAGCGCCATTGTCCTTGTGCAATGTGCTAGTGCTGTCTGTGCTAATGAATATTCCTTGGTTTCTGTTCATCAAGGTTGAGGTAGAGAGGATGCGAGTTTCTGTTATAATGCATGATTTGTACTTTAGAACTGCTCAGTGAAAACATGCCTTAGTATATGTTCAGAACTTCAGATCAGTTGCTTTAGGTACAAGTAGGCTGAAACTCTGTTGAATCTTCTCGCTTTATCTGCAATGCTAACACAGTGAAAAATATCCTAATCAACACATTTGTTCTATGTAGGTGAGTTATCACCTTTTGGTCTACATTGTCTCAAACATATAGTAGTACTGATGCAGTGGTCCATTCTCACAATTAAAGAGTAATTAGTACTTATGCTTGAAATTTCCTCCCTCTTTGTTATCTAAAAGAAATGGAGGGATAAACGGGAAAACAAAAGAGACAGCTCCTAAAGTGTTATGTATTTCCATCATGCATATGAACTGTTACTGATATAGATTCAGACCTTTAGTGGTGATTTAGAAAGTTTTATCTGATCATCAGTTTTTACTATTTTGATTACAGCTTGCAACCTTTTTTTTGGGAAAGAGTGCTTACATCAAAAATGGGGAAACAAAATAACTGCATATATTGAGCTCTATATTTTTACCATTGCCAGTGGTATTCAAGATTAATCTTGGCTGCAAATTTCATCAACTATCAACATGTTTTGGCTGTTTATTTTCATCCAATTTGTGTACAGCGATCTTCTTTCACATGGAAGCTGTAATCTTCCCTGCAAATCTGGTAATGGAGTGAATGTACTCTAATGTTTCTCGTCGTGTGCTATGGTCAACATTACTGAAAAATCTTTCCTGATTTGATTTTAGTATAGCTATGCATTCTATCGGAATGCTCATGGAGTATGTGTGGGAATTAAAAGCTGGGGGGCACGAAGCTTATTTTGTTCATGTGAATGGCCTGTCACATACTTCAGACAAATGGGACAACACCGCTCCTGCAGGTTCGTGAGAGAAAATACTAATCATGATGTCGGGGTGCTTGTAGGTCTGCCACATAACTTCTTCAGGTACGCGGCTAAACGCCTTTCTTCTGAATGAAATTGGCAAGTAAAGGTAGTTCCCTTTAACTGTTGTTGTTTGGTTCGGTGCCACTGATCTACTAAACAAATGAGGTGAAATTTCATGTACAGAATTATAGGCGCAACTAAAAAGGTGGTTGAGGTGTATCAAAGGATGAAGTGAAAACGGTGTAGAACTAACATAGAGGCATACACCCTGATGATTATTGTGTATGGGTCTATGGAAAGGTCAGAGCACAATATTTTCCAGTTCACTGTGATGAGATGGCCTCAATGCTCTCAAGACATTGACATGTTTTTTCATGATTAATTATTTCACAGGCAGAGCAACCGATGTTTTTTATGGTAATATTCAACGAGATGAAGTAGGGTGCAAGCCTAACATCTGCACTTACACTGCCATAGTGGATGCATTTGCAAGGAAAGGCCAGTGTGAGAAGGCTGAAGAAGTGTTTGAGGAGATGCAGCAAGCTGGGCATGAGGCTGAAGTGTATGCTTATGATGCCCTCACGGAAGATAATAGGTGATCATCATTAATCCATGGCTCCACAAGCCTAAGTTCCTAGTGACAGCTCGACTGAAACCTTCAGATTTCTGCATGTTTGGAGTAATATACCTTGTAACATGTCAATGCACCACAGCCGTGCAGGATTGCAGCAAGGCGCTTTGGGGATCTTCTCCTTGATGCAGCATTTGGTGGGGTGTGAGTGTGACAGAGCTTCATAAAACATCTTGGTGGATGCATATGGAAGAGCCAGCCTTCATGAAAGTACAGATGGTGGTAGATAATTTGCCAATTTTGTGTTAAATGAACCAAGAACATGAGTGCCATTGTGCTACTTTCTGAAATTGAAGGCTTTTGAATTTGCTGCTACTGATGCAGAAGCAGCATTCGAGCAACTGAAGCAGCAGGGGATGATGCCGATGATAAAGTCGTACATGCTTTTGTTGTTGGCGCGTGCAAGTCCACCAACGTGGCGAGGCGAGAGGCGAGAGGTGGTGATGGATCAGCTGCACAAGTCCGGCATGTCATAGCAATTGATAATGCTACGCATATGGTCGCCTTTGTGACAGCTTATGATTATCTGAATTATGGATTATAGGCAGTTGTCCAAATATGTACTAGATTTGATTATCTAGCATGAGTGCATAATGACTAGAATACCCCAAAATGTGATGAGCTGTTTGGTTGCCCAACTTGGGCGTAGATATCTGTGAATAATTTTGGTGTTTGGCAGACAATCTAATTATTTTCT
Organism: Oryza meyeriana var. granulata; assembly: GCA_003991445.1. NCBI lineage: Eukaryota > Viridiplantae > Streptophyta > Magnoliopsida > Poales > Poaceae > Oryza > Oryza meyeriana. Next base: position 187,435 of record RYFJ01000167.1, read on the forward strand.
AATCACAAGCTGTTTATAATTCGTCCAAAGGGGACCTATGAGTCTGTACATCCATGTCATATGTGATCCTTTGGAATTTATATTTTCTTTTATATTTTCTAATTCATAGTATGGGAGGCCTCGGAGTAACTATTGTTTAATTTAAATATAGCCTTCCAGCATACAATAATGTAGATACACGTTTATATGTTTTCAAGTTAGATCATGTCGTATTAACTATTTAAGATCCGTGCGCACGGGCACCCGACTAGTTCATAAGAAACACAATAGAACACAAAGCAGTTGAATTCATTTGTGTTGTCCTCGAGCAATGCATTGGCGCATTGCTCATGGCAGGCAGGCAGGCAATATTTCATCCAAGACGATTTTGTAGATGTTGGGCCAAGCCCCAATGCACGTAAGTACACGAGGAGGCGCGAAAAAGCCCATTACGAGACCAAAGGCCAAGATTCCCCAACGGGCAACCGCCTTCTCTTCTCTCCTCTTCTTCCCCATTCCCAAGCCCGCCTATTCTCGCTTTCGATGCCGTAACCGCTTCCTCCACCTCGCCACCCAGCCATCGCCGGCGCAATGTGGGGCGTGCGGCCATCCTGGCGAGCGCTCGCCGCCTGGAGTTCTCTCCGCACGGTGTTCTCCACCGACGATCGGGCCGCAGTCCCGTGTCTGGTTGCTGTTGCCGCTGGCGCCACCAATCCGCCCTATGTCGCCGATGGTCGTGCTGTCGCCGACGCCCCCCACCTGCTCTGCCGTCGCGATATCCAGCCGCCGCCGCCTTTCCCCCCTTGTTCGGCGCGCGAGGAAGCAATTCGTCCCGCTGATCATCCCCGACGATCTCTCCGCCGCCTATTCATCGCAGCCCAACCTCTCGTCGCTCTTCCCGATCGGCCTGCTCTGCCGTCATGAGCACCAGCCGCCACCGGCCCCTTCCTGTTCGGCGCGCGAGGAACCAATTCGTCACCGCTGATCATCGCCGAGGATGCTCTCTGCTCCGCCGATTCGCGCCCTAATCGCTCGTCGCTCTTGCCGATCGGCCTGATGAGTCATAGGGAGCATTCGGCGCACCCCCCCCCCCCCCCCCCCCCCCCCCCCTGTTCGGCGCACGCGGGAGCAATTGGTCACCGGCACCGCTGATCATCCGCGAGGACGACACTATCTCCTCCGATGATTCATCCCGGCCGAAGCACTCGTCGCCCTTCCCGGTCAGCATGATGCGTCATCGGGAGCATTCCACCGCTGCCCCCTTACGCACCCAGTTGTGCTCAGCGTGGACGCGCAGACGGAGTTATTCTGGATCATCAGTTTGGCTGCTACGCAACTCATCCTCTTGCTGGAGATCTTCTCCCCCCATAAGAGGATTTTCCACAGCAACAACAAGGTAAGTTTCTGCTCAACATTTTGATCATGAGCTATGATTGGCATCCCACAATTTCAATAGTCTCTATTTGCAATGCCACGGCGTAGATAAGGGATGTACTTTCTAAAGATCTCTGCGTATGCCTCTCCACATTAGGTAGTAACAAATTCCAGTTAAATGTGTTTGTTATCAAACTGAAAAATACATGGTTTTTTTACTACAACTGCTTATGCAATGCAGCTTACATAGAACTAAATCAACCAATGTTCATTTGAAGAACATGTTTTTCCTTCATTGCATGAACCAGTACTACAATGTTACATCTCATGGAGGTTTCATACTTGGTGTGAACAGGGTTGAAGTCCCCTATAAAAACAAGAATAGATACTGACGTACCACTAAAAATTGTATGAGCCTCGTCCTTCTGTGCCTCAATTGCCTCCTGACGAGGAGTAACTAAGTTAGGCGTATGATGGTGCCTGAACTCCCTTGGAAGTAGGAGTACTCCATTTAAGAAAAGCTCTCTTGTCAGTTCACAAGTGTCCTGTTGTACTCCCTCCACCCCACCCAGCCAGGAACAGCCTGTAAGAAAAATTGAGACCTGAAGAAATAGTAATTACTGTACACTTACGCTTTTTTCTTGTGTATTGATAAAATAACCATAGAATTTTCAGTATGCATTCCCATTTAGGGTACTGCATTTGCAAAGAATGAGCTTTGAAATGTTCATCATTGCTATCTTTTGACACATGTTTTCATATTCATGTTTATTTTTTTTCTCCATGTAACAGTCCATACGACAGGAAGGTACTCTACCCCCACTCAGTACCCCCCATGTCAGGGGTGGATCTAACGACTTTCTCTTCTTTTTCCTGGGCACGATAGGCTGGATATAAGGGAATTGGTACCTCCTCTAATTCTTTTTTATTAATTTCTTCTATTTTAATTTAAACTACTATTTTTTTCTCATAATCAATTAACAGACAATCAAACCGTTTTTGTCCTAGTTATCCTATACATTGAGCACCGAAAAAAATATATTGTAAGATTTAAAAATTATAGCATAAATATATGGAATTTAAAGTGTAAGATATGGAATTTATAGTATAAGGTTTGACTATTTTCTTAACTAATATGGCTCCTTAGGTATATCTTGTCTCGATAAATATTGGCATATAACTGGACTAGTATAAAAAAATAATCTATTTAAATCATTTCTTTATTCGATTCAAATCGAGATGTTCAAGAGCTGAACGTGTTAAGAGGATTTTAAGAGAGTAAAAGAAAGAGGAGGTTAGTCACCAACCACACACATGAGAGAAATTGCTCACAACTGTTATACGATATACTCTTATTTATCAATCATTTACTAATATTATTAAAATTTCAAATTTTTAACTCAAATTTATTACAACAATGCAGTGTGAAACTAAACATTTGTCACTGTATTCTTCTTTTTGTTCCTTTCTCATTCTTCATTATTTTCGATGATAATGTTGCTAGCTCCAGCCACTAACTATAATGCACCTAAACAATAGCAGCTAGCTTGCGTACCACGCTCGATAGTATATTATTTATGATTTTTACATGAGTTAGCAATAATTATTGTAGATATTAATAATATTGTGTACATCCACGTTACTTAACTAGTTTTTAAAATTTGTGAGATATTTTTTCTAAACCTAATCTAGAATGCTTTAAAGTAAAGATATTCGGTGATATAGATAATCATATAAATATCTATAATTTTTATGGATAAATTAGAGAGTGACATTTGTTATAAATCTGATGACTATAGTGCACTACAAATATTATTCAAGTGAGCTCAAACTTCTCTAACTTGATAAATTTATTGAAAAATACACCAACATTTTGGGGAGCTCTAATGCCAATAAAAATAACTAATTAATGCATTATCCATACATATTTTATGGTGGATTTAATAAAATTAATTTGATTTTATAGAGGTTGATGTGTTTTATGTATAAACACAGTTAAAGTTAGATAAGTTTAATTTAAAAAAAATAAAATGACTTATAATATGAAACGAACATAGTGTAAATAACAACAAAAAAGATATATTGTTAATTTCTATATCTATTTAGAAATAATGTAATAGAATTAAATAAAAATATTGAAACAATTTTAATAATATTTAACATATTTTACAAACCAACTAATTTATGGAACCTTCGGCTATAAAATTCTAGGTCCGCCACTGCCCTATGTGCACCCCTTACAATATCAAATGTGGCACTGGTGTCAATACTTCAGATTTGTTGACTGGGTGATGGGATGATCTATTACCACTCATTAATCCAAAAGTAGACACATGGAGTGACATGGGGTTTAACCGTATTACCCAATAGAGGTTGACTTTCTTTAGGTATTAGTTGTCCCTTATGCTGATAATCTAATGGACAGTTTAGAGCCCAGGCTTGGTCTAGGGCAGCTTTTAATTATTTTAAAGATTTGTGTTCTAGAATAGAGAATCCAGCTTGTGAGAAATGCTATTCTCTTCTATATGACATAAGATTACTCCATCTTATAAAAAGGAATACATCATATATGGAGTTATATGAGTATATGTTGTTGCTTCCGGAGCAGAAATGCCCCATATGCTGTGACACAGTTTAGGGTGCCACGTATATTGTATTTATATGGTCAAACTTGGCGGCAATATACAACACAGACTCAAATACAATCAGGTTGAAGCCATAGTAAAAAAAAGCTAGACCGGACATTGACCCGGTCAGACTCCTGTTTCAATGGTCCGTCGGTTAGACTGTTGAACAAATAGATTTAATATTCCTTCCTAAACATGGTCAATGGTCAATCCGCTAGCTTAGTGGTCGCTGAGGCGTTCTCCTATTCCGGAGAGGTCCGGTTGAAGCTTCAGACTGCTAAGCATCCAAAATAAGAGTCCAAACAGGAGAGGGATAGAGAAATCTATTCAAACATTGAGTCATGTCTCCCTCGATCTCAACATCTCTATGTTAAGATTGTGCCGAAAATCAAACAATCTCTAGCATGCTCCCTTGATCTCAACATCTCTAGGTTGAGATTGCGCCAAAAATCAAACAATCTCTAGCACCCTCCCTCGATCTCAGCCGAAAATCAAACAATCGGTTGACAGCTAAAGCTTTAGTAAAACCATTAGCAATTTGATCACGTGAAGAAACAAAGTGAATCTCTAGTAGCTTCTTGGCAACCCTTTCTCGAACAAAATGAAAATCAATTTCAATATGCTTTGCGGATACATATTGTAAGAAATTACTATTGTTTCCAGCTTCTAGTCTTGTTGAGCTCGATTAGGTTCCCCTTGGAACTCTCCAGCATGTCTTTGTTTGGTGAGTAACATTACGGTGATCTCAATTGGTAATATTCTACTATCAGTATTTTATTATTTTATTAGTAGAAGTGATCTCAACCGTTGATATACCAATTCTGCTACAAGTAGAAAAAATATTCTACTACCAGTAGTTAAGGTGGTAGTAGAAATAAATCTCATCCATTAGATTAAAAAATATGAACAATCTAGATTGATTCTACTACCTCTAGATTGATTCTACTACCGGTATATAGCATTATAAAATACATCTTGTTTGGTAATTCATAAGGGCTTTTTTAACCAAAGCTATACCACTATTAAAGATTTGATAAACTACGAAAACTCCTTCTTGATCTCCTTGTGTTCTTCCTTTTTCTTAGTTCAAAAATGCAAAACAATGGTTAGTGGGTTGGTGGTTATTGGTACTCAGCAGGACAAACTGGAGCTACAGTGGACTGAAGTCAGCCAAACTACCTCTGCATTCATATGGTAATTTCACAAGGCATCCCAAATACCATTGTTCAACTTCATAATAGGTGAAACATATGTTTACTTCTTATTTCAATTAACTTCTTTTGCTTTGGTTCTTACCTTGGTTTCACCAGATGAATTAATGACTAGAAACAGTGTATCAAAGCACCAGCCATCAGAACCATAGCACTGGGAGCCGACTTCATCCTGTAGAAGCTGTATGTGCATTCTATATATCAACATCTACTGTTTCTCTTGTTCAGTTTAGCAAAGACAGCGATGTAGTATAATGTGTACTGATCCCTTTGTTAACGTTGGATATACTCCTTAACATGGTGAACAGTATAATGATCGAACTTCGCAAACTTAATTTTAACGTTGGATATACTCCATGACATGGTGAACGGTATAATGATCGAACTTCGAAAACATAACCCAGCTAATTAGCTTATATATGTTCCCCTTTTCAGTAAACTTTCAACTCAAATCATACCTTCAACCGTAACCTCAAAACTTTGAAAACTTTTATATGAAAACTTTCATACTTGAAAGTATGCGCTAGCAACATATATGCACTAATTAACAATCATGTCACACACACATTATAATCATGTTTGTCCAAGTATAAATGTACTAGTCAGATGCTCGTGCGTTGCACCAGAAGCTTAAATGTTAGGGACTATTGAGCAACCACTGTCCATTATAGAATATACATTATGCATTCCTGTCCAACAATGAAAAGACATAAAAATCTTAATATTTAATATTTAAAGGGCGGTGCTTAACCTGAAAAAGATAAAAGATAAGACAACATTAGATAGGCTCGTAATATAAGCTATGTCGTGATTATCTTATAGAAGACTTGCAATTTCAAATCAAACTCGTTAGTTTAATTTCCATAACCCCTAGCTTGCTACAATTTTCATAAAGCTTTTTCAAGTTAATACTCTCTAGGTTGCTACAATTCTCATAAAGCTTTTCTAGTTAATACTCTCTACCTCATGATGATCCTGGCTTTACCTTAGAATAGAGCTTGAAATTGTTAACAAGTGGATCAGTCTTGTAAAGGACAAGGCATGACGTTAGCTTTAGAGCTTGATCTAATAAGCGGTTCACAATTGTTAAGGGAGATGCTAAGAGACCCTAAAAAATGGATAATTTGTAGCTCCACCAAGCCAATTTTATTGAATTTGAAACAATACAAAGTTATAACCAAGTCAAAATATTCAGCATAACAAAAAATTAAAAAGAATGTACGAGCAGCAAACAGAAACTTAAAACCAAGGAGCTTTAGTCAAGCACGTAGGACGATGAGACCGATGTCTCGAGCTCGAGGACAGAGGGGCTGAAGCATCAAGCTCGATCATCTTCACTAACATGCACGCTGCTAGCTTGATGGCAACGCACTGAGCTTTGACCAAGCAACCAGCCTTGAGGCTATGAGGCCAATGTGGAAGCAAAACTGATAAGTTAAAAAAGAATAGATCAACAAAAGGTAATTAAAAAAACTGATATCACCAAATATACAAAGAGTACATGATGGTACAGAAATACATTAAGATTGTGTATATAGATCAATTTCCATGTTCAACTGTAGGTTAATCAAAAAATCTCTAATGATTCGCATGACTGTAGTTTTCCATATATATGTTCATGTTATGGCCTATTTAAGCTGAAATATATATCATGTGTTGAACTGAAAGAGCATATCATGGCAATACTTGACTATACTGCAGATCTAGTGGCATGCCAAGGTGTTAAATTGCACCATTTGTTTATGCCAGGTGAAAAAATAAAGGCCTGCTTTCCTCTGGACCCAGTTCCAATCGCTAGATAAGTCCTTTTTTTCTCAAACTATTGTGCAAATTGTTCAAATATACAACAATTCAGAAGGCCTAGAAAATACTTTAGTTTGAACTGATCCAGATGAAAAATAGCACAGTGGCTAGCAAAAGTGATCAAATCTACAAACCCAATTCAGAGGCTTAAAATAGTTCTACTAAAACAGGATTCTATTTGCAGTACTTAGATGTTTCAGATGGTATTCCATTTAAATATATAAGTCAATCATATTTAAATATATGTATTAAGGTGACATACAACCAATGAGCTACCAATTTGAAAAGGTCTGCACAATTGACAGAACTAACACTGAGAGAAAATATGCCTTTCAATCTACTGTATAAGACAATTTGTGCCAGGTTGCTACATGTGCAGCTCTTGGTGAATATTTGTTACATCGAATTACTTCTCATACAATGAAATGTTGGCTAAATATATGGCACCACAGGCGAAAGCTTCACGAATGCATAGCTACTCCTGAAGTTTCCTTTCCTTCCAACAATTCCAAACTCGCACCACCTCTTTGATAATATGGCTCATAAACATGCAACTCCCTACCTTCTCAAACAGCTGCGGACAGAGGTCCCACCTCCATTATTGTCGTGACACCCTTCCAATAATGCTCTGCTAGCTTCTTTGCAATTAGCTGAAGAAGACGTTAGTTTTTAAGATCAGTTTTCTTTCATGCAACTGCAAACAGGCTTTAGCAGTCATTACCTCAGTTCCTACTGCGAATGGTTTTCAATTCGAAAAAACTCCCATGGATCATTCCAAATGACTGTCTGATAGTTGTCAAGCAGAACTGAATGCGGCAACGAAATCTAGGCCCCCAATCCAGTCCCTAGCCATTCCATCAGGAATTGCAGAAGCTGCAAACAACCTAGAAAACCAATCCAATGGCAGATCGAGTTTAGATTTTCATCCAATCAATTTTGGTGAAAGTTTGTTTTTTCAAAAGAATTGCTGAAAGCCCAGGATGCCTGCTTATTAAGAGTGAGTTACGTATAACAAAACCTGACAATTTGTCTCAGCAGAAAACTTATAGCAATGAACTACATCGGTTGGCAAATAAGCAACACACCCTTGTTCTTTTGCTTTGCAAGAGAGATGTTGCAGCTCGAAATTTCACTCATCCACCAAGGACCGCCCTACTGGAAGCCCTTGTGTTTTGAAACGTGAATATCATGCCAGCCACCAATAGAAGATGTCACACTTTTCAAATATTCAATAAACCGCCAATCTTAGATTACACTTTGGAGCCACCCACAATAGCCGCAAATGCCCGCTTGGGGTTGAAACAACTCCAACAAGGTAAATCAAGGCTCCTTGCGATTGCGTTACAAAAAAATATAAAAGAGAAGAAATGGAAGTCAAGCATTCAGACATATTTAAAGAACCAGGAAAAAAAGGGAAGCACAAAAATAATGGCTCTACTAAAAAGGAGAGTTACGGGTCAGGAGTTAGCCAGAAAATGAGAAAATCGCAACCTTTCTGCAAAAGAACCCCTGCACAGAGGGTTTCAGAACGTGGTGACTCCCTCAGTTGACGCAGCGCTCTGATGAGCAGTTTCCAAATGTCCTAAGAGATCCAGAAGGGACGCAAACTTCTTTGCAAACCTAATCATTTTCCTCTCCTCCTGTACAAATCTTGACAGAAGCAAAAAACACTCCTTTTGGCACTGACACCAATTCTGTACTCGGCCAATAACATCATCTGCCTTTCGAACAACCTGCATTGTGCAGCATACACAATGCTCTCCAGCATATTGATAGTTAAAAATGCATACATCAAAAGTAGTCAACATTGTAAAAGAATAGAAATAATACCTGTATGCCAAGAAGTTCAATAACCTTGTACAGGTGAGCTAACTAAATTTAGAGTGACACCCTGGCAGCCGCGAATGTCCACAAAAAGAAAAAAAGAAAAGAAGATACAGTTTCTATGACATGTAATCATACTTCAAAACTAATCTACTCATCAAAACTGGCATGATAGATACTTTGGTTCTGAAAAAAAGAATTCACCACGAAAGAAGATGAAGGACCATTAATTAACAATTTCAGGTGCTAGCAAATCCACCAGATACCTACATAATTGGGATTATATCCACGATATCCTTACCAATCAATCAGGCCAGATCCCAAAGACATGCTAAACCGGAGATTATTTATCTTGATGCAACTTGAACAATAAGGTCATCTCAAAATCAATAGACGAATTGCACACTCAGTTCTGTCTGTGCATAACAAGAATCAATTCATAACGTACAAAGTACGCCTATTAATATAAAAAATACTGTGAGTGTATTCATCCAACTACGATGGCCACAAGCACGTATATGATACTAATCTAATCTACAGCCTAAACTCCGTCAGAATTAGTCAACTGAGTATATATCAAAACAACATTATACTATCTGAGAGGACATCCAGTATGGATGGCCCGGGCGTACCAAGTGGCTGGAAAGGTGCCTTGCCCCGTTGCTAATGAGTGCTTGTAGGTGGCGGATGGCGGCTCGGACTGGGTGTCTCGGTGAGTTCTAGCTGTCGCAGGGCACATTAGGTCGGCCCACACAACGCGCTTCACCTCTAGGTCCGCGGCTGCTAGGCCGCCCACGCATGCGTAGCCGTTGCGACGACGCAAGAGCCCGCTTCTCCCCGGGCCCCCTAGGAGCACGACCAGCGTGGCCGACATTATCGGAAGCCGTGGATCGGGGGGAGGGTCAGAGGTCACAAGGGAGGGCAGAGGGGGACGAAGACGCGGGCGGTGTCTGTTACGGGTTTTCCAGAGGGGTGGGAATTTAGGGTCGCGAGGGAAAGGGGTCGGGGATCGGTTGTAGGGTAGGTGAACGGAGCTAGCGGCTTCCTCCCGGTGGCAGCAGGCGGAGAGGGCCAGGGCGGAACAGACGTCGACGCTTGAGTCAGAGGAGGAGGTGAGTCCTGGGGTGTCCTTTGTGGCAGGCTGGTGGGAGAGGAGCTGGCGGAACAGAGGCGGAGCAGATAGCTGCCCCATAAGATCGGGGAGGAGGATGTGGAGTAGAATCGGAGGCTATGCGGTCCGTAAACGTTCAGCCGGGCGTCTGAGAGTAGCGGCGGACGGGCCGGCATTTGTCTAGCACGGTGCCGCTCGGTTACGGTCGTTAGGTATGGTCTGTTTGTAGCGGTCTGTCGTGTCGGTCTGTGTGTCTCTTCTGGCCCAGACACGGCACTTGAGGGTGGCCGTACCGTGTCAGCCAGTCCGCGGCGCTCACCGTGTCCGGACGTTCGACTGTAAGTGACAATGGCCGGAGTACACGGCTGGCGAGAAGGCACGGACAGGTCCCGAACTGGGCGCGAACCCGAGAGGCGAATCGAAACCGGAGCTCCATGACGTTGGTGCCGAGCCGCGGGCAGCCGCCACTCCCGCGGCGCCCGTGTCGTCGCCGGCACGCAAGAGCAGCGCTGCGTCCGCGCCCACCACCATCGACTGCCGGGGGTCATGCCGCCGCCGCCGAGGGAGGCCTCACCAGGGCTCGCCAACGGAAGGAGAGCGCTGAGGGGACTGCGAGTAGACGACGGCGACAGCTCTGGTTGGGCATCGAACCCGGCAGGCTCCCCACCTCGCCCCCAGCCAGCGTCGTCGCGTGCCTCCATCGCCGCGCCTCTACCGCCACGCATCGAGGATAGGGTTTCCGTGACTTCGTCCCCTCACAACGACGCTCGGGGAAAGGCCCCTCGAAAGTACCAAATCGTTCACTGTCAGTAACCTCTTTTCATCACTAAGAGGAATTAGGCATCTTTCTCGAAGCTTACCCTTCCAGTACACCTTAAAGTTCACTAGAACGAAAGATTTTTTGGAGGCCCTTATCGTCCCTCTACGCTGGCCATGCTAGTGGTCCTGCCGTGTCGGGGCCGGCCTACTACCAATCTACGGGCGTGTCGTGCGGCCCGCCGGCCGCACCTCCGCCTAGACACCGCGACGGCCTCTGGACGTGCCGGCACTTGTCCCACGGCCATCTGTGTCGAGCCGGCCCGAGCATGGTTTACTGTAGTACCATTCGGGCCGGTCCGACAGGCACGGTCCATTTGGACAACTCTACGTGAGTTGCGTGGATCTAGCCGTGATTAAAGGAGAGCGTGGGAGAGATCGAGCCTTTAAAGAAAAAATCACCTTATCACGAGGCTCTTTTTAAATAGTTATAGATAATTAGCCATGAGCTAACTGAGCCACGTCAGTGGCCCAACGCAAACTGCCAGGATAGGCCCGCAGCCGATCGGAGCCATTTATTTGCCGCGAAAAGAGCAGCAAAGCGCGGGAAAACCCGCGGATAAACCGTGGAACCGCCTCCCCCTGCGCGCCGAGGTAGCCCCTTCCCCACTCTCGTCCTCCATCTCGCGCGGCGCGCGGCGGCGGCAGCGGAAGCAAATCCCGATGGCCCGAGAAGCGGCCACGCGGCGGCGGCGGGGAAGCTCCGGTCGAGACGACGACGAGGAGGCGGCTTCTCCAGGAGCTACTTCCTGGCCAAGGAGAAGGAGCCCTCCTCCGGCAAGAAGCGCGCCCGCGCCGCCGGCAAGCTCGCCGACCTCAACCTCGTCGACGAGCAGGTCTACACAACCCGCCCCTCCTTGAAATCCTAGAATCACTCCTCCAATTCGAGCGCCCCTCGTTTCCGTGGCCATAGAGATTACCGAACGTCCTGATTCGAAATCTGTGCAGGTTCTGCGAGCATCCCTCGCCGAGATCCCCCCAAAGCACGAGAAAGAGGTGAAGCTCTGACGAGAACTACAAGACCAGTACCGGAACTGGCTGTCGAGCTAAGGTTTTCCATAACCCAATCAAACGTGTGCTACCCAAAAGCCTCCATTTGATGTGATGTCGATGAAGCCAAATATTGATTGGTGTTCTGCTGTAGTGTGGGTGCCTCCTGATGTATGGATTTGGATCTAAGAAGCTGTTGCTCGAGGATTTTGCCTCCAAGACCTTGACTGATTTCACTGTCATCGTGGTCAATGGCTATCTCCCGTCCATCAACTTGAAGCAGGTATGACCTTGTACCCAATAATTACCCTTTCGCCTGCAGAACGGATTGCTTTATTGCGTTATTGTTCATAGAGAAAAAATATCATGAACAGCATTGAGCCTACTGTCTTTAAGGAGTAAGGTTTTGGCTAAAACAAACATCAAAAGCATTATTTGTTATTCAAAGTTGATTGTGCAAAGCTTAATTTCCAATGGTTCATGCTCAAATTATTATCAGCCATTGTTCTTTAATAGTTCTGAAGCTGAAATAGATCAGAATCATGAAAATTTCACGCAATTACTTATTCCTTTTATCTGTTGTTGCATACTGTCATATGAGATCCTTGTGTGCCTATTAGGATCGTTGTCCCAAACATCTGTAACTTAACATATTGAATCATCTGTACCTTCTATGTGTTACGACCATGCCAATATTGTCAAATTCGGTGCCTCAAGTAAATGCATGTGCACTGTAATTCCTTACTAATAATTAATCAGGTATATATATGCCTACATCATTATTTAAATGGGAGTTTAAAAGTGGTCCCATCCGATAGGGCTTGAATAGTGATTTCCCAAACTAAGGCATACTCGGTCCTCGTGCCTTCGACTATCTCTGCTGATTTTTTCTTTTTAATCAACAGCCTGCTGATATCAGAAATCAAATACAAATGAGCCCTCTAATTAAGGAAATAAAATGATATCCTTCTGAGCCATTCTCATTTCAAAAGCAAAAGATCACCATTGCAGAGACATCCTTACACACTATGCAGTTGGTTTAAGTGCATCTCTCTCCATAGAGGACGGACAACCATAATCAATTTCTCTCTTTTTTTTCCATGTCACATTATTATATCGTGGAGGGCTTTTGATTTCTAGATCAAAGCTCTTAAATCTACCAATTTTTCTGTCTCAACTTGTTGCCTTTTCAGGTGATAGTGACAATAGCTGAAATATTTTGGGAACAAACGAAACTTAAGAGAAAACGCCAGACAGCAACAAGGTCCCAGTTACAGCCATTTGCCTCCCAATCAATAGATGATATTATCTCCTTCCTAAATAACCATACATCCGACAATGGAGATAGACAGTGTGTGCCTTCTTATTCACGATATTGATGGACCTGCCTTGCGTGATGCTGAATCACAGCAGTACCTAGCTCAAGTTTCGTGCTGCCCGCAAGTCCATGTTGTTGCATCAGTAGATCATGTTAATGCACCTTTGTGTAAGTTTCTGGCATCTGTAGCTCTATTCTTCTGTAATGCCTTCATCGTTTAAGATATCCTAATGTGTCAAATAACTGTAGTATGGGACAAGAAGATGGTGCACACACAGTTCAAGTGGAGCTGGTATCACGTCCCAACATTTGCACCTTATAAAGTTGAAGGTGTGTTCTACCCCTTAATTCTTGCCGGTGGTGGTCATGCCCAAACACGAAACCGCCCTTGTTGTTCTGCAAAGCCTGACACCAATGCGCAAAGTGTCTTCAGATTCTTGCTGAATATCAGTTGGCAAATGAGAAGGAGGAAGGCAAGTTTGTTGTAGAGTTGTTTTCTGTAAGATTTCCTGTGGTTTACAAACTAAACCTTATTAAATTTGTTTGCCAGGTATGCATGTCAGTAGTTTGTATACCAAATGCCGCGAACGTTTTCTTGTAAGCAGTCAAGTGACGCTGAACTCCCATCTGACGGAGTTTAAAGACCATGATCTGGTGAAGATCAGAAAGCACTCTGATGGCCAAGATTGCCTCCATATTCCTCTTGTTTCTGATGCGCTGGAAAAATTGCTTCAGGAATTGGCCTGACCAGCTGGATTTCGATTTTTTTTTTCAATTGATCGGTGATTTGGAAACATCACAGTTGTGGATTCCAATCTGCAGTTGTATAATTATTCACCATTTCGATTTATCAAATAGCTGCTTGTGTCATTAATTGCTCTGTGATATATATTCTGAGTTTCTTCTGCTCAACATTTCGATCATGAGCTGTGATTGGCATCGCGCAATTTCAAGTCTGTATTTGCAATGTCATGTCGTAGACAAGGGATGGAGTGTCTAAAGATCTCTGTATATACCTCCAACATTAGGTAGCAATAAAATTCCAGTTAAACGTGTTTGTTCTCAAATTTGAAATTACCTGGTTTTTACTGTAACTACCTGTGTGATTGCAGCCTGCATAGAATCAAGTCAACCAATGTTCATTTGAAGAACATGTTTTTCCTTTATTACATAGAGCCGGTACTATAATGTTACATATCAACTTATTACTGATATGATACAACAAATTCCACACCAAACATATACATCTTACAGTCGGTAATAGAATTAAATCAGATCTCAGTTTACATGGTGTGGAATACAGCAGAAGTTAACACAAGGAGTGAGCTGCTAAAACTTGATCAGTTTCTCATCCTTGAGCCATAAGAGCATCTCTGATAGACTTTCAGTTAAGTTTCTTGGGCTGTAGCCCAGCTCCCTCTTGGCTTTATCACATGAATATGACCATTGATGTCTAAGAACGTGTACTGTCTGCAATCCACAGGAGAATCTAGTAAGAACTAAGCACAACAGCATGACCTATGTGCAGATGATAAGCTTAAATATGGAAGTGAGAGTACTGGACATACAGGGTAACTGATAAGTGGGAGATTTCCAGTGATGCGAGAAACAAAAACTGAAATCCACCCATATATTTCAATCAACCAGAGAGGTACATGGAATTTGGGTGGCTTTGTGTTTGTAATGTTAGCAGCCATATTGAAAATCTGCTTGAATGATAAGTTTTCTCCAGTAAGGAGATATCTTTCCCCCACTCCGCCCTTCTTCATAGCTGCTATGTGCCCATTAACAACATCGTCAACATGGCAAAACGATTCTCTATCATACCCATCTCCTATGTAACCAGGTAGGCGCCCATTAAACCGTTCAATTAACTGCAAGAATCGCGACAGTTGGAAATGTTATATTTTAAAATTCAAGCAAATACACAATAAATAACTACATATTTGACATAGCCATGAGTAAGAAATTCTCTCACAATACGGGAAACAAGATTTCCAGTAGTTAGTTTTCCAGGCCCGTAGATAACTCCAGGGTAGACAATGGTGATTGGCACCCCTTCTGCTGCTGCCTGCAATGCAATTCGGTCTGCAAGAACCTTGGATTTCTCATACTCTGTGCAAAATGTTTTCTCTTGATGTCTCTGCAATTTAGAGCAATTGAACTCTGTTTACAGCTTATAGAATTACTTTAATGTGTAAAAGGCCCTTTTTGCATATTAGTGGATAATTTGAAGGAATGGTTACTCCATTTCAACAGTACATGCAAAAGTTGAATAATTGTTACTAAAAGTCAAGGGGGTACTAGTGTATCAAGCAGAATTATACAAGGGGCAGAAAAAAGAGAATGTCAGAGGTAAATCAAAATACTTGGAAATAGGGTAAATTGAATGGGTTAGGTTTCAAAGTTTGCCCATTGTAGAAAATTTATCTATCATTAAAAGTTCAATGAAAATCAAGCAAAATGAGTATCTACTACCTATCTTACTAATGCACACCTTATTTGCTCCTATTAACATGAATGTCAGGTTACCCAAGTAAAAAAAGAGAGATATATCAATGAATGAGCTTAGAACAGAAACCTATGGGCAGAAGCCTTTAACCACAATCATAATACAATCCTTTTATTTGTTTCTCAAGCTTTCAAAACAAAAGGCTTATACAATTCAAAATCATGATTTTACCTGTGTCTCATCTGCAACATAACCATCAGTTGGGCCAATCGCAAAGAATGATGAGGTGTAAATTATCTTATTCACAGTCGGTGTTCTCTTAGCAGCCTTCAACACATTCTCGAGCCCTCCCACATTGACCTATTAATGCCCATTATGGCCATTAACCAAACCGAATTTGCATGCGTTAACGTTTCATGAACAGGACAAATAATGCATCCACTATTGTTGTTGTTGGAGTCGAAAATTTCAAAAAGATCACAAGCCCCATCACCCTAAACAGCACAGCATTGCACAAAAGCCAGAAAGTTTGGACTCACCTACCGTTCTACATCAATCTCTACTTGCTACAAGAAAACCTAAAAAATGAATAAGCTTCATGAATCAGCACACTCACGGTGGTGAAAACGGAGGGGTCTGGGAGCCACGGCTCGACGGCGGCGGCGACATGGAAGACCGCGTCGCACCCATCGAAGGCGGCGGCGAGGGAACCCTCGTCGGTGACATCACCGTAGGCCAGCTCGGCGGAGCTCGGGAGGCCGGAGGCGTCGCTGGAGCGGCGGGCGAACGCGCGCACGGCGTGGCCGGCGCCCGCCAGCGCCGTGCACAGGCGGCCGCCGAGGTACCCCGTCGCGCCTGTCACCACCACCCTCATGCCGTCGGCCACAGTCGAGCCGCCGCCGCAGAGCAGCCACTCGAACCAGTAGACTTCTTCTCCAATCTCAGGAGAACCCAGCAAACGCGAGGACGCAATTACTTCTCTCAAATCAATGAATCTCTGCACTGAAGATTGCGGCAGCTGGTGAGCTGGACATGATCTGCTCGCGACCTCAGGATCGATTAATTAGTTGGGGATTTCTTTCTTTTTTTTTTATTCGAGAGGAATCAATTGGGATTTGTAAGGGATTTGATGGCTTTTCTACAGCAATATTTCCTCCTCGTGAGTCACAACAAAACACCAGCTCCGGGCTTCTAGCGAAGCCAGACTGTCCAATAGTCACTAGTCAACCCACGGAAAAGTGCTCCAATTTTGTCATGGTTTTCTTTTTTAAAAAAATAAAATTTATACTCGTTCTGTCTCATACTATAATTGGATTATGTTATTTTTTATAAAAATTAATAAAGTAGCAAAAGATAATAGTGGGATAATAAGCTAGTACAAAAAATGATGAGTGAGAAATAAACTATTATAAAAATTAATAGGTAAAGAGTAAACTAGTAAAAAATTATTATGAACAATAAAGTATTGAATTTTGGGATAAGACAGAAGGAAAAACTTCTTTATATTATAGGAGGAAGAAAGTATTTCATAGAGCCCAACACCGAAAAAATAGGAAATTAGTGCCGGTCTTGAGATCAGCGTCAATCTAACTTAAAATGTCAATGCCACACTAGTCATCAGAGGAGCTAGCATAAATGACAATGGTGCCTCGCTACTCCCTCCGTCCAAATTTTTTTTTTAAATTCTAAATAGAAAATTAGTAGAGAAGAATAGACCGAAATACCTCTTATTAATATAAAAGTAGTATTGGTTGATGAATAGGTAAGAGATATTAAAGAGATAAAAATTTCTTAATTTGTGAATCATAGGTAGGCAAGAAGTTAAGAATTAATTTACTTTGGAACAAAATTTATATTGTAGAAGTTATTTTATTTTGAGATAGAGAGATATTAGAGGAGCTAGCATATCAATGTAGCGAAGAGGTCAGCGCTATATTTATAGGCGTTGAGCTAAAAAAAATAAAAAACACACTAAAGGTGAGTTCGAATACAAGAAAAGGCTTAGATTTTTGGTAGCATACAAAACGAGATAAGTTATTAGTATATAATTAATTAAGTATTAATTATTTTAAACTTAAAAAATTAATTAATATAATTTTTTGAGAAACTTTTATATAATTTTTTTAAAAAAACACATTATTTAATAGTTCGAAAAGCATATAAAAAAACGAAAAAGTAGCTAAACCAAACCTCATTTTAGAACCCAGTCTAAATACCCATCTCTCTTCCTGCCTCTCTCTCTTGCAGCCACTTTTCCAAACCAGACTACAGTTAGACGCTGTTAAAATTTAGCACTGACAACACCTCTACTACGTCGGCCCGCTGGCCGATTAACGTGGCACCGAGGTTACACTCTAGGTGCTATCTGTTGAGAATTGAGAGTAGTGAATGAACTCTTTGATTTCTTGTGTTGATGATTACACTGAAGTGAGTACATATTTATACTATGTGAACAGATGTCTGTTGGGAAGAGGTGTCTCTTCAGGAGAGGATATGTCCCTCCATATGGCAGTTAACAGGGAATTGATCACATGCTAAATGTGTTGTAACACTCCCCCTTGATCAATCGCCATTTGGTAATCATCCTTGAGTCATTACTTAGAAAAACTCCTCGAAAAACCCTGTGGGAAAAATTTGAGGAGAAACCATTCTATAGATATGTCATTAAAACTCCTTTAAAACCCAGTGGGAAAATAAGAAAAAAATAATATGACATATATGTGAAATCTCTCTGAGAAAACCTTGTAGAAAGAAAAACTCATGGAGAATGATTATAACCATAGAGTCATAATCTAGCATAACTTCTCAAAAACCATATAGGAAAATATGAGAAATTAATATATATCATTGATATCTTCTCAAAAACCCCTATGGGGAAAATAGAGATATGATATATTTATTTACGTTGTTATATTGCCTCATTAAAAACCTCTATTAAAGAGGGAAAAATAGTACAATATATGCTTTGGACAGGTTTAGTCTAGGAGATTTACTCCCCCTGACTCTTGCAAATTACGGAGTCGTCGCATACCAATTCCTTTAATACATTTCTGAAAAGAGGAAGTTGGTAAGGACTTAGTAAATAAGTCTACGAGGTTATCGCAGGATTTAGTTTGCAAGATACTAATTTCCCTATTTTCTTGTAATTGACGTGGGAAGAATAGTTTTGGAGCAATATGCTTGGTGATACAACTCTTTATGTAACCTGTCTGCATTTGAACAACGCAAGTAGTATTATCTTTGTAGATAATGGTAGATGATTCAAATGGAATCAATATTACATGACTATTGCATGTGATTAATCACTCGACGAAGTCATTCATATGAATGCAAAACTTCGGAATGATGGGTGGAAGTAACCAACGGAGTCTATTTTGATGACTCTTATGAGGAAACTATACCACCATGAAATCAGAACATAATCTGCCATTCTGGGGATTAGTTGGCTAGTTTGTACATATCCCACTATGGTCTTAGCTTGATTTATCAGATGATGAATCAAGATATTTTGTGCCACAAAGATATCTATGGATATCCTAACTCCTACCTAATGGTGTTATTGGAGTTGCGCTATTTTAAGCTATCAAGGTATCTGCAAATGCAATTTCAGTGCTTGTTGCAATATGCAGGATACATTAGCGCTTTAATGGCACTAGAGTATATCATCCCTGGGTCTAAATGGATATTGATCCATTTTTAGGGATTGAATGACCATAAGTGTTTATAGATATGATTGTCCAATATCATTTAGATACTGGTTGACAATATCAATAGGATATTGATGGACTGATTTATATGCGTAAGTTATAGACTCACGCGTAATTTGGTGTTAACCAAATATTTCATCTCAGAATCCGTCTTAAAGGTCAATTTCTCTATTGAGAAAATTGTTCCTAAGATGATTGCTTACTTGTTTTGTGTGTTTTGATGATGTTAAAATTATCCATATGTGCTGAGATGATAAGAAATCCAAATGTAGATTTCTTTATGAACACACATAGGCAATCATTATGATTGGAGTTATCTTCTATGGAAGGAACTCACATAGTCAGTTGTACCATAATCAACTTGACTGTTCAAGTCATAGAATGACTTGAGTTGTACACAATATATATTGCGATTTTGTATTCTGATTCAGAATATCAAGTTCATTGGGAGCTTGGTTATCTGAATCTGTCAAATTCATTTGATCTGCCAATAGATATGGGAACGTGATTTCTACACATACCAATGGTATGTTATGCTTGGTCTCTGCGTGAAACCATGTGCTACAAGCTCTCACGATATCACTACCTCACTTCCATAAGGAAGACATGAGAAGAATGCATTACTATGGTAATACTTTCCATTGTTGAGTGAGAGCAATTCTCCTTAATTGCCACCTTTGATTTGACCCAATTTGAGTGTTTTGACACTCTGCCTAGGACTTTTGGTCTGGATCCAGTTGAAAGGTGTAAGGCAACTTTGAGGAGTATATGTCGACAATTTGTAGTCTTTGTATAATTGATTCAATGGAACCAATATAGCTTGTGGAAATATCAACCCTTTTGAACTCCATGTTATTTCCCAAAAAAACAGAGTTAGGGCGTTCCTATGACCCAGCACCTGAAATTTGTGCACAATTTTTGCTGGGCTTTTGAATGATAAACATCCATAGGCATTGGATAGTAAATATCCATATGGTGTCAATCAACTTGATATTGATTTGCATTTACTGATTGGAGGAATGCTATTCCTTTATGTCCATGGAAGCTTTCAAAAAGCTATATCCCTTATGACCATACTTCTCCCCCTCTTATTTTTCATTTTTGGGAGTTGAGTGGTTTTGTTTAGGTACCTTCCACTCTTTCTGGTGCGGGATTTTGTGACACCTTTATAATAAGTAAATGCTTTTAGCAGAATATTTGCAATATGTTGCAAATATAAGATGTTCTGACCTATTTGGTTCAGATTCTTTGGTACGCGGATATGAGGATGGAATGTTAATATTTTGACATTCTCTTTTTAATTCTTGGCATTCTTTATGTGGTATGTATCTCCCCCTAATGCCTGGAATTGTCCTCAATGTGAATAGCATACGGGCTGTTTATTAATCCCCTGTGGAAAGACCTGAGGTATTTATGATAAACGGATAATAATACCTCATGTTGGTCCCCACTGCCCAATGATGTATGCTATGGTGGTGATATCAGTACGTGCAAAACGTTACCGATTCGCAGATGGGAAATATTTGGCTAAGGCCAAATTTCCACGTACAAACTGTAATGGAGGAGGTTATATGATTGCAGTGTAATGAATTTGAAATAATGCGGTGTGTAAGGCCGCATGTCACCAACTAGAGGTTGGTTAATTGCAATTTCGTAATGGCCTTGTCTTGAGCTTCATTCTCTTGATGAGAGATCATGGTAATCCATTTTGTGTATAAACAAATGGATCGGAATGCTGAACGTATTAGCCATACAATCGTCATTGAAAGCAAAAATCCAGCAGTGTTGTCCATTCGAATTGATTGAATTCGATGTTCAGGATACTATGCTCATAATTTAATAATTTGAGCAACTAATTTGAGAAATACATGGTTTTGTGTGAATAAAATCCACACATGGGACCATCGTGTAGATGTGTCGATTATAACCATGAAGTACCCGAACAGTTTATACAATGAATGTATGGAGCCACATCGATATCTTGAATGTGTTCAAGAAATTTTGAGTAGCTCAGCTCTAATTTTGAGGTAAGAGGGTCCTCAAAATTAATTTCCCTCTCCGAAGATTGTGGGAAAATCTGACCATTAGCGTTGCTGATATTTTTCCATACCATCCCTAGGGTGGGATGGTCAAGGCGATTATATCAAGTTTGGAATGTGTAAACATTCTGGAAAATTATCGTTTACGCAATATGTTGTATGGTTTCTTGTAGTACAATCCAGAGGATAAAGATGGAATTTTCAAGCACAAGCACGTGTTTGCCATATCCGTTATTTTTGTCAAGAGGAGATATTTCTCTTTGTTGTCATCTTGGATTTCGATATGGAAACCATTTTGACGGATATCTCTATAACTTAATAGGGTACGAGTGGAATATGGATACAGTAATGCATCCTCTATTGTCAATTGAGTACCCATCGGGAGCGTGATAGAGGCACGACCAGAGCCAACTATCGTTGCATCGCGTTTAGCGATTGTTAAAATACTTTCTTGTCTATTTGTAAGAATCAAGAAATATTTTGTGTCCCGAAGTATAGAGTTTGTGGTTCCACTGTCCACAAGGCATAATTCCTCCTCCATTGGATTGGATCCCGTAAATCTATATATAGAAAGAATTTGATATGAAATTCTTGTCAGATATATAGACTATGTACAAACATTTATTCAATACTGAATATGTTCGGTACATTTATTGTAGCATACTTGCATACAATATAGATGACAACTTAGTATTATTACAACACATACTTAGGACATAATTAACATATTATCTATGTTATATGGAGACTATATAAGGTCTCCAAGCAAATCTTGTGAAGCAAACTCCACAATCATGTCGTCAGTGGTCATGGGTTCACCCTGCTGAGGAGGGGCCTCAGTGCTCCTGAGTTCCTCTAGAAACTTCTGAGAACAGCTTGCTCCACCAGTGTTGTCGGTTTGGAGGTTGAAGTGTGATTCAATCCTCTCATTTTGAGCAGCCTTGCCTTTGGCCACAGACTGAAGGTACAAGTTGATAAGATGCCTGGGGGTACGACATTTGTTAGTTGTATGGCTGTGACAGCCACACTTCTGACAAATATTAGAGTTCTTGAAATTGCCATTCCCTTTTTGGAATCCACGAGATCTTTGCTTCCTGTTGCGTTTGCGTTTACCCCTGAAGTTCTTTGGATGGTTTCTATTACCATTGAACTTCGGTTTATTCTGATCATGTATATTCGTATGTACTTCAGGCAAGGGTGCCGCCCCAACAGGGCGTTGCTGATTATTCCTTAACAGGAGTTCATCATGCTTTTCAGCCTGAGTTATTACGTGAATCAGATCAGAATAAGTTTGGTAATTTGCAGCACGCCATTGGTGCTGTAAGACCCGGTCTGCGGGGAGCATGGTAGAGAGTGTCTTCTCTATCTTCTCCGCATCAGTGGGTTCTTTTTCGCAAAACCGCAATTTTGAGCAAATGTTATGAAGGGCATGATTGTATTCTCCGACTGTTTTGAAATCTTGTAGCCGGAGATGTGCCCATTCATAGTTAGCCTCTGGAAGTATCACAGCTTTCTGCTGTTCATACCTATTCTTGAGGGCTAACCATAGGTTTCGTGGATTATCCTCGAAGAGATATTCCGCCTTTAAATCTGGATGTATGTGACTTCTTATAATATATAAGACAGTATACATCACATTAGCAGCAATATTAGGCGGATCCTCTCCTTCAGGAGGATCAAGTATCACTACCAACATGCTTCGAGTGGCTAGGCTGACCTTGACATCCATTGCCCATGTAGGGTAGTTGTGGCCATCAAGAGCGAGAATCTCAAACTCTTTGGCGGCCATCTATGTCCTATGTAAGAAATACCATGAATTGATTAATTTACATGTGGTAAATTAATTTTGTATGGTAATTGTTGTAATAATATGCAAATATCTGAATACAAGATGTGTCTTGCATCCATAATAGCGTAAACCTCAAGTATGGAATATAACCCTATGGACGAGATAACTCGTTGCTAATGGCATAGTCTACAAAACTTGTAGTAGATGCCTTTTAGTCTCCATAGTTTTATGTTATATTCATGTTTATCGAAAATCATGTCTTGGTGGTAAACACCAATTTTGAACGAGTTGTCTCGTTAATTTAGGCATAATCTACAAAATTGTAGTAGATGCCTAAAAGGTATAATCTACAAGTGTAGTAGATACCGTTGACATAATCTACAAATTGTTGTAGTAGATGTCGGTGGTATAATCTATAAATATTTTGTAGTAGTTGCCATTGCCATGATTTTCAATAAATATAGGAATTTCTATTGATATTGTGCATATGAATTCCAATGGAATTAAGTAAAATAACTTAATTAATGGGAATTCAAAATTTAAATTTGCAAAAATTGATAATTTGCAAAATTTAAATATGGTCGATAATTAAATTGCGAGTAAATAAATTGACTGTAATAAAATAATAGTCTCAAAGATGTAAAATGTTATTGGGAATGTCCATGGACATCCGCTTTGAACATTTTACGTAAAATCCAGTATTTATAGGGTCTGGATTGTAATTATAACAATACTGTTGTTATAATTTGTAATAAGTATACAAACTTATACTTAAAACAAAAAGGGCATTTTGCAGTTTTATTTAACCATAGGGCTTAAACTGCAAAATGTCCACAACATGGGCCTGGGCCTTGCCGGCCTTTCGGCCTGTCAGTGGGCGCGCGTGGGAGGTGGAGTTGGGCCGCGGTCGGCCGGCCCACTCAGGGGCCGAAGGAGTCGGGGGGGAGGGGGGCCAACCCTAGCCGCCGCCTCCCCCCTGTTCCTGCCGCCGCCGCCACCATATGGGGCGCGGCTCCTCTAGCCGGCGCGGCCGGCCAACGCCGGCGCCGGCGAGGGGCCGCCTCCCCCTTCGCCTACGCAGGCCACCGCGTCCAGATGGCCTCCGCGCCGCCGTGCCGCGGGCCGCTGCCGCTGCGTCGGTTCGGCCGCCGGCGTTGTGCGGTTGCGCGGGTTGTCGCCGCGCCGCCGGTGTGGCGCCCAGCCGCCGTCGCCAGGGTGCGGCCTCTCCAGCCGGCTCCTTTTTCCCGACTTGCCTCCGTCGGCGCGGGCGGCTAGCGGCGCCGGCCGTCCGGCGACGGTGTGGCGCGACGGGGTTGGCGACGGGTGGTGGAGGCCGGGATGCCGTCGTTTCTCGCGTGGCGCCGCCGCCAGTGACTTGTGCGGCTTTCGGCGCGATGGAGTCGGCGACGGGCGGCGCGACGGAGTCGGTAGCCGTGCGCGGGGTGCCGCCGGCGACGGAGTCGGCCAGAGGCAGTGTCACCGTGTGGAGGCAAAAGGTGAAGTACATCAAATTTTCATGGCGTACCTATTCTTTTGCCTTTCCTTCTTTCTTCTTCTCTGTATCGGCCTTTCTCCGATGGCTTCGGCCTTCTCAGTGGAGAACAAAGTGACTGATAACGTGTTGAGAATTGAGAGCAGTGAATGAATTTTTTGATTGTTTGTGTTGATGATTACACTGAAATGAGTACATATTTATACTATGTGAACAGATGTCTGTTGGGAAGAGGTGTCTCTTCAGGAGAGGATATGTCCCTCCATATGGCAGGCAGTTAACAGGGAATTGATCGAATTGATCACATTTAGTGTAACACTATCGGCTTGGCGCTGCCATCAGGCTCTATTGTTTAGTTTGTTCGCACCAAAATAATTATCATTCTATATTATTTAATATAGATTAAGGTTTTAAAAAAATTATAGTGTTCTTTATTAAATGATGTATTTTCTCCATCCTAAAATAATTGTCATTCTAGGATGAATAGGTAAAACTAATAGAGAATAAAAATAATCTAGATTTCTATTATTAAATGAGGATTTTTTAGAAGTGAAAAGGTGGTTGAGAAAAAAATGGGTAGAAATTTGAATGAGAGATGAGTGATATGACATGTAGTACTTTAAAGTGACAATTATTATTGGACAACTTTTGAATGCTAGAGTATCAATAGTTTTAGGACGGAGGAAGTATGGCTGAGAGTGAGATGGTGGCTGAGGATAAAATGAAAAGAAATTTTGTTAGAAAAGTTAGTCGATATAGCGAAATAACAACTAATATCTGTGATCTTATCAGCTATTAATCAATATAGCTAATCAATCGTAGACACGCCAGATGATGACATAGGAACAAACAATATTTATTAACGAGGTTCAATCGAAACCTAATCCTCAGGACTCAGATTATGAGTATTCCTTCTCAATTAATATAGCACACATATTCACTATAAGTCCATGGCCTCGTCGCTATTCTCTCTTTGCGCGCTTGTGCTACATTGTCATTATCATGGTTATATTGTGGCGCCCTTCTCTCTATTGAAAGGGTTACCGGGTTACAGAATTTGACGCTAACTCTAATCCCTACCACCTAATACAACTTAAGTCCAATTATAACCTAATAGGACTAGTATATTCGACACCTATTTTAACAAATTTGAATATGGTGTGATTAATAGGACAAATAGTACTCTAGAGTAATAATTATTTTAGGATAAATTTTGAATTCTAGAAAGACAACTATTTTCGATAGAGGTAGTACTAGTTTCTGCATAGACTACTTGTAAAATAAGTTTTAAAAAGGATTGCAATGGTAAAATTATTGGCCAAAAAGTGAGCCCAAGCCCATGAGATCCACGTCGACTAGCTCCACCTCAACAGATTTATGGGCTGGGCCTTGACTTCTTTTTCGATCGGCTCAGCCCATCTCCTGCTGACACCTCTAATTATCATCCTCCTTAATGAAAATGGGTAGTTCTCCTGAACCCCTTTTTTCGAAAAAGAAAACAAAACATTCAGTGAAAACGAATTTGACATTATTGGGTGCATTCATCCTCAAATTCCAATCAAACATTGTTAAATGCATTCATCCTCAAATTTCATATCACTTGTTTCTTTACTTTAACTACCTATGCAGTTGGGCAGTCGGGAACCACCTTTAATGTGTTGGCAGACTCGTGGACGTATGATTCTATCCGTTAAAGTTCAAATCTTGATGTTAACAAATATGGATGTGTGCATCTTTAGTTGGTGAAAAAAAAAAATTATAAACTACCTCTGTAGTTACTCACTTTATCCCAAAAAAATATAAGTATTTTTTAGGTTTTATGTAGAGATTAAGAAAGTAGGTGAAATTAAATGAGGAACGGTTGAGACGGGAAAGTAGGTAAAGAAATTAAATGACGAATGATTGTGATTGGTTGAGAGGAGTGAATAAGTGGAGAAGTTATTATATTTTATAAAAAATTTTAAATAATAGAAGTTGCTATATTTTGAGACGGAATACAATATAGTAGAATAGAATAAATCGACCAATGTTAATTTACATCTTAATGCTATGCCAAGTATGCCTAGTACATAACCTCTGTTTATATTAGTGAAGTGTAGTAATAGTAGAAAATTTTTGAACTCAAAGCAATCGTAAATGATCAAACACTAAAATCTGATCATTTCGCTATCCTTAAGCCGTAAGAGCGTCTCTGATAGACCTTCAGTCAAGCTCCTAGGACTATACCCTAGCTCCCTCTTGGCCTTCTCACATGAGTATGCCCATTGATGCCTAAGAACACGTACTGCCTGCAAGCCCAAACAAGAACTGATACTCTGAAGCTAATTAAGTACTTAAAAATGTGCAAACTCCGAAGCTAATTAAGTACTTAAAAATAAAGAGCACTGAAAGTCATACAGGATAGCTGATAAATGGGAGCTTCCCAGTGATTTTTGAAACAAGAACTGAAATCCACCCGTACAATTCAACCAACCAGAGGGGTATGTGGAATCTGGGTGCCTTTGTGTTCGTGATCCTGGCAGCCATGTCGAAGATCTCAACCATTGACTTGTTTTCGCCAGTGAGGAGATATCTTTCGCCTTCTCTGCCTTTCTCCATTGCTGCTACATGCCCAGTAACAACGTCGTCGACATGGCAGAATGACTCTCGATCATGGCCATGTCCGATGTAACCAGGCAGGCGCCCATTGAACCTTTCGATTAACTGCAAGAGACACTGATGTTCAGTTTCTGATCATGGCTATTATTTTCAGGAACAGTATATGTTTTTTAAATTTTAGTCATTCAGACATATGCAAGATAAATAATTAGGGAGTTGTCTTACAATGCGGGAAACAAGATTTCCTCCTGTAAGTTTTCCAGGCCCGTACATGAATCCTGGGTAGACAATGGTGATTGGCATCCCCTCTGCTGCTGCCTGCAACGCGATCTGGTCTGCAAGAACCTTTGATTTCTCATACTCTGTGCAAAATGTTTTCCCTTGATGCATCTGCAATTTCAGCAACTGAATCCTGTTACAGTTTGTATTATCGTTTGCCCTATAAAAAATGTTTTTCTTTGACAGAGAATTTTAAGTATAAATCTGAGCAACTGAATCTTGTGTAATATATATTTTTGCACATTTTTTAAGCATGCTCTCTGGATGCTGGGAGTCATTGGACATCTCACATAAGAAATGACAGATTCTGCACTAGTAGACTGAGGCTGCATTCGCTAGTACGAATTTGGGTTAGATTTTCAGCGCATGTAAAACGAGATAAGTTATTAACGCATAATTAATTAAGTTTTAATTATTATAAATTTGAAAAATAAATTTATTTGATTTTTTTAAAACAACTTCTATATAAAAAGTTTTCGCACGAAACAGTTTGTAAAACGTGCTAATAAAAATCGAGGGAGCGGCTCGGTCAACCCTCATGTCCAAACGCATTCTGAATGGTTTGAACCGAGGGAGCTAATTAACGAGAATTCATAAAATTATGTTACCTGTGTTTCATCTGCAACATAACCATCAGTTGGGCCAATTGCAAAGAATGATGACGTATAAATTATTTTCTGTACTGTTGGTGTTCGCCTGACAGCCTTCAGAACATTCTCAAGTCCTCCCACATTGACCTGAGGAACATTCACATTATTATGTTCATTTTTAACACTGAAGGACCAAATTAATTTTATCGAGCATTTCGTTTCCTAAACCTGTGATGTTTGGGACATTCAACCGATTTTTTAAAAATAAATATGCCAAAAAAAACGAAAAGCCTCATTTTTTTTTCATGTACACGTACTGTGATGAAAACCGAGGGGTCAGGCAGCCACGCCTCGACGGCGGCGGCGAGGTGGAAGACGGCGTCGCACCCGTCGAACGCGACGGCGAGGGACTCCACGTCGGCGACGTCGCCGTACGCCAGCTCAACGGACGCCGGGAGCAGGCCGGCCTCGACGCCGCTGGCCTCGCAGAGCGCGAACGCGCGCACGGCGTGGCCGGCGTCGGCCAGCGCCACGCACAGGCGGCTGCCGAGGTACCCCGTCGCGCCCGTCACCACCACCCTCATTGCTCAACCGGTCGACGCCGGCGACCAGCCTCGAGCGAGCCGCCGGCGGCAGCAGCCAGCAGCCGATCGATCGTGCCGGTGAACGAGTCCGAGCTCTCGGTCGAGAAATCAAGAGCAGCAAACATGGCCGGAACAGCAGGAGGCGCAGGTAGATAAAATTGCTTGACAGTAATGGATTCGTCAGCATCAACGCCACATCACCCATCCTCATCAATCGGCGTTCTTGATTAATCTTGATTCGTACACGAGACATCTTCTTCCAGAGCTCACTCGGTCGCCTTCAGTTCAGCCACGTCCAATAATTACGACCTCTATGCATCCATTCGTCTCAGCAAAAATTCAGATAAGTCAATCAGCTTCTCAATTATCTGAAGCAGCTCTTTTTTTTTGTTTCGTCTTCGACAGTAGCTGCACTGAATTTGCATTATCGCGTACACTGCCACGTTGCCACATCAACGTCAGGATCCTTGGCAGCATTCGCCATTTAGCAACTAGCAGTGAGAGTACCTTTGGCTTTGAACTCTATCAGAATTACGTCAAGTACTCAAGAAATTCTCCTTTTTCATTTCATTGTTACTGTACGGGAACATCAGTTTATACCTCACAAAAAGTAAAAATAAATAAATCTACAAAATTATCTTTTTTGGTATATTAAAAATAGTCATGTTTTACTTGTTTTCTAAGATTTTATACGTTTCATGTCACGTAAGTGCTGTAGATTTATGTTCCTTTTATTTACGTGGCTCCCAGTTTTTCTATGCATTGCCTCTCTTTATATACAGTATATTGCATCTTTAGAGGATAAATATATACTCCATCCACCCAACAATATAAGTATTTATTGTTTATATATACAGTATATTTAGCGTGGCTTAACGATGAGCAGAAAATATTTAATGTCCCTCATTAAATAAGGTATGAACGTTAGTGAGAAGGTCGTTGAGAGAGTAAGAAAGAAAAAAATCCGTCCAACAATATAAGCATTTCTAGGTTGTTTAATATAGGTTAACGTTGAATAGAAAAGTATTTAATGTCCCTCATTAAATGAGGTATGAATGTTGGTGAGAAGGTTGTTGAGAGTAAGGCTTAGTTTGAAGGTGAAGGAAGTGGAAGAAGAAGATCATGCAAAACGAGTTGAGACATCAACGCATGATTAATTAAGTATTAGCTATTGTAAACTTGAAAATTTGATTTATATGTTTCTTTAAAGCAACTTCTATATAGAAATTTTTTTATAAAAAACACACCGTTTAACAGTTTGAGAAGCATGCTCACGAGATACGAGGAGGTTTTTCTGCTTAACATGTAGTACCGAACGGTACTTAAGAAAGAAAAAAAATTTGAATGAGATGTGATTGATGGGATAAGTAGTAATTTAGAAATGCTTATATTTTTGATAAAATGTAAATGCTTACTCCATCTGTCCTAAAATATAGTTAACTAGAAGGCTTTTAGAGAATTAAGGATTAAGACAAAATGTATAAAATATTCTCATTAATAAATGGTGAGGTAATGGGAATTAAGAATAGTACGTGTGGGATATGAGTCTTGAAGTTTAGTGGGATGTTATGCCCTACTAGATGTAGCATAGGAAATAATAGGATAAAAGCCATATTTTACATGACATATGTATTTATATAAAATTTAAACCTAAAGGTAGCTATATTTTAGGACGGAGAGGATATATGATTAAATGTATATTGTACTATTTTACATACTCCCTCTGTAAGAAAAAACCAACGCTGCTATCCCATGACAACATTAGTGATGAGAAAAAAGAATTAAGTGTTCTTCATTAATATAAATGTAGTATTGATGAACAGGTAGGTAAATGGTATTTAAGAGATAAAATTTTTTGATTTATAAACAGAGGTAGATGAAAGTTAAATTTAATTTATTTTGAGGGACAAAATTTAAACTCTAGAAATTAATTTATTTCAGGACGGATGGATTAAGCCCAACGGACCAGGTTTCCAGCTACTCTTCCGGTCCAGCCCAAAGCTTTTCTTTTCCTACCCCTTCTCCGCCGAAAATACGGGCGCACGAAGCACGAAACGTGTGTTACGGGAAATTTACCGTTTCACCCCTCGCGTTCCAACGGTCGATTCCCTAGTCTGCTCTCTGCCAGCGACCTTGAATTCAAGGAAAACCCCCATCCCCTCCCTTAAACCCTTCTTCTCCGGCTTCACAATCCCCGCAACTCCAGAGGAGAGGTCGAGTAGAGAGGATGGCGATCGAGAAGGGGATGTCGGCGTACGAGGCGGCGCGGGAGAGGACGGTGGAGGAGAACAAGCGCAAGATGGAGGCGCTCAACCTGCGCCACCTCTCCGCCGCCATCGCCGCCGCCCCCAAGACCCCCTCGCCCATGGTGATGCTCTCAGCCTCTGGCCCAATCGATCGGTGGCTCGCTACGCTGCTTACTTAATCCGCTCGCTAATCGTACCATCTCTTCTCCTCCTCCTCCTCCTTCTGATGAGCAGAAGCAGAAGAGGCGTAGGATCATCGAGGCTGCGGTCGTGGCTCCCTCGCCTCCGAGGAGGTCCAGGCGCCTCGCTAACCTCCCTGAGGTCAAGTATGCAGAGGTAACTAAATGCTTTGGTTCTGCTCTGCTGTTCCATTTACGTGCCCTGTAATGTTTAGGAGAAAAAAGTTCAGGTGCACCTGCTTGCTTCTTGTTCTGATGCATTTGGTTCTAGGTTGCAAATATGTTGCAAATTATTGAGCTTGGTTTTTGTACTTCTAGCTCGAGGCTGTCAATCCGTCTAGTGCAAACTGTAACGATGGCCCATTGCACAGTGAAGAAGCTGCATTTCACGTTTCCTGACAAATTGAATTGTTCCAAAATGTGAAAATTTGGCAGGAACTACTCAACATTAATATACAGTAAATGGCATTATAAGGTGTGCCATTGTTCCTAGCATAGCATATGTAACCATATGAGGAAGTATGTTTTCGTTACTGACATGTAGCATTTTCGTCAGCAGGTAGCACCAGATGGCGCAGAGAGGATGAAAAGGTATGTCCATCATGTGACAACATTGCCACCTGTATTGCTCCCACTAAGTAGAAAAACTGCATCCTGTTCTCCAATTTGATATGCAGGTCTCCAAGAAAACCAACTGACAGCATCTACCTGGCAACCCGTGGATCGATTTCCATGGAAGCTAGGCTCGAGGCAGCAAGAAAAGCAGAGGAACTGGAATCACAACTTGACCCTGAATTCCCGTCCTTCGTGAAGCCAATGCTACATTCACATGTGGTGCGAGGATTTTGGTTGGTGAGTACTGCACTGCACTATCACATTTCTATCCCTGCAACTTCTTAAGGGAACTGATGTCATGGGGTACTAATATTTGTCGGGTGGCATGATTGAAAGGGTTTACCAAGGCATTTCTGTGAGACTTACCTGCCAAAACATGATGCCATTGTCACTTTGGTGGATGAGAAAGGCGAAGAATTCGATACCAATTACCTTGCCTACAAGAATGGTCTAAGTGGTGGCTGGGCTGGTTTTGCTTTGGATCATGGGTTGTTGGATGGAGATGCGACAGTTTTTCAGTTGATCAAGCCTACAACCTTCAAGGTGTTAATCTACTGAACGCTATATTTGAATAATTTATAGCTGTAACTTAAGCATGTTTCATGTCTGAATAATGTGAATAATCCTCTGGAAATCTGTTTCTGTCCAGGTGCACATTATCCGAGCTACTGTTGACGATGGAAATGAGGTAACCAAGTAACATCAACACAAATGGTGCTACTAACATACTGGGAGACGGCAAGTTGCATTTTGGGCATGTTTCGGCTTCATCTGTTACTATTACCACTAGGCATTGTGCGTATGTTTATGCTTCATCTGTTACTCTGTTAGTATGCAGAGCATCTATTATGTAGTAGCCCATATATATGTTGGGGGTTGATTTGCCACTCCTATGTTGTTTGTAATTGTGTGCCCACAAGTATTGCCACTGGAACACCCAGAGTTTCTTAACTGACAAATTTGGAGTATCTGCTATTTGTGTTTGGCTACTGCATGTTACTGTCCTAAGAAAGTTTTAATGGAACATGGTACACCTTTTGGCGTTTAGATAGATTAGATTATGAATTGCTTCTTTGACCTAACAATTATCCTACACTAATGCTATCTAATGCAACATGTACAACAAATACTAAGATCACAAAATGTGGATCAAAAGGATGATGCTTAATATCACATCAATTTTCAACTCACGTACAGCATCATACATGAATATCGTCCTACAGTTTCTGAAGCCTTCGCTCTTCTCCCTTCATCATCAAACTGTATCTTCTGTACATAAATGTAACATTAGATTGAAAATGATCATCTCAGATATTCCTTCCTTTCCAGCCTCAATCAAGTTTGTTCCCCTCAGTCCTGTATTTTTTTTCATGCAAAGCAATACCATTAGGATATAAAATGGATCCAAAATGTGAATGCTTTGTTCCCTATCATACCTCATGTCAAGTCCAGGTTTGTTTTTCAGGCTCTCTGGTATCTGGCCGGTGAGATTGTTGTCGTTCAGGTATCTGTCTTTCGCCAGAGCAAATGCATGAGGCAAGTAAGAGATATTAACTGATGGACACTCAATACAGAGAGGATAAGGATACTTACAGCTCCTTGAGATTGGCTAGTTTTCCCAATGATGGGCTGATTGCCCCACTTAACTGATTGCCTTCAACATGCCTTTCAAATACAGAGATGTTAGCATGAGAGAAATGTGTCTCCTAGCTATAATGAGTAGTAAATAATATCCCTAGTTAGGCATCCATTGAGCTTACAATGTTGTCAAGATGCGCATGCTGCTCAAATCAGGTATGGAGCCTGTGAGTTTGTTGCCACCGAGATAGCTGCAGACAAGATTTCACAGGAAAATTAGACCAAGTACTTATCCCATCTGATCATTCGGTTCACATGATTCACTCTGTGGTTATGCCAATCTTACATAGTTTTCATCCCAGTCAAATTTCCAATACTGTCAGGGAGCGATCCTGAAAGACCATGATTTTTTAGATCCCTGTATTACAGAAAATGGATCATATTATCACAGCAACAACCAACATTTCGGTAGCTTATTCACAGAGCACCCTGAGTTTATAGGTGCCAAACCATGACAATCTGAGCACTTACAGTGATGTGACGCGCACTGGTGAACCCTCGGAGCAGACAACCCCGGTCCATGAGTTCTGCCGCGGCAGGCAAGGATCGCCGGCCCAGTCCGGTGGCGGGTTCTTGAGGCTCCTGGCAAGATCCTCCATTGCAACCACTGCACAAGTGAAGATCCTAAACCTTCTCATCACCCAAAAATTAAGCGCGCAAACCGAATCTTACTAGCTCAATGGTGAAATTTTGCTTGCTGCAATTTTGTAGAAAGAAAGTTGTTGACATTTGGAGTCTGTCTGAAGGTGCGTACCATCTCTGGTGGCCGTCCGGCCACCGAGCGGCACAATTTGGTAGATCTCGCCGGCGTTGATCAGCGGCCCGACCGGTGACGCCTCGCTGGGCGCGAGCGCAATCTCCGTCTTGCCGGACAGCTGCATCATGCTGGAGTACACCATGACGCCGGCCGCGGAGGCGTTGAGGTCCCGGAAGAACTCCTTGCCGTTGACGGCCACGTCGAAGACGCGCCAGCTGTAGGGGCTCGCCGTGCGCGGGTCCTGGAAGTAGAGCGCCACGTAGTAGCTCGCCGCCGGCAGCTCGACCGGCGGCCACTGCACGGCCAGCTTCTTTCCCCGGCTCGTCGTGATCCCGGCCCTGAGGGCCTTGGCCGGCGGCATGTTCCAGAACTCCTCCGGCGTGATCGGCGAGTGGCTCTCCACCGTCGGGTTGGCGTCCGTGAACGGCGCCCAATACCGGTTGTACTGGTCATCTGGATAGCTAGAATGCCAACCACGTCAGGTTAGGACGAATGCGCCGGCGAGCACGCGCGGCGGCGGAACGTGCGTACCTCACGATCTCGCCCTTGCCGCCGAACCGGCTGCGCGCCACCGTGCTCATGACATACTTGCCAAAGTCGGTGGTGTTGTACATGGAGTCCTCGAGGCTGACGAGCTCCAGCGCCGAGATGAACGGGCTCGACGCGGTGTCGGCTCGCCGAGCCAGGCACACGCTCATCGTCTTCCCGCGCGCCTCCGCCACCATCTCGAAGTAGGTGGACATCCCTCGCCGGAAGTTGTCGGTGGTGTTCACGGCGCTCCAGCGTGTGCCGTCGACGATCTGGTCGAACACCGGCGGCTCGGCGCCGCCGTCGAAGCTGCCGTAGAAGTAGGTGGTCCGCACGAGGTAGCGCGACCCCTTGACGACAGGCAGCTGGTAGCAGTACTTGCGCGCCGTCGCGTCGGGAAAGTACCGCACGGTGGCGAGCAGCGGCAGGACGTTGGGCTTGTCGACGGCGGACACGTTCCCGACGGCGATGAACCCCTCATCCTGGATCCACCTGATGCTCCCTATCTGCTCCTCCTTGTCGGACCCACAGTTTATATAGAACCCTATCGATCACACACACCATTACATGCATTACAAACACGTGCATGCAAGAACAAACAAGAAGAACGTTGCCAAGAACCATGAATTACCTCGAGGTTGTGGGACAGCGGCGGCGGCATGGGAGGAGGGAACGACGGCGGCGAGGACGGCGAGGAAGGCAATGGGGATTGGCATCGCAATGTCATAATAGGATTGGGAGAGCAATGGAGCGCGCCCGCGGAGGGGAGGCTCCGCGAAGGGGAAGAGGCGAAGAAAGGGGGTCACCAAGGGAGACAAATGTTTAATGGATCGTGGCGGGAGCGAGACCAGCGCGCGCGACAAACGGGTGGAGAGAAACTGTTTCCGTTGGTTCGCGCTTAAATTTAGGTATGCGTCACGGTCACGGCCCTTAAATCCGCATTTCCATACGCCCACGTGAGAGATAAGGCCCAAACGGGATCAAATTATTTAGAGTAAATTTTGTAAAACTATAACAAAACTATCATAAAACTACAGATTTAAAGCGACGAAGTTTATCTTTAATTCTATCACAAAACTATAATTTAAAACTATATTTTTTATAAATCTAGAAGAATTGTAGTTTTATGATAACTTTGTTGCTGTATCTGAAATTTCACGATACTTTGCCATAAACTTTTCTATAGTTTTATGATAATTTTAATGTTGAATCTATAGTTTTACGATATACCACCTTAATTAAATATGTGGATTTGTGTTAGTTTAGTCTAAATATACGTAGTCTCGTGAAATTTACTCAATTATTTACTTGTGATTAATTATTCACCAAGGGCTTAATAATCTATAGTCCCTCCTGTACGTATGTAAATATGAAAAGAAGAAAATGTAAAGAAGGCCCAAAATTCTAAATGCGGCGACGCCGGTGAGCTACTCCCACTTGCGGGGGTCGGTGATGTTGATCTTCCAGTGGTGGTCGGAGAAGCCGGCCTCCTCGGCGAGGTGCCTGTCCCAGGCGATCTCGATCTTCCTCCGCTCCGAGAGGCGGCACGGCGAGCGCATCACCTCCCCCATGTCGTCGTACACCTGCCACCACCGCGCGTGTGCCGCGTCGCTGGCGTAGACCCGCTGGTCGCCAATGTTCCAGTTGCAGTCGTAGTCGCGGTAGCACGTCCACGGCTTGAGCCCCAGGTAGTGGATCGACCACACCTCCGCCGGGTCGGCCCGGAACAGCCGCTCCTTCAGCGCCCGCTCCGCCGTCGTGTTCGCCCAGAAGTTCTTGAGGTAGTTCACCCGCCGCGGCAGCCGGTGCCACCACACGAACACCTCGTTGAGGAACCCCTGGTCGCCGCCGTTGTAGGACCGGATGGTCCGCCGCTGCCGGATCAGCGACTCGAACGTGCACTGCGACGGCTCGATCACCATGATGCCGGAGTTGAATAGCGACCCGTCGTTGCCCACCGCCGTCAGCTGCGGGAACCGGAACAGTGGGTCGAGATCGCGGAGGACGAGGATGTCGGCGTCGACGAACACGACGCGGTCGTAGTCGGTGAGCTGCCACAGCCGGAACTTGCTGTAGTTGTACTCGTTGTAGGTGCCCCGCTCCGCGCGCGGGTTGCGGATGCGCTTGATCTTGCGCGGGATCCAGCCCGCCGCCGCCAGCGCCCGCAGCGCCGGCTTGGAGACGGTGTGGTCGTGGAGGAGGACGAGGTCGCGCGTCGACCCGGCGCGGCGGATGCTCTGCGCCAGCACGATCGCGCCGCACAGGTACGTGTCCGACGAGTGCAGCACCGTCGCGTACGCCTCCCGCCGCGGCAGCCCGCCCGCCGCCGCCGTCAGCTCCGACACGTTGAACACCTCCTGGATCCCTGCATGCCCCCGCGCGTTGCGTTAATTAGCTGTTCATTGCAACTCACGTCAGAGAAGAACACGTGATAGATTCGCGGGCATTAGTAACTCCATGTCAAATCTGACAATCTAGCTATATTACTCCAAGTCCAAGTTCATAACTTTTTAGATTATCCTCTTTTTTTTTTCTTCTAGCAAATCGATCCATTTCATAACTAGGACTAGCTAGTACTATGTACTCGATCCATAGTGGCACATGCATTCAGTTTTGCAACGATACCTATAAGGAAAATTCAATTTACAACTTGAGTGCATGTCATACAAATAGTTACAAAAAATCAGTACATATCATTTCACAAAAATATAAAACTAAATTCAATTACAACAAATTTAAAAACATAAATCTGGTTATGAATAATAACCAACCAAATTTTTGTTTTTCTATATGTAGATTGGATTTAGTTTTACATGTTTATGGAGTGACATAACGTTGTAATTACAATGCTACTAAATTTTTTCAAACTTTTTCTACTGAATGTCATGCAAGTAGATAAGTGTACATGCACTCAGAGTTGTAAAAACCAAATCCCTATCTATCAACTATTCCAACTGAATAATCTTAGCTTAAAAAAAACTACAAGTGTGGGAGAAGTCAAATCCACCGAATTAAGATTCGAATTGCATAGCAAGGAGAGGTAGCAATAAACTTTTGCGACGATATTGCGTACGGTTGGTGTAGATATATTTTCTGCAGGCTGGTCATCCGCCATGGAGAAGAATGTAGTAGCATGCAAGTATTAATCGGTAAGCTAGATATCTATATATCTCAGCTACACGCGGCTGTCCGGCCGGCTGGCCACCAACCGAATCTAGTTTAATCAACCGTGTCGATCGATGTGAGCATTTGTTGCCATCATAGTGTCCATCGATCGGACGGTTGGAGGTGAAAGACTTCCAACCAGCAACCACACGTTAGGTGAAGAGACCCCAGTCTCTGATTCTAGTTAATCTATGAGTGGTCATCATCTTCTAGTTAATCTTCTTTGTCAATGCTTTCTCCATGTGCATTCTGATTAACATGTATAAACCGTACTGTGTGGTATCCTATGAGTAATTTAGTAGTGCATATACATTTAAGTATTAGTATTTGGTATCCTCTTATCAGATCAATCCCTTCAGTAATGTTTACTACTGTATTTTAATTTCCAACTGTGACTGTGTGTTGATCCATTGGTTGCAAGCAGTATACCTAGATCTATCTCTTGCAAGGACAGGTTTTAGCTAGCTAGCTAGTTCGCTTGTGGATAACACACTGACAGTGATGGATCCATGATTACCAGTAGAAGTTTCCATTCAGGTGGGATGCCACTGTGCTGATCAATGATAGGCTAGCTTGCTAGTAGCCTGTTTAATTTCTGATAGTACACTCTAACCAGACTAATTAATCAACCTGAGATGAACTGTATCGTCCTCTGAAGATGAAGACCAACGGTTGCAAATGCAGTTACGAAAAAGAAACAGATTTACTGTTACACCAACCGAATTAATCGTCAATACTCCTATGGATAGAGAGACGAACAGGGACTGAACAGGTTAATTGGATGAGGTTAGCTTCAGTTTCAAGCTTTGTTGCTAGCCAGCCATGAACCTGAATCAATGGATCGTCACCTCGATCGACTGAGAGCTAGCAGGGATCAGATTCTTCAGGTTTGGTGCGAATGGGGACTACTGTGTATGTTTTGCTAAAGAGAAAGTCCAGTGATGATGATGAGAACCTGTCCATTATCAGCTCGTGGCCTTTGGCAACATTTCCCGACCAGATTCCTATGCTCTTTGGGTGGCTTGTCCCACACACACACGCCCTCGTTAAATCGTCCTCACACACTAGGCCTACACTGATCGATCACATATATTCATATTCCAATACAAATAATTACGGGGCAAAAGCAGCTTGCTTAATTATACTGTGCTTGCTTGATTAATTATGTGTGCTGTATTGATGCTGATCGGTTTTCATTAGGTGACATGTTATGCATCTAGCCAGTTGCAAACACTGCTATGAATTGAAACATGTCTTAGTCTGATGCTAATGTTCTATTTTCCTGCCTCCGATTTTTTTTTTGTTCTTATGTGCATGCATGGCGTCAGCATATTGAAGTATTTTTTTTTCAGACACAAAAAGTAGTAGAACCCATAAGAGAATATTTCTTTTATTAAAAAAACTGTAATGGAAAAGGACCCTTTAGCCTTGGCGTTTAACTTGTTTACAATTCAAATATCCCTACTGACTGCTTTGGATCAAAGCTGAAAATATATTGACTAAAGGTTGTGTAAACCACTGATGGAGTCATGAACATCCAGTTATCCGCAGATGCTAGCTAACGGATCAAGCTGAAATTAAACCTAGCTAGCTACTTATCACTGAAACTTCTTTAGCTATTCTGCATTTCTTTAAAATTTCTCGCATTTGTATCCTGTCTCAGCGTCATTATATTCTCTTTTAGTTTCTAGAAGCTGAACCACATACATGTGCTACCTGTCTTTCCTTTTTTGCTTTGTTGATATATAAATCCTAGCAAGTTTGGTTCATGCTTGACTTACATGCATGCATGGCGTGCGCGTGTGCAACACGAAGAATGAAAGCAATTTACCAGAGAGCAAGTAAATCGTGAAATTCTTCTGATCCCTCGAGAAAATATCTATCTGAATACTATTTAAATGGTTATGAAAATTTTTTAAAGTTTGACAAGTATTGCACATAGCTTACCTCCGGGCCCCCAGAGCGGGAGGGCGAGGTTGCATGATCCGACGGGAAGCCGGAGCTTCTCCTCCAGCCGCTCGACGTCGACCATGTACATCCACCACTCGCCGTCCCTGCCCACCGCCTCGTCGCAACGGAACAGGTCCATCATGGGCTCGCACTCGCTGCGCAGCACCACGCGCACCCGACCGCCGCCGTGCCGCCTCTTCCCCTTGCGCGCCGCCATGTGCGCCGCCACGAGGTGCACCTGCAGCCTGAACACGTCGCGGTTCCACGCCCTGACCGTGCGGTTGCACGGCAGGGAGGCCACCACCACGTCGACGTCGTCGTAGCGGGAGAAGTCCGGCATGGGGAGCTCCGGGCAGGACGGGCCCTCGTCGTCCTCCTCCTCGTCGATCCACTCCGGGAAGAGGTCCGACCACCGGAACACGTCGGAGACGCGCTCGAAGTAGACCCCGACGGCGTCGCCCTCCACGCCCAGCGCCAGAAGCTCGTCGCGGCCGATGTTCACCAGGCCCATCCGCAGCCGCCCCCGGAGCTCGTCGAACATGGTCGGCGCCCGCCCCGCGTTCACTATCCTCTCCGCCGCCACCGCCTTGTTCGCCGTCACGCCTCCCAGCTGCAACGACGACGGCTCAGACATGGTGAGATCAAGCTAAGATATCTCTCACGTACTGATCGACGACGACGACGCGGCCGACACGACGAAGACAGGTGGACTCACCTTACCTTCCGAGAGAGCTGGGTCGTCGTCGGGCAGGCGTCGCGGAAGGCGGTGCAGCGGACGAGGGAAGAGGCACCGCGGTCGAGGAGGTAGGAGTACTTGGGGTGGAGGAGGAGCGCCATGTACGCGAGGAAGAAGAAGGCGAGGAAGGCGGCGTTGAGCTTCACGATGGCCGCCGCCCGCAGCCCGGCCACAGGCAACTTGAGCGCCTCTCCGGCGCCGGCGGGCACCCCCATGGCACGTGACAACAATGGCACAGCCCGAGCAGCCGC
Source organism: Oryza meyeriana var. granulata (assembly GCA_003991445.1). NCBI lineage: Eukaryota > Viridiplantae > Streptophyta > Magnoliopsida > Poales > Poaceae > Oryza > Oryza meyeriana. Next base: position 228,083 of record RYFJ01000167.1, read on the forward strand.
CGGCGTATCACGTCGTGCGTCTCACCGGGCGTCGGCGGCGGCGAGGTTGGTGTCGCGAGCTAGTAGCTGCCTAAGCCGAGGCGCGTTGCATGGCGCGGATTATATAGACCGATGTGGCACACGGCGAGGCGCCGCGAAGGCCATCGTGTTCGAGCCGCGTCACTGTGCGAGTACGTACAGTAGTAGTGTACGTGAGAGGCAAGATTGCGAAGGCGGGCAAGTGGTTGGGTACGGTGAGGTGAAAGGATGGGTACAAGAACTATAGGGGCCACGTGGCGAGTTCCATCAATTGCTTCTCGAATCTCGAGGAGGACTTACCACTTCACTCCCTGATGATCAAGCTCTAATTGCGTGTGTAGTTTTGTAGTACCATGGCAATCACATTTCTTCATATCCCTACCACTGATCAGTCTCAGAGCATCTCCAATAAACTACCAAAAACTAAATATCCAAACGTCCGTATAGATAGCCGGTCAAAAATTTTATTTTCTATATTTTCCATCTACTCTAATAGACTATCCAATATAATAGTGAAACCTCTATGTCAATTTTACACAGAGAAGAGAGAGAGTAAAACCAATATATGGCCATTCATTCTGGGTGACCAAATTTGTCCATTATAGAGAGGGGTTTGGCCATCTAGATAGAGAGTCCATTGAAGTACTATTTATGTTATGATGGCTAAAATTTAGCATGGATGGTTGGATGGAGAGGCTATTGAAGATGCTCTCATAATACAAGCAAACTATTTTCGCTAATTCAAATAAAATTAATTTTTTTTAAAACTTTTTAAAATGAAAATAAAATAAATTGGAATTTTGGTAAAATGAACATCCGGTAAAGCCGAAATTTCAGAGATTTTGAACTGAAATTATGAATTCTGCCCTGATCGTGCGGATGTTGATATTTGATCTACATAAAAGCAGAACTTTTCCATGGTCAAAAGGCACGCATCGTTATGCAGAATAACAGGAGTGAAATATTACTAGGTTCCTGCAAGCACTGTACCATTAGTTGACCGGAGCTAGCAATCAACTTTATTTATATGGTAATTAGGATTTAGGCCTAGCTAGAGTACATATTTTAACTTTATTTAAGACATGTACTAGCTGTGGTTGCCTATCAATCTGCACTTTACAGACCCATGTGTGTATGACTATGAACGACAAAAAAAAAAAGCACTGCAGGTACATATAGTTTAATCTAATTACAGCTGTTCGAAATCTGTTCAGTATAGTGAATTTACTCAATTTAGTTGATCTGTTGCGACTGCAGTTAATTAGATTTGGTTGCTTAGTTGATCTGTTGCTACTGCATGTTAATTAGGTCTGGTTGCTTAGTTAATTAGCTCTGCATGTTAATTAGCTTTAGGTTGCACAAATCAATTCAAAATCAATCGAAATGAATATACAGTAGCTTCAAGTACGACATACCACCTTTCCTACCTTCTGGTGGATACTCCTCTCTTTTTAAATTTCTGCAGTAAGCTTCAAACATAAGTAGACACTGCCATTAAATAAGCACAGTAATTCAACCCAGATTGTATAATCTGCATACTAATTAAATTAGGTCTGTGCCGATTCAAGGCAGCCACAACCACATACAGGCGACCCATACATTGATATATATATCTGATCTGTTTGTTGAGGTTGGTGCATCAATCCTCCTGAGGCTATGGCGAGCCTAATTGCGATTTGATTAATTTCCCATCCAACGATTTATGCTTGATTAATAATGATTTGATCGGTACAGTTTTTCTTTAGTGCTACTACTAGTATTCGTGACAGGAACTTGTGAGATTTGGAATATATGATTGCTGATGTGGTGTCGTTTTTATTGAGCCCTTGTACAGCAAGGTACGGTTTTGGTTGCCTTGGGTCAATCAGGAGACCATTCAAGGACAAGATCTCTCCAGTGGAACACACTGAATCTGACGCAATCTTGGCCGTTCGTTTGTGATCCAACGCGCCAGATCAGATTATATCGGATGACCGACAAAACCTAAGAAATATTTTGGCGCCAAGAACATGTACAAGTACAACGACGCCACACCTAGGAGAAGTGATCATAAGGCTCCCTTGATCAGCTTCGTGGCATGTAAGATCTTTTAGGATCAAGAGAGGAAAAATAGCTATTAAAATTAGCCTAAAACGGTCATTTTCCGTTACAAACAATATATCATTTCATTGGAATATTTGGTAGGAACAATACATCTCTGACAGGAACTTCGAAGGAATTAATTTGCCTGTTCTAAACAAAGCTAGCCTGATTAGCGTAATGCCAAATTAATCCATGGAAATATTAATCATTTCCAGGAGTACCTTAGCTAGTACAGTTGATTTAGAGGGCGAAATTAAGTGTCGGATCCAGTGATCAGCATTACGTAACTATCATAATTAAGGAGAAAAAAATATCACCGGTTCTGAAGTGCTACATCCCAATTAATGCTGATATGCATCCATCGATCCAGATATGATCAGTATAGAACGTTTCATCTCGCATACCAACCTGACAGAATTTGCCTTTATCCCTTCGCCTTCAAGCATCTCAATAGCAGATGGATGGATAAGCTACAAGCATAGCCCAACTGTTGCTGATTCAATCTTCTGAAGTACTAGCTGATGGTGTCAACAATCTCTTGTGCACCTCAGTTCTTGTTGCAGCAAAAGATAAAGAAGTACTAACCATCCTGATGGCCTGATCAGAATCTTCTTTTTCTTCAGTTCTTGTTTTCTAGTGATCTTTAATTCCTGATGCAATGAATGAGATATAATATATCACTTGAGAAATGAGATCAGGTGTGATGAACACAAAAGCTTCTGAATTTAAAAATGCTTCCTGATGCATTATATGCCATGTGTCCCCTTTTGTTTTTATTGGCATCTGATCAGATGCTTTCATCCAAGTTACAGGCAGAGATGAATCGGTTCTGGTCGTACATACACGTCGCGTTCAAGCCTAACACTGCGTGGTTTTCATACGTGGAAAGACGACGACGCACAAAGTTGGAAGTAATCCACATTTAGCAGTGAGCAAAATTAAAGCAGCCCATTAGTTGGAACCAATGCTTCGAGGCTGTCTCCTTTGGTTTCTTTTCGCTTTGCTGTGTTCTTCTCCCTTCTTTTTTCCCTCTCCTTTCGGTATCAGTGACACTTTCAGTAACTTTACTCCACTGTAATGTAAGAGGAATAATTTTCAGATAAATCTATATATGTAACGTTGGAAAGCCGTTTAGGGGATTAGTGATGTTACATCTCACCTAGAATGACTGTTTAACTGGTGATTTGGAGCATAAGAAAAGCACTCCTAAGTGCCATGTAAAAATTGCTTACACACCAATGAATTCTAATCTTTTAACCAAAGAAATACTACAGCTGCAGGTACTATATACTACTATTAGGTGAAAACGTGTTCTCCTTTACTTGCACTTTATGTGTTCAACTTCTACTACTACAACTAGATCCTGCTGGTTCCCTACTCCTCTCTTTTGGTCTTGATGTACTGTTCCTTGCAATCAATCTTAATTAATGGCCGACAATGTCTTTCCAAAGTTTAAAGAAAAGAAACCTATCTACTGGATGAATTTTCAGGGTAGTGCTTGATCAAATCTAACAGGTCAATTACACTGGTATCTTTACTAATTATTGGCAGTAGCAGCTGAAGAAGGGCAAAAGGCAATGTTCCATTCTTTAATCATCTGTGTTTGAATGCAATGTTACATGCATTTGGAATTATTAGGCTATAGTCACAAAGTTTTTTGGCTGGCGCGTACGATGAATGTGATTTAACACATGGTTGGTTGCATAGTCTACGTCCCTCTAGAGCACACAAGATTTAACAGCAAAAGTTAGATAAAAAGTTGAGAGTGAGATAAGATTCAGAAGAGAGTAGCAGGATTACTGGTTACAAAGCCTTGAAGGCAACTCCATGCCCAAACCTGACCTACCCCTGCATTCTTATTCTTCTTGTTCCATGGTTGATCACTTGAACATCAGTTGTCTCAATTTTTTTTTCTCACCAAATCCTGGTGGATTTCTTTGTCTTTCAGTTAAGAAAGTTTGGAATGAAAAGTTCCCTGGTTCTTCTATCATCCTCCTAGGAGAGCACAAAGAAAAGGTGATGGATTGATGGATGATTTGACCCGAATGCTTGGAGGGCTCTAAAGGCTTTCTTTGGTAGTGGAAATCTGGTTGTGGGTTTTTGCCTCATACCCATCTCACTTCAAGAAGACGATGCATTCAGTCTTTTTCTTTCTGAAAAAAAAAATGCATTTTGGGCGTGTTCTAAAGTTTAGATGGATTCTGGATGAAACCAAGTTTACGACAATTACTTGAGGGCACGAGCGAAAGAACTAAATATTATAAAGTTAAAATGTTGATTTAAAAAAGTTTCCTAAAAATGCTGATGAAAAACATTTTTAAAAAACCATACCCATAATCCGTAAGAGAGAGAGAGAATGCGCTGACAACACCAAGAATCTCGAGTCAAACCAAATCATGTACGCAATTTAGACAATTTACCTACTGCCATGCTCTTCCTGTGTGCGTGTCATTACAGTGTGGCAATACATACAGTTCTTGTCGACGGCGACGGCGACGGCGGCGCGGATTTGGTCTCTGTGCGCTTGCCGGTTGCTTTCGGCATCTTTTTGCCGGGGCAGGCGGCGGATGAGCGCAATAAGTTAAGAAATCCGCGGCCATTGATCGAGGCGAGCAGCCGCCACCAGTTTTCTCTCCTCGTTCAGAGTTCAGACTTGAGAATGTTGGGTGGAGAGGAGCGAGCTCGTCTTGTCTCCTCTCGCCGATGGCGCACCTGCCGCAGGCCGTTGTGATCCTCGACGCGGCAACCGATCGATCGATCGATCTGGCATATCAAAAATCACGTTTTTCTTTTGTTTGTTCTTTCCTCCCTTGCATGATTGACGTGATCGCACGGGAACCACGAGCAGTGTGACCGGCGATCTGACCGGGCCGGCGAGATCAGGTAAGTGGTTAGAAGGTTAGAGGCTAGAGCTTGTAGATCTTGCTGTCAATCGGCCACCGGTGTGGTGCTTGCGGTGCCGTTGCGACGTTCCATCGCCGGCCACCGCAGGCAAGCTCTTCGTCGTACATTTGGGTAATGTTAGAAAAATAAACCTGACCGAGATGTGTTCTGGTCAATGCGTGTGTGTCGCGTGGTGTCGAGCTGTGTCGTGGAGAATACGGTGCGTTCGCCTTGGTGAGTCCGAGTTGATTCAGTTTGTTTTGTGCGTGAGAATAGATGAGAGAAGGGCATGCATGGTACTGGATTGGCACTGGAGGAGGCCGAGTCGTCCGGAAACGAGCGTGTGGTGCTCGAGACGTTGAAGACCAAATCGTGCAGAACGTGGCGAGCTAGCCGGGCAGGGAGTTCGTGGCTCCGAGGTGTGCGTCCCCTGGTTATTAAATAGCCCTTGTACTCTATCGTTTTCAGTAGCCGGTTTTAAGTCAAATAGAAAAACAGAGGTGTTCGTCGCCTGGCAAAACTTCTTGCGTTCGTGCTCTCTGTTTATCCTATACTTCTCGCTGCGCGGGCGAGGTCCTGGGCGCGGACGCGGGGCGCGGGCGCGGGAGCAGGTCCCGGGCACGGGCGCAGGGCGTGCGAGGGCTCGGGCACGGACGCTGATCCCGGGCGCGGACACGAAGGCGCGGACGAGGGCCCGAGCTCGGGCACAGGCGCGGCCTTCGGTGTGGCGCTAACAATTGGTATCAGAGCCAAGCTATGGCTGGAGACCAGACACCGGTGGGAACGCCAATGAGTGGCGTGAGCAGCAGCGGTGGTGGTGGCACTGCAATGGCTGCACCACGATCGAGGGTGGTCGCGATGCAGTACCCCATGCTCAATGACACCAACTATGGTGTGTGGGCTGTGAAGATGAAGATCATCTTGCGTCATCTCGGCGTGTGGGCGGCGGTCATGGGTGAAGCAGTGGCAGAAGAAGAGAAGGACAATGAAGCTTTGGTCGCCATCTCTCAGGCTGTGCCGGATGCCATAATGATGGCTATCGCGGACAAAGAGTCGGCCAAGGAAGCTTGGGAGGCTATAAAGGAGATGAACGTCGGCGAGGATCGAGTTAAGATGGCGCGGCTACAAGCATTGAAGAGACAATTTGATCGCTTGTACATGGGGGATTCCGAAACTATCGCGGAATTCGCACCGAAGCTCACCACACTGGTGGGGGGGATGTGTTCTCTCGGAACCAAAGTAAAGGACAGTGTTGTGGTAGAGAAGCTATTCGGTGCTGTCCCTGACAAGTTCCTTCAGATCATCGGCACCATCGAGCAATTTGGTGACATGTCAAAAATGTCCGTGGCGGAGGCTATCGGGCGTTTGAGGACATTCGAAGAGTCTTCAAAGGGGCGGCGCCGTAGCAACGATGGTGAGCATTTGTTGCTCACACGTGCACAGTGGGAGAGTCTCTCCCTCAAAGAAAAGAAGAACCGTGGTGGTGGCCACGGCAAGGCTGGTGATGGCCGCAGTGGCAGTCGTAGCCACGACGATGACGATGACAGCACAAGCAGCGACTTCGACAACAGCGAGCGCAAGTCGAATGGCAAAAAAGGCAAGTGCTACAATTGCGGAGTTCGTGGGCACTTTGCTCGCGAATGTCGCAAGTCGAAGAAGGAGAGGGCCCTCCTCGCGGACGCCTGCGAGGAGCCATGCCTGCTGTGAGTCGGCGTGCATGGTGATGTCAGGTGTAGGGGGGTGATTGTTAGGAAAATAAACCTGACCGAGATGTGTTCTGGTCAGTGCGTGTGTGTCACGTGGTGTCGAGCTGTGTCGTGGAGAATGCGGTGCATTCGCGTTGGTGAGTCCGAGTCGATTCAGTTTGTTTTGTGCGTGAGAATAGGTGGGAGAAGGGCATGCATGATATCGGATTGGCACTGGAGGAGGCCGAGTCGTCCGGAAACGAGCGTGTGGTGCTCGAGACGTTGAAGACCGAATCGTGCAGATCGTGGCGAGCTAGCCGGGCAGGGAGTTCGTGGCTCCGAGGTGTGGAGTTCGTGGCTCCAAGGTGTGCGTCCCCTGGCTGTTAAATAGCCCTTGTACTCCATCGTTTTCAGTAGCCGGTTTTAAGTCCAATAGAAAAATAGAGGTGTTCGTCGCCTGGCAAAACTTCTTGCGTTCGTGCTCTCTGTTTATCCTATACTTTTCGCTGCGCGGGCGAGGTCCCGGGCAAGGGCCCGGGCGCGGACGCGGGGCGCAGGCGAGGTCCCGGGCGTGGGGTGCGGGCGCGGGAGCAGGTCCCGGGCACGGGCGCAGGCCGTGCGAGGGCCCGGGCACGGACGCTGACCTCGGGCGAGTTCCCGGGTGTGGACGAGGGCCCGAGCTCGGGCGCAGGCGTGGCCTTCGGTGCGGCGCTAACAGGTAAGATCTGTGTCCACGGCAGCAAGACGCCGTCCGCCCGTCTTGCCCCTCTCCTTCTCGCTCGCCGTCTCGCCACCCCCACAGGCCTCAGCGCCGCAGAGGCAAGGGACGCCGGCGTCCGCGTCGGTGACACGACGGTCGTCTCCTACTTCAACCCTGCGGGCGCGTTCACGCCGACGTGGTGGGCCAGGGGGTGGGCCGAATCAGGGGCTTTGTGCAAATGTGCGTACCGTTGTAGGGGGTTTTGTGAAAACAATCAGGATCGTTAGCACTTATAGCGATCCTAATCAGGGGGTTTTGTCAAAAAAATCATATGGTAGCAATCCTAATCAGATAATCAGAAGGGGAGTTTGAAAAGGTAGTGTCCAAATTAGAGGGTATTGGGCTTGGGCTATTTGCCTATTGGCCCGAATCAGGAGGTTCGTGCAGAAAAACACGTCCCTAATTAGGGGGGTTTGTTGCGAAACTTTCGATCGCTACCAATAGCGGCCCGCCACAGGGGGTTTGTGCGCAAAAACACGGAGGTAGCTACTGACGACTGTGCCGACTGCTCATGCAGGAAAAGAAAACCTGAGGGTTCTCTTGATTCTAATTTCCCTCTATTTTGCCCTCGAATCATATGAAAGGGAAACTTTCCTGTGTTTTTTTCTTGCCCCGATTCCTATGAACCAAATGCTGCTACAGTGGTTTTTCTCGGAGGAATTGAAACCTCCAAATTTTACTTTGAAAATCCTACCATCCAAACAGGGCCTAACTTTTGCGGTAGTCCAATTTATCCCCTAATTCAAATACTAGCGCGACGTACATGTGGCAGTCCAATCCACATGTCAGTGCTTCTCCCTTTTTCCCAAGCTTGACCTCAGCAAATGACGCTGACGATGGCGATTCGATCCATCCACCATTGCCCCAAGGGCCATGTTGGCCTACTACCACCTTGAGCTCCACGCCCACCTGCCTCTTCCACTTGCTTGAGCTCGAGGAGGCAATGGTTGAACGAGCTATGTGTCTACTACCATCGTCGGTTGTCGAGCTATGGCTGAGCTAGAGAGAGAAAGGGGGGAGAGAGAGAGGAGATGAGGAGAGATGCCTGAGGAGAGCTTGAGCTTCGCCTTCACCCCTGACCGCCGTCTCCACGGACCTGCCTGAGCGAGCTCGAACTCCGATGGAACAAGATTGATCAACAGAAGAGAGCTTGACTAGTTGTCACGCCCCAAACTAGCCCTTCAGGAAGGACGAGCCTGAGTCGATAAACAAACCTGCATAACCATATCAGTCCTAGGAATATAAGTGCTGGTACAATAGGAAGATGATCTTCATAGCAAAACTGTCTATATTATTAGACATAGTCCTACAAGCAGGTTGAATTGTGGACATACCCCGAGTTCACAACGATAAATTACGAAAAGAGCGAAAGCGGAAACTAGCCCAAAGCCACAAGCATGACTCAGGAACTAAGCTGAAACCCTAGAACTCTTTGAATCCTGCATGCTCCTAGAAGAATTTCTCGTCGGCGGGATCCATCTCTTCTTTTTCAAGGAGTGGGGTGGGGGGTAGATTATAAAGAGCAAGGGTGAGTACTAGTCTACTCAGCAAATCATGGGAACTTAAATGTTTAATGCTAGCTTCAAAGCAAGTCATGGGGTGGGGGGTAGATTGTAGATTGTAAACTCATTTTATTTTTAAGGCACCGACCCAGGTGTCGGGTTTTTCAAAGGTTTTATAAAACCCAAGTTTTACCCATCGTGATCATTTTAAATTTTGAGGAGGATCACCGGTACTGTGCCCCTAGGCATAGGTACCAGGATTCAAGCAAGAAAGGTGACAAGGGCGTTCAGGGTATCACAATTGTCAAGGAGGGTCAATGCAGCAAGTTAGGTAGGCCAGCCAGTTATCTTGCAAACCACGGCCGAGATTTTCCAGTGCAACCTAAGAAATGCTATTTTGCAATTAAAGTACTTAGTTCCTCAAATATAGGCGCAACATGTTCAAAGGTAACTTGCCTTGCTCAAGGCCTAGAGCTTCTCCTTCGAAATCCGTGTCTTGAGGTTCCTCTGACTCCAAAACTACACGCGAAACGAGGAAACACAACACAAGGACCAAAATAAAAGCCCTATTAGTGACCTCTAAGTATGCCATCGGATAGATCTCATTTTTTAGAGAAATTTTAGAGGTGGAACAGAGTCAATCAGACAAACTTTGAGGAGATACGAATTTTAGAGGGTTTATTGAATTTCTGCGCAAGAGAAAAAGGATTTTGGAATCTTAGAAATTTATTCTTGCGGAGTTCATTCCTTCCCGGGCCGCTGACAGGCAGGGCCCATTGATCGGCCGAGGGGAACGAGGCTAGGCACGCGTGATGGGCTTAACCCACGGCGGCCGAATGGGGAAGGATAGTTTTGGCCTACTGGGCTGGAGGCTCGGCCTGGCCAAGTGACGAGTGGGCGAATGAGGTAGAGGGAGACGGATGGGGCTGGCGTCGTATCCATGGCCCAAGGGAGCAACTCACAGGCACAAGCTGTGGAAGGCTGACGGGCGGGCCTTGCCTATGATACGGGGCCCCCTTGTCGGTCGATCGATCCACTGGAAAGGGTTTATCGGGTGCGCGGAGGAAAAATTTGGTGGATGGGGTGTGCAACGACCGGTGCACGGTGCGCTAGGTGCAATAGTCCCACACTTAGCCTCACGGCTCTCCGTGGACCATGTGCACCGAGGAGTGGAACTATGTGCGCGCGTGGCGAGAGACAGCCGACGCGGCGCCTAGGTGGCAGCGACATGGCAACGAGGTGGTGGCTACGTCGGGTGGCGCAGGGAGGAAGAAGCACAGGGCTCGATCTGACGGCCAACGGGGTGCGGCTCCTCCAGGCACTAGGCGAGGGTACGTTCGACAGAAAGGCCACCGGCGCATTGAGGAGACCAAGGGGAGTCGAGCCAACGGCTCGGATTCGCCGCACGACGGGCGACACCGATGGATTGCGGAAGCGCATGACGGCGGGGAGGATTTGGGCATTTCTTTGCCAAAGCTCATGGGCTTGATTCCGTGCGGTTGGGGGCTCCTACGGGGTTCTTGTTTTGATCCCCGGGGTAGAGATCGGCGGGGTTTGGCTCTACGGCTTGCACAGGGCGAATAGAGTGGCACGGGAACGGGAGCTACACCACGGCGACTAAGGCAAGCAGCTAAGCCTCCTAGGGCGGTGGTGAGCTATCTAAAGCCCTAGAGGAGGGACCAGAAGGAAGGAGGGAGATAGGGGCTACCGTGGTGGAGAGACGCAGTGAAGAGCGGCCAACGGCTTGAACGTGATCGTTTGGCCTCAGTGCGGACACGGCCAAGAAAGAGGAAGCCAACGGCGGTGGCGGTCTCTGAGATCGGCGTCGGTTGTATCGGCATGAGCAGCTAGAGACGACGACGATCTCTACACGGTGCGCAGAGCTCCAAGGTGGGCTAGGGAGTTGAAAGGGGAGAACGGAGGGGTGCGACAACTTTTATAGGCGATGAGGAGGTCGGTTTGTGGCGAGGGAGAGAGAGGTGGGATGTGCGCTCTCGCTGGCTAGGTCAATGGGCGGGCAGTGAGCTGGCACAGCGGCGGCACCAGTGCCCGCTCGCACTAGGGGCCAAGGAGAGGAGAGTGGCATTGTACAGGGAGCGCAAAAGCGAGGGGTGGAGGAAAAAGGGAGCCGGTCGCCACTGCTTTGGGACGGTGAGGCAGGCAAGAGCCTCCAAGCTTTGGCGGCTTGCGGCAGGCCATGGTGACGCGGCCGGGTGACGGCTAAAGGTGAAGGCGAGCTTGGTGGGGAGCGACGGCAAAACAGTCGCCGTGGTAGATGGAGATGACGCCAGCATCCTCGTTGGTCGGCTATGGCGCGCGCGAAGACGGGAGAAGCGAAACCGAAGGCGCGCCGGGGCGGATTTGAACAACGGGGCAGTGAGCGCGTGAGAGAGAGAGAGAGAGAGAGATAGACCATTTTCTCCTCCACCGGGATCGCGTGCTGCGCGCGTGGTGGAGTGGTGAGAGGCTGGGCGGCCACAAGCAAATCGGTGGCCTAGCGGAGGCAGCTGGGCCACGATGCGGTGGATAGGGATGGGCCGAGGGAGAAGGTGGCCCAGGTGGGCAGGCACATTAGGGATGGAGAAGAGGAGGTGGGCTGGGCTGGCTTGAAGGGAAGGGGGTTTCAGTGGCCCAAGACTTGGAAGGGTTTAGGTTTTCCAGGATTTTGCTAGAAGGGAAACTTGGGGAATTTGAATTCGAATTTGGGATTTGGAAATAGATCACTGGGGAAATATTTGGATTGACATCTTGGCACACGCGGGGACTTCAACCAAACATCCAAATTTTCGTGAATAGCCTTTTTATTAAATTAGGTTTTACGTCTAAACGCACGGCCGTTACACTAGTCGCCGCTCCGAGTCCCCTCTCTCTCCCCCGTCGTTAAGCAGAGAGATAGAGCGGGGGGGGGGGGGGTTGAGAGATATGACATTAAGGCCCTATGTTTTTTTTATTTTTTTTGTGCTGGTTGTATTGCCATGTTGGTGCCATGTGTGCTAGCCCGCTAGCTCAGGCCAAATCCGTTCATAATGCTATAGGGGTTATTCGTTTAAAAAGTTTAGAGCGTCAAATATCCGGTTTTATAGTTTAGGAGTAATTCGGACTCCATTTCTCCTTTTGAAAAATGTAGAAGATTACATTATTGTGGTCGTTTGATCTATTTCACTGTCCCTGTAGGTTTTTGATTTTATGCCACTCTCCCGAACAGCGTTTTCTCAAATACCACTCTCTCAGCGGATTTTGATTATTTGCTACCAGAGAGAAGATTTTTTGCTTGTATGCATTTTTCAGCCTGTGAGGCGCCACCTCACCGTTTCATCGTGACACTAGAGGGGAGAAGACGAGTTTGCCCATCCGGACACCACGCCCGCGCCGGGATCCCTCAGCGGCGGCGCCGACTCCACCTTCTCTGCCCCTCGCTGGCCCCCGTCTTCTTCGGCGCCAGACAGCCCGTCTCCACCTCCTCCGGGCTCCGGCGCCAACTGCCCCCGATCTACCGCCCCCGTCGACGACTCCTCCAGCGCCGGGCCTCCATCTCGTCCCCCTCCAGCCCGACACAGCGGTGGCCGGCCTCGATCTCATCTCCAGAAGCCCCGACAGAGCGGCCGGCCTCGATGTCCTCCCCAGTAACTCGACGCGTCGGTGGCCGACGGCATCTCTGCCCTCGCCGCCGCTCCATCGTCGCCGTTTTCCTTCCGCGCCATATAGACGAGCGCGCGGTGGTGACCTCACGCCATGGAGGCCGAGCGCGCCGTCGTGGAGCTCCTACGCGAGCACGGAGCCTCATCACCCCGCGAGCAGCGGTGCCGGGCGGCGTCCTGCTGCTACCTTCCGCTGCATCCTCGTCGCTGGTGAGCACCCGCGCTCATCCTCTCTCTTCTCCAGTATGGGCACCCCATTACTCCATCCTCCCGCCGCGCCATGGAAGTAGCAGCCAGGAGGCTGCGCCGCCGCTGTGGAAGGAGAAGAATGGAGGCTGCGCTGCCGCTGGGCGGGGAGCTCGCCGGCCAGGAGATGGAGAGTGAGGGGGCAGGAAGAGGGGCAAAATCAGGATTTCACGTCCTATGCTATGTCGTCCATCAGATGTGGCAGCCGTGTGGCAGCATATTGGATCAAAAATGTCAATGAATCAAGAGTATGTGGGGTCTCGATGGCAAATAATCGAAGTCCATTTGAAAAGTGGCATTTGAGAATACATCATGCTGTCCAAGAGAGTGGCATATATATGTCCAAACAAGCTGGCCGGGCCGGCACAGTCCAAGGCCCGGTCCGGCACGGCCTGTTTAGGCCGGCACAGGCCCGTCGGTGGCATGTGGGTCGGAGGCAGCCCACGGCAAGGCCGGCCCGGTTTGCTCCCCTTCCCTCCTGCCCCCTCCCTCCCCCCCCCCCCCCCCCGAATTGGATCGTCCCATCCCTCGGATCGGACCGTCCGCTCTCCTCTTGGCTCCCGCCCGCCGCCGTTCAAATTTGAACGAGCAGGTGTGCGATGTAGAGGCGTGGAGAGGTGGGCGGTGCGCCCCGTCGGCGGACGGCGCCCACTGTAAAAAAAATAAAAATTGAAAAAAAAAGGAAAAAAGTGAGTTGACTTAAAAAAAGAAAAATTAAAAAAAAGAAAAGAAAAAACGACTTAAAAATTTTGTAAAAATTAGAGGACCGGTAAAAAATATGGAAAAAGGCATAAAATTATTTGAGATAAGTAAAAAAATATGAGGGTATTTTTTGATAATATTAGAGGAGGAAATTTTCATATTTTTTAAACAACTAAAATAACAACACATATATAATTATGTAATTTAATTTCTACATAGATATAAGGAAAAATGAGCAATGACCTTTATTAAATTTGTTATTACACAGCTGCCTCATTAAAACTCTGTCATGTAAAAACTCAATTTTGAGAAAACCATGATAAAGAAAAAATAGTAGAGCTAAAGGTCAACACTCAAAAATAAAAAAACACTACTCTAGTTCCTTATTTTCTAGGTAAAGATTTTCGAACTGAGCAGCCAAATCTTGGTTCTCCACGGTGTGTTGGGCACGTTCCCTGGCTAGCTCCCAGTCTTTGACCACAAGTAGCATTTCTACCACATCACTACGGAGATTTCTTCTCCTCTCCTCAATAATTCTTCCGCAAAGACTGAAGGCCGATTCGGAGGATACCGTAGACACAGGCACCGTGAACACATCCCGTGCTAGCTTTGAGAGCACGGGATATTGGGTCTTGTGATCGTTCCACCATCCTAGAACGTTGAGATCTTTCAGATTGATTGTAACGTCTCCCCGCCCTGGCACCACCTACAATGATACCAGAGAGGAAGCGCTGCAGAAGATTGGCGTAAACCAACTCCCAAGGAACTGCGATGCCGATACCAGTCCCAGAAAACCTTACTGGTACCCGCGGTCAACGGAGATGTACCACAGCAAATAAATAAAAAAAATATATATATTATACCTTTATAAGTTACGATTTTGGGCAAGCCATGAGCAGCAACCTGCAAACAGAACAACAGCAGCGGAACGACAGCACAACGACAACCCAATCTACAAGCAACGGCTTGGAATTAGGAAAGAAACCCTAATCTTCACTTCAACTTCACTCTTCCTGAATGAAGGGAGAAAAGAAATAGATTGAGTATTTTCGTACTTAGCAAGTCACGGAAAACGTGAGTTAGACAGGCTATCAAAGATAGGCTGGGGTTTATTTCGCAAACCATTTTATTTAAAAATATTTTTGAAAACCTAAGTGTGAGTTGTTTCAATATGACCGGAAGGAGGCTCTCGCCTTGATCCTGTCCGCGAATTGCTTTTCAACAACTCGAGCGGACAAATCAGATTTTAATTGTTTTTAATTGTTCTTACACCGCCTGTCAAATCGCGACAGCAGTTCAGTGGATCTGCTCACAAGCAGCTTCCCACTGTATTCTCATCTATTACTTTATTTTCAATTTCGTTCACTCCAGGACGTGTGGGTGCCATGGGCCCCGGGTACCTCATGACAAGCATATGGGCCACTCGGATAGAGGATGGGCCTAGCCTTGTAATTAGAGATATAGCTAAATTCGGCAGACTTCACCTTGTATAGAAAGGAATATACATTCCTAGTCGGGTGCGTTATATCTCTAAGGGGAGATCTCCTAGTCGTAATCCGATGGGGACTCCTACCTTGTAACCCTGTCCCCCAGTATATAAGGGGAGGCAGGGCGCCCCATGAGGGCAGGTTGAGTTGGTTCACCAGAATCACCACCACAAATCCTCAAAGGAATAACACCACAACTGGACGTAGGGTATTACCTCACATCGAGGGCCTGAACCAGTATAAAATCTCCCTGTGTTCCTTTGCAATCCACCGAGTTTCCATCCGCCGACTAGCCCCATATATTTATTGCCGGTGTAAAACATCGACAGTTGGCGCGCCAGGTAGGGGCTTCGGCGCGATCTACATCTACAAGCTCGATGGATCCAGCAACCGAAGTCGACGGCGGCAAACTCCCCCCTGGAGATACAATCGCATTCAGAAGCCTTGACTTCGTCGCCGACCAGATCGGCAATCTCACCCCGGCCGACACGGACCCGATCCAACCGGCCGAGGAACCAGCTGACTCCGCGCCAGTCGGCCCACACGACGCTGCGGCAATCTTCGACGACATGCTGCGGCGATCTCCAATACGCCCGAGTCCAGGGACAACTCTTCCTTTCAGTGTTCGACTCGGACTCGGTTCTGAGCCGGCCGAGAAGGGAAGAGATCGTCAACTTCCCGTTCGGACTCAGCGACGCCGCGGATATCTACAATCTACATCCGACGCGGCAAACCCGATCCCCTGGAGTTCGACTCGGATACGGCTCCGAGCCGCTCCAGATCGGATCTAGGGAGGTCGGAGTTGTAATCACCCCCATCAACTATTCCGACTACGACTCTCAGTCGAACTACGACTCCCAGTCGGATTCCGACTCCAAGTCGGATACCAGCTCGGCAAGCTTCACTCCGCCACGAGAAATCTTCATGGCATCCAAAGGCTCTACTCCTACTCAGGAATCACGCCGACTACACGAAAAACAAGAGGAGGAGGCCTGCCGTCTGCGAGAACAATAGGAGGAAGAAACAAGACGCCTGCACGCCCACAACGACGGCCTACGCAGGGCTGGGCGAACCGCTCAGCAACAAACCCTCCAAACAAAAGTCGGCGACCACAACGTCTTCGTCACGCCACAGCAGAACGTCGTGGCAGCCATAACCCTACTGGACACGGTCCAGGTCGGGCCTGATCACCAGGCCACCCCGACGATCGCAAGGATAAAAGCCATGCTTACCGCTGCCGCATGTCAGCAGCACCAACAGTCGGGCAACATACTCGTACTGACCAGTCAATCAACTTCCCCAGCGGCAGTCTCATCCACCTCAAAGCGACGTCGAGCGGCCGGCTCTAGTCGGCAGCACGCGGAGTCAAGCCAGACGTCACTCGGCAACCACAACAACCGGCAACGTCGAAGCGACCGTCGGGACAGCCAGGACCTCCGAGACCGACTGCGGCGCGACCTTCAGCAAGACATTAATGCTCGGCGCCGCAAACGAGAAGAAGACGAGCAACGCCAACTGGAAGACGAGAACGAGCAATTCGGCCTCCACTACGAGCGGTTTCGCCGCCGTAGTCGAGGTCGGAGTCCTCATGAAGACGACGGAGTACCGGCCTTCACTCAGGAGCTACAACAAGTCGACTGGCCGTCAAGTTTCAAGCCTACAGGCATCAACAAATACGATGGCAAGACTAATCCCGAGTCCTGGCTCACGGTCTACACTCTGGCGATTCGAGCAGCTGGGGGAAATCAGAAAGTCATGGCTAACTACCTCCCAGTCGCTTTAGCCGACTCAGCGAGGACATGGCTAGTAGGACTTCCCAAGCAATCAATCGACTCCTGGGGAGAACTCCGGAAACGCTTCATCGCCAACTTCCAGGGAACATACGAGAGGCCATCTTCCGAGTACGACTTATATCAGTTGCATCAAAGGAAGAATGAGTCTCTTCGTGACTTCATCAAGAGGTTTTCTGAGAAGAAGAACTCAATCCCAAACGTCAAGGATGAGGTCGTCATCGCCGCCTTTCGAAAAGGAGTCAAAGACACCTCGTTCATCGACAAATTCACGCGGAAGCCTCCCAACTCTGTCAAGGCCCTATTCGACATGGCAAACAAGTACGCCGACTCGGCCCACGCTGTTGCCGAGACCCTCGATGACAAGTCACCCTGACAGAAGAAACGGGACGACACCGACAACGCGGTCCCGACTAAAGCTGGGAATCGCAAACGCAAGTCAGACGGCTCCATTGTGGCAGTCGGTCACAACCGCCTTCGACCTTCAACAACTGAGGATTATCAGAACAACAAGTGACATGCTCGGGGGCTCACAAGCTCAAACACAAGGATGGCATCTCCACTCCCAAATACCGAACAGCTAAGTCGCTTTCTGATAAACATCTCCTCACTCGGCCTTGCTAGTGCCACAGCCGCTTACACCTAATAGGTGTATAAGCTGCGCATTTACTTTTTTCCGTTTTTGCTCTTAAATGATTACAAAAGTACTCGAGTAGCATAAATCTCGATCCGTGAAACTCTGCTCCATGTAAGACGAACTCAAGTCACCCAAAACGCGTGCCTGGGAAAGAGCCATGAGCCAACTCCCGACGCTAGGGGGCTATGACTAGTCGGGCAGAGTGCTTAAACGTAAGGGGTCAACTACTCGAGGAAATTAATATCAAAAAGAGGAAGAACACGTATTTACATACATTGTAAAATACATTTTATTCGGGTGATTATTTCCATCATCAGATGCTACTCATCCGATATCTTTATATTGCAGGCCCAGCTCCGGATACGCGTGACAGGAACTCAGGGCTGCGAGCCCATCTCCTACGCTCGGGGGTTGGACAAGTCTGCCAAAATACACTCGGGATGCTCCATGAGGGCTACTCACCGAGTACTTGCGCCAGTCGGGGCTGTATACCACTCGGCTAAATAGGGTATGCCCCATGAGGGTCGCCAGCCGAATCCTACGCTAATGCTAGGTTCGGGTACCTTATTTGGTCACGGTTCTGTCAGGTTGGGTACGCCCCATGAGGGTCGCTAGCCGAATCCTATGCTAATGCAAGGTTCGGGTGCCGGGCTTGGCTATAACTCTGTTGGATAGGGTACGCCCCATGAGGGTCACCAGCCGAACCCTCTGCTAATGCAAGGTTCGGGTACCTTGTTCGGCTTTTTCCAAGTCAGAGAAGACTTACATCGTTAAAGCGCATCCGGAGTTCTCATGCACTGCGTCACACCTGAGGAGGGCAAGCAGATCCTGCAACATACCTACTCGGGTACATGTGGCAACCAGTTTGCATCCAGAACGTAAGTCGGAAAGGCTTGCGAATAAGGATTTCTCTGGCTGATTGCGGTTACCAACACCAAAAAACTCATCCTGACATGCGATGGATGATACTTCTCTAGAGCTATGCTGGATAGGTCGGCTCAGGCCGGCTTATTTGGTAGCGGCCACCAAGATATGAGTTCCTACAGTAGCATGCTCCATGTGGGCCGCCCGCAGGCTGAGTTGAAATTATAGCGCTGGTGCTACCCACAGGAACCGATGAGGTAAACAGATATGCTTCATGAGAGCCTTATTGCTAAACATATATGTTTGGGTATCTGTCTTATCCACCAGGTCTCGAGGATACATCCTTACAAGGATCACAAGCTGGTCTTCATTAAAATTGGAGATGCAGGTATCTCTCTCGAGTACACCTAACCACGTAATGGATTTATTTTTCATACAGTGGTACTCGGCCTACATGCGTGGCCACCAGTTGCCATGAGCAGCATTATTCCCGCTGACATGACGCGGATGAGTCTAACTTTCGAGTAGTGCACTACTCGGGAGAGACTATAAAATTCTCATTCCCGCTGACATGACGCGGATGAGTCTAACTTTCGAGTAGTACGCTACTCGGGAGAGACTATAAAATTCTCATTCCCGCTGACATGACGCGGATGAGTCTAACTTTTGAGTAATACACTACTCGGGAGAGACTATAAAATTCTCATTCCCGCTGACATGACGCGGATGAGTCTAACTTTCGAGTAGTACACTACTCGGGAGAGACTATAAAATTCTCATTCCCGCTGACATGACGCGGATGAGTCTAACCTTCGAGTAGTGCACTACTCGGGAAAGACTATAAACAATCTTCCAGCTGACGAGCTGAAGAGTCTAACTTCCGAATGGGACGCCACTCGGGAAAGACTATAAACACCCCCCTTTCCAGCTGACATGAAGCTGACGAGTCTGATTTTCGAGTAGTATACTACTCAGGAAAGACTATAAACACCCCCCTTTCCAGCTGACATGACGCTGAAGAGTCCCATATACGAGTAGCATCCTACTCGGCAAGACTATAAACGCACATTCCGACTGACATGAAGTCGAAGAGTCCTATATACGAGTAGTTCCCTACTCGGCAAGACTATAAATCATATTCCGGTTGACATGATACCGAAGAGTCTCATGTACCAGTAGTAATCTACTCGGGAAAGACTACAAGGTTAAAGATCTTTGACTTCATGTTTAATTGTTTTCACAATTAAGCACAAAGTCGGGGGCTACACCTAATAGGTGCGCCTATTCGGCGCACACTATTCCAACATCTACATCGAGACCTTCATAGCCTCGCTGCCAGCTGACATGAAGCAGGACTCGGGAGAAGCAGCACTCAGACAAAGAGCACTCGGGAGCAATGCACTCGGGAAGACTTCACCGTGGAGGATGAGCACTCGGCATCAGCTGTGACTCAACTATGAAGGTCTCGGGGGCTACTGTGGGTGCCATGGGCCCCGGGTACCTCATGACAAGCATATGGGCCACTCGGATAGAGGATGGGCCTAGCCTTGTAATTAGAGATATAGCTAAATTCGGCAGACTTCACCTTGTATAGAAAGGAATATACAGTCCTAGTCGGGTGCGTTATATCTCTAAGGGGAGATCTCCTAGTCGTAATCCAATGGGGACTCCTACCTTGTAACCCTGTCCCCCAGTATATAAGGGGAGGCAGGGCGCCCCATGAGGGCAGGTTGAGTTGGTTCACCAGAATCACCACCACAAATCCTCAAAGGAATAACACCACAACTGGACGTAGGGTATTACCTCACATCGAGGGCCTGAACCAGTATAAAATCTCCCTGTGTTCCTTTGCAATCCACCGAGTTTCCATCCGCCGACTAGCCCCATATATTTATTGCCGGTGTAAAACATCGACAGGACGTAATCTCATTTTTCTTTATTATTTTTCTTTCACTTTCGTCCTATCCAGGACTTCATCCCATATCTCGTCTCAGCGGCTCCTCGAGCCATTCATAAACTCAACTCAAAACATATACCGCTCCCACTCAGGAAGCCGAAGCTATGATGCCATTCGACATCCCAGGTCACACAGCCCCGTTTCAGACCACTCAGGTCATCCATCAACCACTAAGGCCGATTCTAGTAACGATTCCCAACCTGCAAAGCAATTGCACAGATATTTGTAAAATCAAATCTACGCTAGAGGAATCACCTCACATTCGCCCGTAACCATGGGCACGGCTGTTCGAACAGATTATAGAGACCTTTGCAAAGGGTGCACGCTTTATCCACATGACGCGAGCTTACTCCCACACTGATCAGGTGGGGAGGTCCGCAACAGGGCCTTTCCAAAGCCTTCCCAGGATAGCACGTTGCCCTATAAATGGGTTCTCTCTCAACCAAGTACCAGGAACTCATTTCCTGTACTCAGGGACGGGGGTATATTGCCCTCTTGACACCCAACCGCTCCCACATTTATTAACAATAGAAAACCATCCTGAGAATACTAGTTACTCAGCCAAGGGTGTCCCATTCCACTCGTGTAGTCGCACTATGAGATGCTCGGATGAAATTCCCCAAGGAATTGGTCCTTATATGCGAATACGAAGTGCCACCACACAGGTGATCACTTTGCACCATGGATTTTCACAAATAAATTTGGTTTCGCAAAACTTGCTGACATCACGTGTCGGGTTTTTAAAACCTTTGGAAACCCAAATTTTTCCCAATCGACACACACAATAGTGATGTGGGTGGAACCATCGGAATTCATGCTCAGAAAGCACGGTTACTGAGGTACCATGGGGTAGAGCAACAAGGAATAGGATACCAAAGACCTATAGGGTTTATGCAAGTACCGGGCAGGTTCGTCAGTTCGACATGCAAACCGAGGCCGATCAATTTAACGTGCACACTAGCAATGCAATTTTGCAAACAAAATATTTTAAATTTAGGAGCAATATGGTCAAGGAGTGATTTGCCTCAGTCTTTGTCCTCCCACGTGCAGTGTGATAGGGAGAGAGAGGAGGGAGTTACTGTGTTTCACAGGCCCACATGTCATATATTAACCGAGCGGGCCCACATGCAGTGACCGAGTGTCACAACCCGATCTGGTACCGCCGTACAACAACACCAGTTAGGGTGTGCCGTAGGAAAACAACGCGAACTGCCTTCCCGCAGAACCGTAATATAGATACCAGTCCCAGGATACAGCGCTGGTATCCACGGCAATTAGAAATGCATCATTGCAGTACCTTAAATAAATAATAAATAAATAGACATATACCTTAACTTACGTTGCAGCTTCGGGCAAGCCGGAGACAGCAACGAACAACATAGAGGCAACGGCAGCAATGGAACAGCGGACTAAGTCCCAATACATAGGCAACAGCTGGGAACCAGGACGAAACCCTAATCTTCTCTTCACTGCAGCTCCAGCATCCAGCTCCTGGCGGAGAACTATTGTGGAGGCCATGGGCCCCAGGTACCTCATTACCAGTACATGGGCCACTCGGATAGAGGATGGGCCGGACCATGTAATTAGAGATAAGATAGCACCCGGCAGGCTGTACCTTGTATAATAAGGAAACATAGTCTTAGTCGGATAGGATTCTATCTCTAAGAAGGAAATCCCTTGGTCGTATTCGACTGGGATCCTTATCATGTACCCCTGTCCCCTAGTATATAAAGGGAGGCAGGGCGCCCCTCAGGGCAAGCACAACAAGAACAACCAGATCATTGATCGTTGTACACCTCAGAGGAATAACACCTCAACTGGACGTAGGGTATTACCTCACCTTGAGGGCCTGAACCAGTATAATTCTCTTGTGTTCCTCTGCAGTCCACCGAATTCACCCTCGCCGAGTAGCCCCATAGTTCTATTGCTGGTGCAAAGCATTGACAGTTGGCGCGCCAGGTAGGGGACCGGTGAATTTTTCATCTGAAGATTCGATGGATTCAATCAACGGAGTCGACAGCAACAAACTCTCCCCCGGAGACGCGATTACCTTCGGGAGCTTAGACTTCATCGCCAATCAACTTGGCGATCTCACCTTGGTTGAGACAGATCCAATCTTGCTGACCGAGGAACCAGCCGATGTTGCGCCAGTCGGCACCCAGGACACCGCCATCCCCTTTGACGATTTTCTGCGGCAATCCCTTACATCGCCGAGCATCGGGACAACCCTTTCCTTCGGCGTCTGACTTGCGCTAGGCCTTGAGCCAGCCCGGGTTGGGCTGAGAAGGGGAGAGGTCGTTAATCTCCCTCACAGCTCCGGCAATGCTGCGCATCAAAATACCGCGCAGCAGACCCGATTCTTAGCAATTCAGTTTGGACACGGCCAAGCGCCGTTTCAGATTGGATCTAGAGAGGTCGGAGTCGTTCTCACTCCGATAAATTACTCGGAGTCCGACACTAAGTCGGATAGCGGTTCGAGCACCAGCTCGGACTTCAATTCGGCAAGCTTCCCCCTCTCCCGTGAGATCTTCATGGCTTCAACACCACCTTCCGAGGTACGCCGACTACAAGAGGAGCGACAAGAGGAGGCGCGCCAATTACAACAAGAGGAAGCCAACCGCGAATCTCGCAATAACGAGCTGCGACAGGCTGGGTGAATCGCTCAGCAACAGATCCTCCAAACAAAGATTGGCGACCACGACGTCTTCGTCACACCGCAACAGAACGTTGTGGCCACAGCAACTTTGCTGGACACCCTCCAGCTCGGGCCGGATCACCAGGCCACTCCGACTATCGCCAAGATCAAGGTGATGATCACCGCTGCTGCCTGTCAGTAGCAACAGCAGTCGGGCAACACTGCTGTACCGACCAACCGGTCGGGTTCTCCGGCGGCAGGCTCATCTGCATCAACACGACGCTGGGCGGCCGGCTCCAGTCGGCAACGCGAAGAGTCCCGGCAAACAACGCTCAGCAATACCAATAATGACAACCAGCGGCGTCGCCAGTACGACCGCCGACCCAATCAGGACCTCTGAGTTCGACTGCACCGAGACCTTCGTCACAACATAAACGCCCGACGCGAAGAACGCGAAGAAGATGAACGCCGCCGACTGGAAGACGAAAACGAGCGCTTCGGCATCCACCACGAGTGACTACATCGCCAAGATCGGAGTCGGAGCCCTCACGAAGACGAAGGAATCCCAGCCTTCACTTGGGAGCTACAGGACGTCTTGTGGCCGACTGGCTTTAAGCCCACCGGGATTGAAAAGTACGACGGCAAGACAAACCTAGAGTCCTGGCTTACCGTTTACACCCTGGCAGTTCGAGCTGCTGGGGGCGACAACAGAGTCATGGCTAACTACCTCCCAGTCGCGCTAGCCGACTCGGCGAGGACATGGCTGACAGGCCTCCTGAGGCGGTCCATCGGTTCCTGGGGACAACTCAGGGAGCGGTTCATCGCTAATTTCCAGGGGACCTACGACAGACCCGCTTCGGAGCATGATCTTTATCAACTGCACCAGAAGAAAAACGAGTCTTTGCGCGAATTCATCAAAAGGTTTTCCGAGAAGCGCAACCAAATTCCAATTGTTAAAGACGAAGCCGTCATTGCCGCCTTTCGCAAAGGGGTAAAAGACGCTCCGCTTATTGAAAAATTCACTCGGAAGCCACCATCCACGGTCCGGGCGCTCTTCGACATGGCTAATAAATACGCCGACTTGGCCAAAGCGGTCGCCGAGGCCCTCGACGAGAAGAAGGAGCCCCGACAGAAAGAATAGAAGGCGAAAGCCGACAACGAGCCGTCTCAAAACAAGTCTGGCAGCCGTAAACGGAAGTCGGACAACGAGGTGGCCAACATGGAGCGCAGTCGGTCGTGGCCCCAGCGGAACAACGACTACCAGAAAGTCATGAGCGGGCCATGCCCCTTTCACCCCATGGGAAAGCACGCGGCCAAAGACTGCTATATGCTCAAAAAGTTTGCCTCCGAGCAGACTTCATCGTCTGGCGCCGACAAGGACAAAGACAAGCCAGACTCGGGTCCAGCTGACGATTTCCAAGATCCTCAAGCCGAGCTCAACCATATCTTCGGGGGGCCACTCGCGTACGAGTCCAAGCGCAAACAGAAGCTTTCAGCGCGCGACATCAACACGGTCTCCACAGCCGACACCCCCCAATACCTGCGCTGGTCAGAGATGGCCATCACCTTCAATCGCGCAGATCACCCAGATCGGGTCTCCCACCCGGGACACTATCCACTCGTCCTGGACCTGGTCGTCAGAAACATCAGGCTGAAGAAAACCCTCATCGACGGAGGTAGCGCGCTCAACATCCTGTTCGCCAAGACTTTGGACGAGATGAAAATTCCTCGTTCAGAACTACGGCCGAGCACTGCACCCTTCCACGGGATAATTCCCGGCCTATCATCAACCCCACTCGGGCAGATAACTTTGCCGGTAACCTTCGGCACGCGGGATAATTTCCACACAGAAACTGTCTGCTTCGAGGTCGCCGACTTCGAGACTGCGTACCACGCGATACTCGGACGATCGGCACTCGCCAAATTTTTGGCGATACCGCACTATACATACATGGTGCTGAAAATGACTGGACCAGTAGGAGTCCTCTCCCTCCGCAGCGACGTCAAGCAAGCCTTCACCTGTGACAAGGAGAGCTGCGAACTGGCTCAATCACAAGAGGCGGCAGTCGGGCGCGATAGTATTCGGCAAGCCGTCACAACAGAAGTCGAGCAAGATCAAGTTCCGGCGAAAAAAGCAGCGAAGTCGGGAATTTCAGCGGACTCTGACACGAAGAAGATCCCCCTGGACCCTTCCGACCTCTCCAAGACTGCTCTAGTCGGGACCGGACTCGACCCCAAATAGGAAGACGCGCTCGTCACCTTCCTCCAAGCCAACAAGGATATCTTCGCGTGGAAACCGTCCGACATGCCGGGCGTACCAAGGGAGGTGATCGAGCATGCCCTAAACGTGAAGACAGACGCCAAGCCAGTCAAGCAACGGCTACGGCGCTTCGCTCAAGACCGCAAAGATGCTATCCAGGAGGAAATTACTAAACTCCCCGTAGCCGGGTTCATCAAAGAGGTCTACCATCCCGACTGGCTGGCAAACCCAGTTCTGGTCCAGAAGAAAAACGGTAAATGGCGCATGTGCGTCGACTACACCGACCTCAACAAAGCGTGCCCCAAGGACCCATTTGGTCTTCCCCGGATAGATCAGGTGGTTGATTCCACGGCAGGGTGCGACCTACTCAGCTTTCTCGACTGCTACTCTGGATACCATCAAATCATCTTGAGGGAAGAAGACTGCTTGAAGACATCTTTCATTACACCGTTTGGAGCGTATTGCTATATCACAATGCCGTTCGATCTGAAGAACGCGGGCGCAACCTATCAAAGGGCTATTCAACGGTGTCTGCATACTCAGATCGGGCGCAACGTGGAAGCCTACGTCGACGATGTGGTGATCAAGACCAAGTCCAAAGAAGACCTCATCGCTGACTTGGAAGAAACCTTCCAAAACCTTCGAAGATTCAAGATGAAGTTGAACCCGGAAAAATGCGCTTTCGGTGTGCCATCCGGAAAGTTACTCGGCTTCATCGTCTCGCACCGCGGCATCGAGGCCAACCCGGAGAAAGTCAACGCCATCAGGCACATGGCACCCCCGACTAATCTCAAAGACGTCTAGAAGCTGACAGGCTGCATGGCAGCACTCAGCCGATTTATCTCTTGACTGGGCGAATGGGGCATGCCCTTCTTCAAGCTACTCAAAAAGACCGACAATTTCCAATGGACTCCGGAAGCCCAGCGAGCCTTCGAAGACTTCAAACAATTCCTCACATCACCCCCCGTGTTGGTGTCACCTTTGCCCCAGGAACCGCTAATGCTATATCTGGCAGCAACAACACAGGTAGTCAGCACGGTGCTGGTGGTTGAGCGATCCGAACAGGGTCATATTCAAAAAATACAACGGCCAGTCTACTTCGTTAGCGAGGTCCTTGCCGACTCAAAAACGAGATATCCGCAGGTCCAGAAGCTGCTATATGGCCTACTTATCACAGTCCGGAAGCTGGTGCATTATTTCCAAGCACACCAAGTCACGGTGGTCACAGCATTTCCACTCGGGGATGTCCTTCATAATCGCGAGGCCACCGACCGAATCGCTAAATGGGCACTCGAGTTGATGGCGTTCGACATCACCTTTCAGCCACGGACAGCAATCAAGTCTCAAGCTCTAGCCGACTTCGTGGCCGAGTGGACAGAAGTCCAACTGCCTACACCAACAGCAAAGCTAGAGTACTGGACAATGTACTTCGACGGTTTTCTACGGATCGGTGGCGCCGGGGCCGGAGTCATATTGACGTCCCCCACTGGCGAAAAACTGAAGTACGTTCTACAAATCCACTTCTCGGCTTCCCACAACGTCGCCGAGTACGAGGCACTTGTTCACGGGCTCCGCATCGCTATATCACTCGGCATACTTCGACTGGTTGTGCGCGGAGATTCTCAACTCGTGGTAAACCAAGTCATGAAAGACTGGACCTGTCTCGACGATATCATGGCGGCATACTGTCAGGAGGTCCGCAAGCTGGAAAATAAGTTCGATGGGCTGGAAATCACACATGTCCTATGCCAATACAACGACGCAGCAGACGAGCTGGCAAACATGGGATCCAAGCGAGAAGCAGTTCCAACTGGAATCTTTGTCTAGCAACTCATGGAGCCATCAGTCAAGAAGAAACTGACACCAGATCAGTCGGGAGTCTAGCCTACCCCGACTACAGATGAGGTGTTGCACATATGTCAAGACTGGAGGACTCCTGTTGTCAAATTTCTCACGGACGACGAACTCCCAGAAGATCGCAGTCAAGCCGAGCAGATAAAGCGTCGAAGCAAAAGCTTCCTGCTAGTCGGAGAAGACCTGTACCGAAGGAGCGCATCCGGTGTCCTCATGCGCTGCGTCACCATCGAGGAGGGCAAGCAGATTTTGCATTCAATCCACTCGGGAATATGTGGCAACCACGCCGCATCCAGGACGTTAGTCAGAAAGGCTTACCGGCAGGGATTTTTCTGGCCCACAGCAGTAACAGATGCCAAAGACATCGTTTGCAAGTGCGAGGGTTGCCAGTTCTACGCAAGACAAACAAATCTTCCAGCCCAGGAACTCCAAACTATCCCCATTTCCTGGCCATTTGCAGTATGGGGGCTCGACATGGTCGGGCCTTTCAAAAAAGCGCCAGGAGGGTTCACACATTTATTTGTCGCGGTGGATAAGTTCACCAAGTGGATTGAGGCTAAACCCGTTGCAACAATTACAGCGGCACAAGCAAAGGACTTCATCATGAGTATATTATACCGGTTCGGAGTCCCTAACCGCATCATCACCGACAACGGTACTCAGTTCGCGGCGGGCGTATTCCAAGACTTCTACGACGATTTCGGCATCAAGATCTGCTATGCATCCGTGGCACACCCGCGAAGCAACGGGCAGGTTGAACGAGCCAATGGCATGGTCTTACAAGGTATCAAGGCCAGGATATTCGACCGACTACAACCATATGCGGGCCGGTGGGTGCAAGAACTCCCATCCGTTCTCTGGTCTCTCAGAACCACGGTTAGTCAGGCGATAGGGCAATCCCCTTTCTTTCTGGTCTACGGTGCCGAGGCTATGCTACCTACCGAGTTACAGTTCGGCTCTCCACGAGTCTGGGCCTACTCAGAAGATGACTCCAACAATACCCGACTGGTCGAACTAGATCAGCTGGAAGAAGCAAGAGACACCGCAACTATCCAGTCGGCAAGGTATCTTCAAGGCCTACGTAGCTACCACAATCGCAATGTCCGTGGCCGCGCCTTTTTGGTCGGGGATCTCGTTCTGAGGAAAATACAAACCACCAAAGACAAGCATAAATTATCCCCAATCTGGGAAGGGCCGTTCATTATAGCCGAGGTCACGCGGCCAGGCGCCTACCGACTGAAGACCGAAGATGGCGTTCTCATCAGCAACTCATGGAACATAGAACAGCTATGTCCTTTCTATACCTGAGTTCTATAATTTTCATGTGTACAATTCTTCTGACTCACTACGCCGCTTGTATCAACCGAGTAGTGAGTCGGGGGCTGCAGGTATATATGTGCGTTGTCAATAACATACGAGCTTATTTCACTTCGGTTATGAAGCCTTACTATGACTGTCACGTTTGCCCGAGTACAGCCTCTTACTTCGAACGTTTTTATTAAGTTCTGACAGACTAACTCAGTGCATACTACACGGTCAAGTAAAGCTAATGACAACTGAATAATAAGCTTGGCGGCATTGCACACATATTTACACATGCTTGTTTACACAAGTTCATATGTCCCGACTACATGACACATTGCCCTCACAGACCCAGGTCTTGGGTAATTATTTCTGCAGTCAGCTTCGCCCGGGCGATCAGCTCCAGCGCCTCCTCTGGCGTCGTCTCTTCGGCAAACCCCTCCCCGATGGCTTCAATATCCGCCCTGGGGTATATGGATTTGGTCATCGCCAGGGTCTGGGCCACGCTGGCGACAACACGCTCATCCGAGTATCTTTTCAAGGCACTCGGTGCATCCTCGAGACGCCCCACTATCTGAGGGATTCTGCTGCAGCTGGTTCCCACTGGGCGGGGATCTATAAGGTCAAGGAGCCCTTTCACGGACCCAACGAGGGCCTCCTGTGACTCCCTGATCAACCTTATCTCCTCCGTGTAGAACTGATACTGGGCCCGGACATTGGTTCTCATGTCTGCCCAGATCAGCCGGCAAGTAAGCTTGTCAAACTCGGCTACACACAGGATAACTAATGGATTGGCTAAGATCACAGTCAGGTTGGGGACTTACTTTCGTAGTCGGCCTCCCACCCGGCCATGGTCTTCTCCAGTTCAGTCTTCTCCTTACAGAGCTTGACGACGACCTTCTCCAACTCGGACTTCTCCTGGTCAAGCTCGGTGTTGGCCTTTGTCAGGTCGGCCTTGACCTTCTCAAGCTCAGCCTTGGCTTCTTCGGCCTCCTTCAGCCGTGATTCCCTCTCTGTTCGGGTCTTTAACTCCGCTTCGAGGTCTGCACCACAGATTAGCCAAGAGCTCAACCGTGCAGTCACGACACAACTGGGCAGTCGGGAACAACGCAGCTGGATGAATACATCAACGGTTCAGTCGGGAAGATATACTCGAGGATTTTACCTCTGATCTTTTCGGCTAGGGCCCATGTCTCCGCCCTGAGTTGATCGGCGCCACTCTTCAGCCAGGCCTCCCTCCCCGCATGACGCGCCTCTATCTTAGCTTTCAACGCCCGAAGCTGCTCCAATTCTGCGAGGTGGGGAGCTACCTCGACCAAGATCTCCGTCATCGCCTCATTGCGGTCAACAAGTTTCTGCTCAGGATAAAAGACGAATCAAGGACGGAGTCAGACATCAAAACACGAAGATTGCCAAAACTTTACTACAAGACTCCTACCGCGACCCCCTGCGGCCTGCTGATGGCAGCACGAAGCAGGCTTTCGCGCTCTCTCCTTGCAACGACTTCATCGAGCCTGAAGCTTTTCGCAGTACCGTCGCGAGTTGTCCATGTGAAGGTCCGGGGCATCACACGTGGAGGAGCTTCGATCCGAGGCAGATGTGGGATCTCTGGCGGTGGCGGCAACGGCGATGACGACAGCGACGACTACGATGGCGATGGGGTCCTGGCCTCAGCACCATCCTCCCCCGCAACCTCCGGGACCGGCTCAGGGGCTTCGTCCGCGGCCTCCGCGATGAGCGGCGCCTCGGGGGCTGGGGCCTCAGTCCTAGCAGCCACCTCTCGGTCGGGTGGCGGCAGTGGCCCTGTAGTCGGAGCCACCTCGGTCTCAGCGACCAGGCTGGCCGCCGGCTCAACAGGTGTGTTCGCGGCCGCTGGCTCGGCTGGGGCAGGCTCGTCAAGTGGAGCAGTCGAGTCGACCTCCTTGAGATTGATATCGGCCCGCTTCCTGCACGATGAAGCAAGATATCAAGACATTACTTCAACACACAAAGACTTCATAAGACCCGGAGCAGCGCACCTCTTGGAGAACCTTAGCTTCTTGCCGGGCGACCTGCTCCCCGGCGGAGCGCTAGCTTCGGCAGTCGGCTCGGTCGGCGTCACGGTCGGCGGAGGCGTATCAACCCGAGTCGGCCCCGACTCCGGTATGGTCGGCTCGGGCGCCTTTGCCCCAGGCGGCGTCTGCTCTAGCCGGCCCCTCGGTGGCACCACTGCCGGGCTCGACAACGTCGGGCTCAAACCCGCAGGTCTCAACCTGGGACTTGACCGCGTGGGCGTAGCGGCAGCGGCGTCCTTTATTTTCAAGCTTCCGCTCACGGCGTGCGCCGTCATGGCCCCCTCGCCCCGATATAAAATCGGTTTCTTCCCCGCTCTCTTAGAGTCGGGTTGGGCAGCAGAGGGACTCCTCGGCCTCTTCTTCGACGCGACAGCCGACAATGGACGGGAGCCTTCATCAAATTCTTCATGCCACTACAAGTGAGTCAACCAAATGCGTCACGCTATGCTGAACAACCACGGACCCACGGGCATTCATCACAGAGGAAGGTTAAAGGTTACCTTGGTCCGAGGCCGAATGAAGCTATAAGCCGCAATCCGGCGCTTGTCGTCCTCGGTCGCGATCACCCCTTCGGAGAAGTAGCCGAACAGGGTCGCGGTCACCTCCCTCTTGTCCGCCGACTCGTTGCTCACTCGGTCAGGATCATTTTTGCCTTTGAAGGCCCAGCCGAATGAGCTCCTAAGCTTCAGCGGCTGAATGCGCCTTGTCAGAAAGCGACGAGCCACCCAAGGACCTGTCAAGCCAGCCCTCTTGAGGTCATCTATCTTCGACAACAACAGATGTGCCTGGACCATTTCTTCAAAGGTCGGCTCTGTGGACCAGTTTGGCAACACCGTCGGCGGCATACCGGTAAATGGGTGCAAGGAAGGAGCCAGATCGGCGCAGTAAAACCACTCCTTGTGCCAGCCCTTCAGAGAAGATTTCAAGGGCAAGTCGAGATACGTTTTCTTCCCATCGCTCCTCAGTTGAAGACCGGCCCCTCCAATCACATTGATATTGCTCTTGGAGGGTTGAGGCTTGATATGGAACAGATGTCGGAAGAGGATGAAATGGGGTTCAATGCCCAAGAAGCACTCGCAAAGAGTAACAAATATAGAGATCTGAAGAATGGAGTTGGGATTCAGATGCACCAACTCCAGCCCGTAAAAGTCGAGAATACAGCGGAAGAAATCAGAAGACGGAAGGCATAAGCCTCGATCGAAAAAGGAGGCGAAAACTACCATTTCTCCAGGTTGGGGATTTGGGCTGGACTCATCCCTGGCCGACCGCCAACGAATCACTTCTTGGCTGGGCAACTTCAGCTCGCTCTCCAGCCGCTTCAGTTTCACCGAGCCACAATCTGAAATTGGCCAAGAACCCCCTGGCGCACCCGCAAGATCCGACGCCTTCGGCATGACTGGAGGTGGTGAGATTTGGGGAAAAAGCAAATTGGGGGCTTGGAGCAAACGACGAGGATTGAAATCACCCGAGTTCGGGTGGGGAATAGCAGCAGCTAGCCCTAGCCGGGCGGGAGGCGGAAAGTTGGGCGCGAAGGTGGAAGATGAAGAGATTGGCTGATTTGGGGAAGATGACGGAATCTTTTTCTCTCTCCCCGTCTTTTTATGACCGATGCCGACTAAATGGGCTTGAGCCTACACAGCCGCACTGGGCCAATAAGACATGAGTTCCTACAGTAGCATGCTCCATGTGGGCCGTCCACAGGCTGAGTTGAAATTATAGTGCTGGTGCTGCTAACAGGAGCCGATGAGGTAAACAGATATGCTTCATGAGAGCCTTATTGCTAAACATATATGTTTGGATATCTGTTTATTCACTAGGTCTCGAGGATACATCCTTATAAGGATCGCAAGCTGGTCTTCATTAAAATTGGAGATGCAGGTATCTTTCTCGAGTACACCTAACCACGCCATGGATTTATTTTCATAAAGTGGTACTCGGCCTACATGTGTGGCCATCAGTTGCCATGAGCAACATTTTACCCGCTGACATGATGCGGAAGAGTCTAACTTTCGAGTAGTGCATTACTCGGTAGAGACTATAAATATCTTTTCCCGCTGACATGATGCGGAGGAGTCTAACTTTTGAGTGGGACGCCACTCGGAAAATACTATAAACCCCTTTTTTTTTCCAACTGACATGACGCTGAAGAGTCCCATATATGAGTAGCATTCTACTCGGCAAGACTATAAACTCATATTCCGACTGACATGAAGTCGAAGAGTCCTATATACGAGTAGTCTCCTACTCGGCAAGACTATAAAATTTACTCCGGTTGACATGATACCGAAGAGTCACAAATACCAGTAGTAATCTACTCGGGAAAGACTTCTAGGTTAAAGATCTTTGACTTTATGTTTAATTGTCTTCACAATTAAGCACAAAGTCGGGGGCTACACCTAATAGGTGCGCCTATTAGGCGCACACTATTCATATATCTACATGAAGCCCTTCATAGTCTCGCTGCCAGCTGACATGAAGCAGGACTCGGGAGAAGACTTACTCGGACAAAGAGTACTCGGGCGCACTGCACTCGGGCAACCTTCACCGTGGAGGACGAGCACTCGGCATCAGCTGTGATTTAACTATGAAGGTCTCAGGGGCTACTGTGGAGGCCATGGGCCCCGGGTACCTCATTACCAGTACATGGGCCACTCGGATAGAGGATGGGCCGGACCATGTAATTAGAGATAAGATAGCACCCGGCAGGCTGTACCTTGTATAATAAGGAAACATAGTCTTAGTCGGATAGGATTCTATCTCTAAGAAGGAAATCCCTTGGTCGTATTCGACTGGGATCCTTATCATGTACCCCTGTCCCCTAGTATATAAAGGGAGGCAGGGCGCCCCTCAGGGCAAGCACAACAAGAACAACCAGATCATTGATCGTTGTACACCTCAGAGGAATAACACCTCAACTGGACGTAGGGTATTACCTCACCTTGAGGGCCTGAACCAGTATAATTCTCTTGTGTTCCTCTGCAGTCCATCGAATTCACCCTCGCCGAGTAGCCCCATAGTTCTATTGCCGGTGCAAAGCATCGATAACTATATATAGAGAGCAAGGGTGAGTACTTACGTACTCAGCAAGCCAGGAGAACTTAGGTGGTTGTTGCAAGCTTCAAAGAGAGGCTGGTTATTTTGCAATCTGCTTTGTTTAAATCTTTTTAAATTCAATAGTGTGTGCTTCTCAACAATCAGGACGGGTGAGTCTCGCCCGATCGGAGTGAGTTGTATCAATCTTTGAATCGACGCAACTCTCAAGAGTTGGCCTCTGGGATCCAGCGCCATCAGCTGATCCAACCTCATTGGGCCCACAGCCCTGCTGTCCACGACAGCTTCACAACCTTTTCCGAAATCGGATTCCCAATCCGCAACATCATTTCACAAACAGTTGTCAAATAAAACTACGCTACGGAATCACCTCACATCCGCCCATGACCGTGGGCACGGCTGTTCAAACAGTTTAAACCTCTGCAGAGGGGGTACACTTTACCCACATGACGCGACCCACTCTAGTTACCAGATCACACGCATTGGGTACGATGTGGTGACGTAGAGATTTTTGTGACAAGGCATTTCCCAAACCCTCCTAGGTTACCCCATGCCAACTAGAGGGGTCCTCAGACCAACAACAGGGTAGGTTCTCAGACCATGCTGTGCTAGGAACCCAGGAGGCACCCCCGACGCCCTCCCACACGATCCACAGTCCAATGGCACGCAAGGTGTCCCTGGGAGACTCGTTACTCAGCCAGGAGTTATCCCATATCAACCATGTGGTTGTACTGTCATATGTTCGGATGAAATTCTAGAGGAATCTGTCCTTAGCCATAGTGTGGGAGACTCGTTCCGATGGCACGATCACCGCACCGCGGTTTTCACAAACCATTTTATTTTCAAGGCACCGACCCAAGTGTCGGGTTTTCCAAAGTTTCATAAACCCAATTTTACCCATTGTTGACATTTTTAAAATTCGATAGGCGATCGCCGATATCATGCCCATCGACATGGATACCAGGATCTATCAAGAGAGGTGACAAGGAGGTATAAGGGAATCACAATCAATCAAGGAAGGCATGCAGCAAATGGGTTGATGGCCCGTCGATCGCCTTGCGACCGCGGCCGAGAAATTATAACAGTGTAACCTAGTTTATGCAATTTGTCAAATAAAATACTTGTCCCAAAATTATGGGTTCGACATGATAAAAGGTGACTTGCCTTGCTCTAAGTCTTCACTGGTCTTTGAGAAACGTCGCGAAATCCGCTTTGAAACGTAATTTCCAGCGATCATTACTATGCGCAAACACACAAAAATCTACACAAAGTCCAAGAAACAGATCCTATTTAGTGCTAATGATAGTGCCATTAAATAGATCTCAATTTTAGAAAATTACTGGAGTTGGAACGGAGTCAATCAGACGAACGGAGGAAAAGATATGAATTTTAGAAGATTTTGGCATTTTTCTGGATATTGGGAAAAAGATTTAGAATTTATTTCTCTATTTAATCTTCCCTTGGGTCACTGCCATGCGGGGCCCGGTCGTCGGTCCAAGACGGGGAAAAAGGTGCGCACATGAGCGAGAGAAAGGGTTGGGCCGGCCCAGCGAGGCGGAACAGGGGGCGGCGGCCTGGCGCGCGGCCGGGAGGGAGTTGACCAGTGGGGTCAATACTGTCATGCGGGGCCCACGGCCAGTCGCACGGGATTGGGGCACACGGTGGGACCCTCACGGCGTTGTGGACGGGGAAGGCATGGCTCGCTAGTGGGATCCGACGATCGACGGTGGCAAAGAGGATTCCGGCAATGGTGGCGGCTCGGACCAAGCGGTTAGCACCGGCGGAAGGAGGAGAACGCGGTGAACATTTTGAGTGGCTTGGATCGGGAAGTAACCGAGCGACGGCGGTCGGTGACGGGGATGCTGAGACGGTGGAGAGAGGAATGGGAAGAAAGAGGGGGAATCGGCTGCGGCGGAGTAAGGTGTTCCGGTGAGTCGCGGCGCAATCGGAGAATAGGCCGACGCCGACGGGAAGAGGAGGAGATGACAAAGCGCGTGAATGGTTTTGGATCGGGAAACGAGGTCCAACGGTGGCCGGCAGCGAGGAGACGCCGACAAGTCTCCTCGCTGCCGGCCGAGGGGACAGGAACAAAGGGGAAAGGGAAGAAGGATGAGGAGCCGAGGCGCATTGAGGCGCGGGAACTCATCCAGAGAGGATTGATCGCTAGAGTTCTCACGGGGAGCTCACCGACGAGAGCGGGTGCGATTCCGGCGGCGGAGAGGCGCAGCCAGAAGGGAGGAGGACAGAGGCGGAGGTCCTCAGGCTCTTGGACGCGTGCTCGGGGTGGAGGAAGGCTAGGCCGTGTGAGTCGTCCACGGTGCCAGATTCTGCTCGACGAGATACGCCCCGAAGCAGCCTAGCATTAGCGGTGACGGTGCTCGACAGGCGGCGGCGTTCACGGAAGCCGAGCCAGAGAGAGGATAGAGAGGATTTATAGGCGGGGAGGAGCGGGGAGACCGCTAGGTCGGCTCGGGGGTATGATCAAGACTTCCCAAGGGCAATCATGGAGGAGAGCGGAGAGCGATGGGCGCGGCGGCGAAATCTCACGCGACGGCAAATTCAAATTGGTGGTCGGGATTGCGAGGCGGTGGATGTCAGTCCATCCGACGGCGGTATTTGGATTTCTTGAGCAGGAGAACGGCGCGGGCGCGGACTTGGTGGGGACAGCGGTGACGAGCGCGGGCGAAGCTCTTTTGACCGGGGACTAGGGTGAGAGAGACAAAAAAGGAAGAAAAAGTGGCGGAAAACGGAGCGGCATGGCGCGGCAGTGGTCGTCCTCCGTTTGGCGCCTTGCGGCGCGTCACGGCGGGGCCGGAATGGCGTCGGGTGGTCCTCGGTCTTTTGACCGAACGGGTTACGGGCGAGGCCGGGGAACAGAGCCGGGACTCGGGGGCGACGGAGGTAGGGCAAGAACAGTGGTTCGGGATGGATCGATGGCGAGCGCGGAAGCGGGGACACACGGCGCAATCGTGGCGGCCGACGGCGTCCTCGTGGGCGAAGGGAAACGGACGGCGCGGCGACGCCGGGGAGGCACGTGGCGTGCATCCGAGGCTCGCGGGTGGTGCGTGTCAATTATGAAGATCCGACGGCGGCACTGCGCACGGGGGGCACGTGGCCACAATCCATCGGCCCGAGGGGAGGGGCTCTCACGGGGTACAGAGCTGGGCCATAAAGGAATGATGATGGCCCAGGGTGAATAGTGCCACTTTTCTTTTTCTCAGGGATTTTTCTAGAGGAGTTTTGAGAGGTTTTCAAAAGAAGTTTGAATTCAGCAAAATTCCAGGGAGTCAAGGGGTGAATTTCCGATGGAAAATTTTGGTATTTGGAGGGGGTTTTTCATTAGGGTTTTTCCGAGGAATTTTGCGGGGGTCCAAAGAGAGATTCAAGGAGAGAGAATTAAATTCAAACTTCGACATTTAATTTGAATTTTGGGGAAAAACTCAAGGGAATATTTGAGGAGTTTTCCTAGGGCTTTGGACGGATACGAGACGTATTTGGGTGGAGATATATATGTATATACACACATATATATAGGTATGTTTATGGAGGGTTTCATGTATATATATACATATACACGTGGTGCATATATATATAGCTATATTGACGGAGAGGGTTTGGGTGGGGTTCGACGCCCAAGTTGTATTATTTAACTCGGGGTTTTATTTGGAGATTCAAGAGAGATAGGAAGCAAGGAAGATACAGGATTTTTAGGGACTCTAGGAAGAGAGAGGAAGCAAGGGGATTCACAGAAGGATTCAAAGGAGATGTTTAGGGTTTCGGGCATCGGATCTTTGGAGCTGATAACGAAGCGGAGATTTTGGAACAGAAGATTTTTGAGATGAGTGATTTGTCGAGATCAAGGACAAGAGACAGATTGAGATCCAGGCGCGACATACAACACAACACACAAGAAGCGAAATTTTCACGGGTAGTTTTTAGCGAAATATTGTTTAACGTCTCGCTGAAAGTGGAGCATTACACCGAGAGAGAGGAGTGCTGGATGGGGTACAGGAGACCGGCCGACGTATCGACGGTGCACGGTGGCCGGAGGGAAATGGCGGCCAAGGGCTCGCCGGTGGATGGGAGCCACGGGAACGGGACGAGGGAACAACGGCAAGGAAGATAGACGGTTCGGATTGGGGCTGAGGTGGTCGACGATGGCGGGCGACGACAGACAGGGGGCGGCGGCGAGGTAGCATGGTGGACGACCGTCGCTGGCGACCAAAAGGGCGGCAGAGGGGGCCGGGATGGTTTGGTTTGGATGCGGTGTCCTACGGGAAGGGGAACGGAGGGAGGAAATTGGTCCCTACCTCGTGCGACGGCGATCTCCGAAGCAACAGCAATGGCGGGCGGCGGCGGCCAAATTTGAGGAT
This sequence comes from Oryza meyeriana var. granulata, assembly GCA_003991445.1. NCBI lineage: Eukaryota > Viridiplantae > Streptophyta > Magnoliopsida > Poales > Poaceae > Oryza > Oryza meyeriana. The sequence goes on from RYFJ01000167.1 coordinate 265,863, forward strand.
TTCCCCTACGGCAGTGCTCGGGCGAAATTGGAGACACGGCTGGGCTCGCGAGGAGATGAGGAGTTCGGTGGTGAGGTTTGTTTGGTTGATTGGGCTCGGGGGAGGCAGATTGGGGTGAGGCTGGAAGATCAATGGCGGTGGCGGAGAGAAAGAGCTCGAGCTTGGGGCAATGGCGTGGCGCGGGGACGGATTTATAGGCGCGGGCACGGCGCGTCGCGACGACGGACAAAGGCGGTGGAGCTCACGGGATAAGGCTATGGCAGAGGCGACATGACCGGAGCTCGGGTTGAGCACTGTGGCTGGCGTCACCTTGCTTTGTGCTGCCGCGAGAGAGAGGAGAGAGGGACAAATGGGACGGGGTGAGATGGGACGGGACGCGCGGGGCTGACCTTAGGGGCAGAGAGGTATGGGTGCGGATGGCTTGTGTCAGGGGGGGGGGGCAAGAAGAATTGAGAGAAGGAGAGAGAGAGTGCAGAGAGAGACCGAGGAAGAAGAAGACGGGGAAGACGACGACTGCTACGTCTGACCGGTAGGACCCAGGAGCATAGCGCGTGCGCGTGTGGGGTGCCTCCTAGCCGGTGGGGCCTGGCGTCAAGGGGGGATTCGGCTAGGCCATGGCAGAGGCCGAGTGGGCCGAGGAAAGGAAAGAAATGGGACGGCCCGATAGGAATAGTAGACTTTGATATTTTTCCAGGGATTTGTTTGAGAGATTTTTGATGATTTCTAATAGGGATTCAATCCAAAATTTGATTTTTGGGGCCCACAAAATTCTAGAGATTTTTGAGGAGGACTTGTCCTGGTTGGGATATTTGTCTGGATATAAATGTGTGTGTGTGTGTGTCTATATATATATATATATATATATATATATATATATATATATATATATATATATATATATATATATATATATATATGGAAGAAATGGATAGGGATTTTTTTGGAGAATTTGAAAGGATAATTTAGAGATTTAATCTCGGATTTGATTTTAATTTTGGGATTTGAACTCCTGGGACTTTTAAGAATTTTTGAGAGGGATATATATATATTGATATTTGGATGGCATCTGGGGAAGAAAAAGAGGAGATTCAAGAGGGGTTTGATTTAAAACTGGGACTCGATTCTCAAGGATATTTTAGGAATTTGCACTGCATTTGTGGGCACCTCAGAAATGCATTATAGAGAGTAACTATTATGACAACGCGAACTATCTAGATGGATGGGATCTCGAATAAAAACCAAATAAGTACAATAACCATCCATCCTCATCGCAGACTTGTCATAATATTTATCCATCCACAATACAAATCCAAAGCACCGAATTCAGAAATAAAGAGATGTTTGGAGAGTTGATTCACCAGTCCGAAACGGCGAAGTGTGCCCGTCAAACCACACGAAGGCGGCGACCAAACACGATACACACTTCTGCGGACATGGTCTACGGTTGAATCAACGTCCATGCATCTCATCATTTCTAAATTCTTACTAATGCGAGACTAGCCCAGGAAAGTTCTAGTCTCACACGTTCATCTAGCAAGCAGTATCCAATACATAGGGCATTTAGCTAAGTAAACCAACGTATAGGTACAAATACATATTAACTAAAGTTTACATAAGCCATACAGGCTAAATAATTAGTCCATCGGAAGCTTGGTTACCCAAAACCCCCAGGCAACCGACTAAGGGTAAACCCTTAGATAGGACCGTCCTGATCGATCTGTTCATCCCCACAATCATCAAACATGTTCTCATCTCCACCTGTATATGAATCTATAGCAGCATTCACAAAAACAAATAGAACTCAGTACACAAGGTACTGGCAAGGCCACAATCAAACCTAATTATACATGCAAGCTATAGTCAAGATCAAGGCTATGTGAAAGGCTAATTTTATTGCATAAAGCCAATTTTATTTCGCAATAGTTTAAAAGAAAAGTTCATAAATTAGATTGCATAATAAACTGATAACGTAATATCATGGCATCCATTTTTATGAATAATAATATCTTCACTGCCCTCCTTGGCAGCAAGACTATAATGCAACTTAGCACATCATCTCCTTTTCATTATCATATCATCAATCACCAAGTATAAATCAATAAAATTCTTCATCATCCCATCCCATTTCATAAAGCATTTTAGAAACAGAAATCTATACTCAATGAACACAACCATGCCGCTCATGACCGTGAGCACGGCTAACCGATTAGTTTTGACTCTGCAGAGTTTGTACACCGTTACCCACATGATGTGATAGAAGCCCAACGGCTACACTCTAGTTTGTCCGGTACCCGTCGGTACCACCACACTCTTCACGCTGAATGCGGTCTAGAGGTCACAACACAGCTTTTACATTACCTAACATTTAGCCTTGCACTAGCACGAGGTGTGTTACTCCACACCGGGGCGCTACCCCAATGCCGTGGGTGGCGGGCCCACGCCTTAAACCCAGCGCCGTGGCGGCAGCCTTTCTGACTCCCCACGAGGCACACAACGTTATATTGGACACGCTTAGACGCCTATGCCATGAGGTGATCACAGTCCCTCATGGTTCACATAGGTAGCTCCTCTGAACAGCCCTACAGTACATTCGTAGGCACTGCCCTTACTACTCAGCCTACCAAAATGCAAGGCTAAATATTAAGTAACTTAATCTACTATGGCTATCCCATAACTAGCACATGTGGTTGTACTGTTTAACATGAGAATATGACACTGAGTTCGGTCCTTAAGCAACCCAGGCAAAACACTCCCCCTATCAGTACACAACTATCACATATGTGTACCACTTGCTTGCCCAAGTCTTAAAACGGTTTTGCTTCGGTTTTAGTTCACAAATATCACGGATATTCATCTTTGATCAGAAGTAAGTAAATTCCCATTTGAAACATAATTAGATAGTCATGATATATTTTGTAAGTAGCTATGCATGTCTAATCATATATACCAATGTATACCTTATAGCAAGCACTCAATAAGTACTTCTACCCACCCTAGGGTTACAAGTAGCAAGTCATCAACATTTCAAGGTTGGTTATGCAGGGAATAGGATTAACTACCTTTGCCCACCATCTATATAATTTGCATAGCCAAATAACGATGCAAGTTGAAATAAAATCATTTATAATCCCAAAATTTAGGAGCAATGTGTTCAAAGGTAGTGGGATTCTTGCCTTGGTTCAGGTCTACTTCAGGTTCTTCAAAATATTCTACCTCCTCGAACTCCAAAGGCTCTCCGTCTAGTTTTAAATTTTAAAGTTAACACCAAACCGATAAATAATGCAAAAATGCAAAATGCTCTAACATGCATGATTTTTGTGCAGTGGCTTGGTGCTGGTTTTATACTCTCTCTGGTGGAATTATTTTCATTTTTGCACTTACAATTTGTGAGATATGATTTTTACGATTTTTATGCGTCCTTTTGGAAAAATAACATGTACTGATTATGTGTGGCCTAAATCTGTGCAAGCTGAGTTCATAGATGAAAAGTATACAGTTTTATAAGAATTACAAAATTGGTTTGACATTTTTCTGAGTTATAATGAATTTCTTATGAATTTTCTAGTCAAAAGTCCCATTTTCACCCTTTATTTAATCTTATAATTGTTTGGCAGATTTTCTGTATAGAATGTGCTACTTTTTACCTTACCAGATTTTAGAAAGTAAAATTACAGAACCAACAAAACCGGTTCCACTCAATTTGGAGTTGTAATGAATTTTCAAAGTTAAATCCATTTTCAATGTAACAGAAAAGCATTTATTCATTTCTTTTATTTTTCTGGATTTTACAAAGGATGGGGTCCACATGTAGATGAAACAGAGCAGAGCAGGCACTGAAGCATGGAGCGGACCGTCCGATTGTAGTTCGGACCGTCCAGCCAGGCGAAACAGAGGAGGATTGAGCCGGCGAGCTTCTCGGCGGCGGCGACGGTGATGGAGGCGTCGGCTGCAGTTGGGGCCAAAAGAGAAAATGCAGAGGAGACCAAGGCGAAGCCTTCGGTGGTGGTCTCGTCACCGGAGGTGGCCGGAATCAACGGCAAAGGCGGCGGAGGCGGCGGTCTCTTTCGGCATGTATATGGAATGCATATGGATGTCATGTTATAAGTTAAAGCGATGCATGCATGCGGTAACGGAGGTGCCAGGGATGCTCACTGAGGGTGTTGCATAGCTCGGCGAAGCTGAAACGGCGACGGTTGCTCCGAGAAAGGTCCAACAGCGGCGGAGTGCCTCGGGTAAACGGCGACGGCCGGATCTGGGCCAGGTATCAGAGAAATGAAGTAGGCATCACCTTAGTGAGTTGCTGAGGTGGGTACAGACGCGAGGAATCGGAGTTTGACTCACCGTGGTCAGAGAGAGAGCAAGAAGGGGCACGGTGGCCGGCGGAGAGGAAGAAGACGTGGTTCTACAGTCTCGGGACTCAGCTGCCTCTAGTGCTCGGTTCTTGAGCTCGTCCTGGGCTGGTGATGCTGCTGGCCAAGATTCAGCTCCAATCTTGCTTCGGTCAGGGAGAACGCGTGCATGCCACGGCGACGGTCGCCGGAGCCGAGCGCACACAACGGCGTCTTCAACCTAGGAGACAGGAGGAGTTGAGGGGAAAAATGGATCAGGTATCCAGAGTCAATCACGTTCCCAAGTCTCAGTTGCAGTGAGGCTCACCGGAGAAGAACAGCGGCCGTCGGGATCTCGCCGGTGCTGAGGAAGAAGGCGGTGTTTTCAGAGCTGTGGTGGTTTTCACCTCGGACTTTCCGTGGCGGAGTGAGAGAGAGTGGTGAGGAGAGTACAATGGCGAAATGGCTCGGGTTGCAGTCGACTTAGCCGAGGAGAAGGAGGAGGGCGCGTTGGCACCGCTCTGTGAGCGCATCGCCGGTGGCCTGGCGCGTGTCCGCGAGCGTGGCAACGATGTTCTGCAGGTGGGGCCAGGCTAAAAGGGTGTCTGTGACTGACATATGGGACCCACAATAGCCGGGACCCAATTGGCAGTGTCAGAGTAGAGAGGAGACTTCCTCTAGAAAGTGTGTTTAATGAAGTGGTTGAGAAGACCACTTGAGCTGGCATTTTGACTGAGGTACAGTGTCGGTAAAACCATGAAAAAATTACTGTGAGCAGTGAGTGGTAATGGATAGCTCTGTGCCAAATTTCAGAGTTGTGAGACTTGTAGATTTTTGTTGATAATTCATCAAAGTTCGGCCAAAATTCAGCCTTCCCTGTCTGAGTCAGTAGGTTTTGTCCTATTATTGTATGTGCGATTTCTGTGAAGATTGTACTGAAATTTTTACTGTGGTTATTCCACAATCTAACCCAGGTTCTGGTAGGTTTTGGTGAGAAGGTGTCTGATGGATTAGTTCTGGCAAAAATGCCAAGTAAGCTGTCTGCAGATAACAATTTTCCAGATTTTGCTGAAGTGAAGGTATTTATTCGAGACATTTATGTATTTGATAAAATCCAATGTAAATTACAGTGGTTGACTGAAATGGTGTAGTTTCTAGGGTAATTTTCTCAGATTTTTATTTCTCCAGGAAGTTTCCTTATAAATTCGAATTGACAATATGATCACTAGTTTTTCTCCAAGAGAGAGCAAAATATGGGTCTTCATATGGATGTACACATATATATGGGTAAAGGTTTTGAAACAAGGCCTTAGCACTTTATATTAGTTTTTCCATGACTATCCACAATTTATTTCCGGTATATATATATATATTCTGGGTATGTTACAGCATTAGAATTTGAGGACCTCAAGGGAATTTCAGAATTAAATTCTTGGGATTTGAGGGTTTTAGAAATATATAAATTTGGCAAGTTTCGGGAAGGGAGTTCTCGATGGAATTTAGGGCTTTTCGAGAGGAACAAAATGAAGAGATTTCAATGAAAGGCTTCAAAGACGACTTTCGAAGAGTTTTATTGGAGGGTTTCGAATTGCAAAATTCGAACTTGGGTATAAAGAATTTTTGGGAGGTATTTGATGTCGAATTTTTTCGAGGAAATTTGAGGGAGAGTCGAATTGCAAAATTCGAGTCTCGGATTTTGGAGAGAGTTTGGGACTGAGATTTTTAGGGTTTCAAGGAGGCTTAGGCTGAGATTTACAGCACTTAATTCTTAAGCACACACAAAAAGCCAAAAAATTTTGAAATTAGAGTTTTTACTAAAATAGTTTTTAACGGTCCGGAAACCAGGGCGTTATATTGATGGAGTCGCTGTCCAAATAGGAGGACAGCTCAAAGGCTTCATGCAAAGCATGTGCAGGACTTGCGGCGGCCGAACTTCTACCACTGGTGCTCGAAAAAGAAGAGGAACCACCCTAAAATTGGCCCCACTGCAATTTCTTTTTGCCTGGTAAGGGACAGGTAGGGCTCTTTGCACGCGAACTCTCTGAAACTTAATTTCATACTTTCGAAACACTTTATACAATTTAGTCTTAGCATTAAAATAGTAGTTAGTGTAATCAATATTCATTGCATCCCCAATAAGATTCAAAATATTAAGAAACCCCCGTATTTTACCCCTAGGATCAAGAATAAATGCAAAAGCATACAAGTATGGAATGTCTCTTCAGTATTTAAGATAATTTTGCTTTATGTGAAATACTGCAAGTCCTAATAGTTGGTCATCTTCATATCTCTTAATAAAGTGGCAATCTGAAAAATCTTATGGAAAATTAAATTAGCAGTTGGATAGTAAATGACAGACAAAGTAATAGTTGCATCATAAAATGTTTCAAGAAAGTAATAAAACCTTTCCACAATATGTCAAGACTATTTTGTCAGTAGCGGTTGCCCGTCACTAGTAACAATATTTTTGGACTGCAAAAAAACAGTTAGCAAACAATTGTTTAATATTGTCCCGGTCTTAGTTGTAAACATTTATCAAGTTCCAGGTTGTGGTATGTTTACTAACAGCTTGAAAACTAGGATTATGGGTAGTTTTAATGTAAGTCTCAAATGTAGAAGATTCACCAAAGTTTAGGGGTAGATTCTGTCTAGCAATTAAATAGGTAAGGGAATCTCACGCTACCTGAGAATCATACTCCCATGAACGTACCGTACCGTCAGGATTTAGTACCAGTTAATGCTATCGTAGTTGATAACCTTGCTTTTTCGCACACGCCTCAGCATGCCGCCTCAAATGCCCTGTTCCATCAGAAGATTTTTCAGAGAGTTTAGTTTTACAAATTCTATATTTCACGTAAGTTACCTCCCTTTCATCTACGCCGGTCTCTTTGATCTCATCAAAATATTGTCAGGCGGAGAAAGTTCTTGATCTCTTCGAGCCAGTTGCCATCGATACTCTCCCACTGGCAGTTCCGGATCCTTCCGAAGTCACATGTACTTCCTCCGGCTGTCTTTGTGGTGTAGGAGCCGACCTAGAGTCGTATAGCTCGGGTCGAAGTTGCTCAGTTGGAACGCCGGGTAGTTCGGATCCATCCTGAAATATAAATAAAGAAAATTAGTACCAAAAAAATAGTACAAACAAAGAATAACATTCAGAATTTTTTTTACCTTGCAGGAGCATTGGAGGCTGTAGCTATCAGCTATGGGAATATGGAAAAATTTTTATTTTTAGACAAAATTTGTCTAAATCAAAAATTTGGAGCACAAGAGAACAAAAGAGAGCACAAGATGAGAGATTGTGAGATTTGGATGAGCCAAGATGTTGCTGCTGGCTGCCCTATTTATAGAAAAAAATTTCACGTTATTATAGCCGTTGAGATATATGACAAGCTTTGATTGGACCACCTCAGCCCATCCGCCCCGCCGTCTCTCGGATCGGACCGTCCGATTCCCTGCCCGATCGGACCGTTGCCCCACCCCTTCCCACCCGTGCCTGTCGGCCTGCTACAGTTAATGAGCTGTGCCATACCGACCTGGCATGGTACTGTAGAACCATGCCCAGGCCGGTCCTCTACAGTATGGCCCACTTGCACACATAAAATTAAAAAAAAATAACCCTCTTCCTCGGTCCTCCTCTCCTCCGGTTTCCGGCCACCGCGCGCAACCCCTCTTCCCTTTCTCCCGCGGCACCCGCCAAAACCTCCCCACGCGCCGCGCCTCCCCCTGCCTCGCCCTATTCCTGCTGCTGCGCCGCGACGGCGACGAGGAGGAGGCAGGGGGAGCACCGAGCACGAGCCCAGTGGGTGGGCGCGTCTCCGCCATTGCTTTCCTCCACGGAGGGTTGGGCCGTTGGGGTGTGGCGGCTTCCTCCTCCCGCTCCTGGGCTGGCATGCCCTTCACCCCCAGCGGCAGCTACGACAGCAACGAGCGGATCAACGTATTCGTATATACTAGCGCTGAATGTCGGTTTCCACAGGAAAGAAAGACCATGATCCCAAACTAGTCTAAAAGTATTCCACGATCCCAATTACAGATGGTCATTTTACAGTTGTTAAATCCCCCAAATAGCACATCTAGAATACCATGGAGATCATTCTGCAAAATCGGTGGTTTTCACTCCTTCAGTAATCATGCTACATGTCTGTACAATGGAATTGTGGCAAAAACGAATGATCGATCTTGTTTCATTCTCATCCTGTGGCAAACATAGACATATTACTCGCATTGCAAACAAACAGTTGCCAGAACACAGCAACACCAAAAATAAAAAACATTACTTCAATATGATCAAATATTACATCTACCAAGTTGTGAGTGATCCTATTTTTTATTCTTCTAAAAAGACAGACTCTACAGAGTGAACTATACTACTAAATCGCCAAGACCAACTCATCCAGTTCTCATTGACTGCATCTTCAACCAGATCTACTCTTGCAAGTCTTATTCCGGAGCATCTTTCCTTCCAACAGCTTTTGTGGCAGCAAACAGTGTCAGATGGAACAACCTGCACATATAGAACAAACTATGCCAGTGCTATTGATACTCTGATTTTTTTGAGTGTTCTGTCTTCATCTCAATACTTGCAATAGATCCTTAATTAAAACGCTGGCAGATTACTTGGTAATTCCGTGTAAGAGAGCTTCTTAACTTCCTTCTCTTGCATGCTCTACCTGATTCTGCATCAATGTCCGCCTCATCGTCAGCAAAATTCTGATCAGAAACCTCTGTATAAAAAGAAAATGGAAGAAGGGCATTAGAAACTAGGTTCATCACATTATGCTGTTTTGAAGCATCCTTAGTAAAATTTTAACTTTTCTGTTCTTATGGCTAGAGACATCCCCCAAAAATACAAACTATACAAACAATTGATTTGGTAGTGTTCATGCCTTTTGCATAAAAAATCAGTAGCGTTTCGACAGCCTACTGTCGATTATTTGTAACCTGTAACTCTTGAACTCTCAATCTTAATGAAATTTGGTCAGCCTAATCCTTCGGCCGACCTGGCAAAAAAAAGATAAAACATTTGTATGGAATATGATGCACCAATGTTTAATCCCAGGAAAAGCCATGGAAAGCTATTCTAGATAAGCTGCATTAAATCATAACCTATGAAGTGCATGGCTATTCAGAACACCTTATATATTTATATGTGAGCACTGATAGTCAGGAAAGATAATGAAACAAGGAATTCAGACTTTTTAAGTTTTAAGCATTCCTCAATGGTCAATGCGAAGTTGCAAACTAATGAGGTAATTGAGTTAACCACCTGCACTTCCACCAAGAGGTTTTTCTTCCTTGCAAGCCTCCCACTCCCTTCCATGTGACAACGGAGTCCTCCCTTGGATAGTCTGAATACCAGATTCATGATCACCCACTAAATCCTCCGCCCCATCACCCCGTGCATTGCTACTGCAATCACGCGGCCTGAAATGCTTAATCCAGGGGCTTGCAGGCAGACAGTATTTTCTCCCTATCCGTGAGCAAGCATTGGTCCTATCAAAATTGAGTTTCTCCCACACTCCACCACAGAGAACCTTGAAGCCGTTGCCAGAATGGTGCTGATTCCCAATTTGTTCATGGTTGTAGAGTTGCTCAACGAAAGAAGCCTCCATGGAGCTTATATAATGCATGTGCCGCTCATCTGTCCACCCTGATGACATCATGTCTAGGATTCGATTGCCCTGTCAAAGAAAAGAGACAATAGCCATTTTATTCTTCAGGGTTCAGATATTTGCTATATTAGAAAAGAAAAAGGATCTGAAATTCATGTTCAAAGATCAGAGTAGTATTGTTTTTTCTTGCACGACTTAAAATTATGTGCCTCCACTGCATCACAAGCAGAAACATTACTGTTTCGAAATGACATTTCTAGAACGATTGCATGATAATTCAGATAACAAAGTGTTTCAAGGCTAAACATTTTTTACTAGGAAAAGAAGTTTTTTGCAACAATTTAAGCAAGCATGCGTTCTCCAGTAATTATGACAGAGAATCATGAAATTACACATACAGCAACTCAACAATTTCTATCTGAAATTAAGAACAATCAGGATGGTAAAACAAAAACCTTTCTGTTCTAGTACCTGTCCAATGCCGCCGGCAGCTGGCTCTGCCTTGATCGGTCGATTGAGTGACACATCACCCATTTGATTCTCTTCAATGAAAGAAGAAACCGGCAAGGGCAGGAAAATCCCAAGGAATCGACAATATCTTCTCGAACTATATCAGAAACTAGCCCAAAATCTCTCTCCTGAAATATGTACAGCTACAGCAAGGTAGTCGTCTAGGGATCTGAAAGCAAATCGGGGAAGAAACCAAGGAAAATCTCCTTGCAGCCTGATAATTACGAAGAGAACTTCAAAGCCGAAGAAGATTTGAACTCCCAAGAACCAAGACCCACCACCAACAACAAAGACAAAATCACGCCCAATCTTCCGCAGGATTTAGCTTCGCCCACAAATCAAACAACCCTCCCTCACAGCGAGCACAGAAAAAATCTAAGATTTGGTCGAACCGGCTCAATCCATGGACAGAGAAAGGATGCAGAGCGGAAGAGGAGGAGAGGAGAGAAGCAGGAGGAGAATGGAGTTGCAACCGAAGAAGCAAAGGATGGAGGAAATAAATGCGAACCCGCTTTACCACCTACGTGCCAGCGCTTTTCCACGTGGCGTGGCGCCACGTGGCACGGCCGGAGAAAATATCTCGCCCCAAGATATTTCGTGGGCGCCCTGGCTGCCAAAAAGATCTCTGCAGCTGGGGCCCACCCTCCCCTGTGCGCGCCGCAAGACGAAGCGGAGGAGGAGGACAAGACCACCGCCACCTGCGAAACGACCGGCCGGCGCCGGCAGGGATAGGCACGTCCGCTCGTAGTTATCTCCACGGCGACTACCTTTTCTTTTCGTTTATAATCAGTTAGGATAGGCAAAAGTGTTTTCAGGTGATTCGGCAGTGAACAAATCTACTCAAGATTTTCTTTTTCTTCTGATGCTTACTGCTCAGCTTCAGGCTTTCAGTTATCCAAAGGGAGTCTTCAGATACAAGGGATTGCACTTCTACGAGCATCTGTACAGTATATGTGTAATGTTTGGAGACGAGAGAAAAGAAAAAAAATCATGTAAAACGTGATGAGCCATTAGTGTATAATTAATTAGGTTTTAATTATTATAAACTTAAAAATAGATTTATTTGATTTTTTAAGCAACTTTTATATAGAAAATTTTTTTAAAAAATACACCGTTTAGTAGTTTATAGAACGTGCTCATAAAAAACAAGTGAGTTTTCTCCTTCTTTCCTCACCTTCAAACGCTGCCTTAAGCTTAGTTTAAAGGTGAGGAAAATGGAAAAAGAAAATCATACAAAACGAGATGAAACAATTAATTGAGTTTTAATTATTATAACTTAAAAAATAAATTTATTTGATTTTTAGAATAACTTTTATATAGAAAATTTTTAAAAAACACATCATTTAACAGTTTGAGAAACGTGTTCATGAGAAATCGAAACGGTACCTAAGCCATATCTAGGAGATATGACTTGTGAGCTGTCACATATTTTCTTCATCAAAAAGACTTTATTTTTAAGCCTCTCACATATACCAATATAGCACAAAACAAAAAAAAGATAAGAATAACAATTTCTAATATATTTATTCACCACTTTAACAAACTTCGATCCTATATTAATTACTCTAAAAATAAAGCTTTCGTAAGATAAATGAGATAGGAAAAAACTGAGTTATTATGGAGCGAAGGGAGTATACGTTATACTAAGTCCCAAAAGTACAATTATTGAGTCACCTAGGAAATATCTCATGGAAGAGAGAAATATCTGAGGCATAATCCAGCAAGTGCCCCTGTTTTTCTAATCGCAACTGGGTGGACTGAATATAATGCAGTACGACCCATGTTGACAAAGGGCAGGGAATTGTTTTGAGACTGCCCATGTTTTCCTTTCTTGTCTCTTTCTGACACAAACCTTGGATGTGTACAGTGGATGTTTATGCTAGCAGTTATGCATGTAACAGACAAGTGGTGGATTGCTGATTCAGTTTAACTGAAACAAAGTGGGCATATCTCCCATGTGTGACAGAAGCAACAAGCTAAAGTGCAAGGAAGATAATATCTGAGGTCTCTTAATCCCTTTACATAGAGAAAAAAAAGTCGCTTTATCCCTTTTGCATTTTGCAAAAGTCTAAGAATTACTATGCAGGTCGTTTTACAAAATGTTCTTTTTCTCCAGCATGGCATATTGCCATCAGCTCTCAGTCGCAATTCAACTTTACAGAAATGTGAAAGGCCCAAAATAGGCCCCGTTCAAGTTCCATCATGTGTAAACTGGTGGGGGTTGGGCACCCACTAAATAGAAAAATGACCAGGAGATGACACACACACACACCATTGGGGATAGTCCTAACTACAACTAGGAGGCAACAGGAACTTCAGACTCCAGACTTTTCTGGCTCCTACGAGATAGCATTTTATAATCCTGAAAAGCAGCAAATGATCAAGTCATTAGCCTACAAAACTGAATTATTGTGAACTGCACCAAGATAATAATACAAGTCTGATGCATCTATGTACAACCAGAACCATGGAGAGCACTTACCTGCACTATAGACTGAGCACAAAGCTTCCCAGATAGAACTGCACCCTCCATGGAAGCCAAGTATTTCTGCTTTGTGTAGTCACCAGCTAGATAAAACCCTTCAATCGGTGATCTTTGCAGAGGTCGGCAAGGTTCAGAATTCGGGATAGTCTTGTAAACAGATCTGCAACAGTGAGCCAGAAAGGAAAGGAACGTGAGAGAAGTGTGCATCCAACTATTAGACCTATCGATGATATATCAAATAGGGACTTTTGCAAAACGTCCTCACCTTGGTGTCTTCACAACATGATACTTCAGAATCTTTGCTTTACTGTGATCAGCAGCAATTTCGTCAGGAAATAACTTGGCTAGCTCTTGCATAGTTGCTTCAATGATTTCAGTGTCACTCCGTCCAACCCATTCCTCTGCAGGAGCAAAGACCAACTCCAGCATTGAACGGTTTGGATCATAGTATTCCTGTAAAGAGTTCAGAACAAAAGGCAAGAAAACTGTTCAGTAGACATCCATGTCCTTAACTTCCTGAGCTATATTACGATCCATAAAATCTAGAGCCAACTGACATTTTACCAAGGAAAAAAAAATACTAGAATTCAATCAAGATAAATGAAGTTTAAGAATACACACATGTGTTTTTGGTCTTTTGTTACAGCTAGTAAAATAAATATCATATAATTCTTGAAGATGGTGAAGCCCAAGAATAAATACAAGAACAATATTACGTGACTGATAGTTACTATTTTGCAACATATAATATCCCCCAGTTAGTACCTTGCAAGTTACTGACATGTCTGCATAGACACTTAAAAGTGAACTCCTGAAAGAAAAGGGAACAAGATCAATACATGGAACATGCGATATTTGGTATTAATCAATAACATATACAAACATTCAGGATAGAATGTGCCCATTTTGGACAAGACAAATCGTTTTAGTTCATAAACGAGTCATACTACAGAGCAAATGAATGGGGCATTGAAAGGAAGGCGAAAATGATCAGAACTCAGAAGACAAACCTGCTGAAAAGAAGGTGGTCATATGTGTTCTTCAGTTTCCTATCAAACCTGAAATATTAAAAACAACAGAAATACTAATATGAGGCATAAGGAGAACCACAAACTCAAAGCTGACTTGAAACCAAATACTTCAACCAACTGACCATATATGAACATTTATAACAGGAACTCCCACCAACTTCTCCAGCTTCTTGAAATAAGAGATCTCTTTCCACTCTTGAGGTACAAGAAGCTTGAAGATATCAACTAAATACAGGCTAGTCAGTTAAAATGAGTAGCTGCACACGTAAAAAATATAAACTGCAGAAAAAAAAACAAGTTTCTTGAAAATAAATCACCTGGTGTTGCAATAACATAAGCATCTCCAGTTATTTGAGTTCCATCACTAAGTGCGAAGTGTTTCACTGTTCCATCAGGATTCAGTTCTATTTTTTGAATACGAGAATTCAGGCAAACCTCACCACCCAAAGATCGAAAATGGTCAACAATAGGCATGCATAGCCTTTCAGGAGGATTACCATCCAAGAATGCCATCTTGGAACCATGCTTCTCCTACACAATTCGCATAAAGTATTATTTTTAAAAACCTCTAAGTAATAATTCATTTGAGTTTTCTCAAGGTAGGAAACAACAGAGACAAGAAATACTGAGGATGTAATATGTAAGGTACTACTCCAGAAAGAATAGAAGAATTACTCATATACAACACACACGACCATAGAGCAACAAAAGAAATACCTGAAGAAATCGATTTAAAGCAATCAGAATGCACTGCATGGATAACTCATCAGGATTTATGAAATTAAGTGCCTTTGACATTGCAATGAAAACCTCATCGTTCACTCGATCAGGAACACCCTGTGCTGATCAAACAACTGTATCAGGCACCAGATTAATCCATTGTCCCAAAATAAAAAGAGAGAATGATAAGTACAGCATATGTATTATGTTTCTGGATAAAATGATTCTCTATATTTGCTCACAAAGAATATGCTCAAAAGCATTGTGCGTTCTATCAATCTGTGCAATGGCTTTTCTAGGTGGAGGAAGAAACCATGCAAGGCTATTGACCTTTAACTGAAACAGTTATCTAAAACGAAAAGCATAGCTCAAGCTTAAACCTGTGCAAAAGGGTCCAGGGCAAAATAAAAGGCATAAACTTGAGCACATGAAGCATTTCATCCACAGAAATGCCAATGCATCTTCCCAAAGCGAGTACGACAATAAAGGGCATCGGCTTACTTAACACAAAAGGTTTATAGCTTACAACACCTCCTCCTATATCCAGTCTAATTGATGAGGTAGAAATGCGTCTTGTACACAGAGACTTGCCAGACTGATATAGTGAATCCATACCTGCTTTTTCATCCAGTCGGAAACAGTTAATCCATCTTGAGCTTCAACATAAGCTTGGCCACCAACCATTGCTGGCAAAAGTCCAAGAGCAAACTTCACCTTCTCTGGCCAAGTTAGCATTTCGTTGTTTCTCAGAATGGCCCATATTCCTGTTAAATGCATGCATAGTCAACGATAAATCGGCATCAATTGACAACATAAAGCTCCATGGCATGATCTATCATTATTGCTGCTAGCAATATACCCCCTAATTGCATTGATGTGTTAGTAAAACAAAAGTAAACTAATCACTAGATGTACTTCTGGGAATCTTGGTTTTATTAAACAACTCCAGCGATTATATATATGATCTTACCATTTAAGGCGCTGCAATGTTTCAGGAAAAATCAAAAACCGGCTCGAATTCTCCTGGTTTGTTGCATGCAAATATCATGGAGTGTTTCCTTCCATTGCAAACATCATTAATACCAAGCTCCCGCCAAATAAGTTCTGTATGTTGGGATAAGCTCCAACCTTAAACCAAAAAACTGTACATGACCATGAACATTACAGGCACAAATGAACAGTGTCATATATGTACTGTTTTGGAACGGAAACAGTGTGAGCAACATATGAATACACTGTTTTGGAAGGGAGAACAGATCTGTCATATTCCAATATACTGTATTTGGAATGGAATGGTAGGTTGAAAAAGAGTTCAACGAACAAAGAAGACTATGGTGTTAGGTATGATATTGTATGCTGACATTAAAATTATCAAACCATTATATGCTACTAAAATGAACTTGTTTCAGTAATGCGTGGACAAAACCTATCTAAAGGTTTCTTTCAAAATAAAACTACCAAGAGTGTAAATCCTCATACATCACTCATACTTCCCTCCATGGCATGTCTTGTCTTATTAATATGTGGTGTTTTGTTTCAAAACCTTACAAACCTAAATAACAATATAGCATGACTAGACCTAAAAAAAAATCCAAAACTATAACTTACAAAAAATATGAAGCCCAGTTTCATACCAATCTCCGTCTTCATCCTTCCAGGCAGCTACCTATTCAAGGCATATACCAAAAGAAACAAAAGGTAAAAAATGGCGATAACGGTGAATATGAGCTATTAAAGAATAAAGATAATAACTAAAAACCCAGAAGAAATAACTAAATATTTTTTAGATGTGACAGGAAAGCATAGAGTAAGACCTTTCCGCCTAAAACATCCCTCT
>RYFJ01001586.1:0-39776 GCA_003991445.1 Oryza meyeriana var. granulata
CCCGAGGAGATCGCATCTATAGGGTCTTCATTTAATCGGGGCCGTGTATTGAGCCGAACATCGCCAGGTCCCGGTTGGCGTTGGGTGAACACGTGAAGGTGGGAGATTCTGTTCACTCAGTGCAGGTCCTAAGTTTCGAAGGTTTCGTAGCGTGCAGTCATTTGATTATTGACAAGGAGGAAATGTTAGATCATGAGCCCCTTTGCGCCTGGAAGGATTGATCGTCTTCTAGAGATGGCGATCTGCACCCCCCGTAGCATTATAATCGGCTTAAGGGATGACTGGCGGCGCAATACATAATGTCCAACAAATATCATGCTAGCGATACATCCGAGGGATTTACCAACCGGCTATAAGCCCTAGATAAAATCCAGCAAGTATCAACCATGCGCTAAATAATAAATACGCTCCTAGTGTCAGATCTAGTGTTCTGTGTGTATATGAAGGTGTGGTGCACCCCGGCTTGTCTCCATCATCGGCTTCCGAGATTTCGTCCGCATGTCTGGCGCCGTACCAATGGTCTGTAATGCGGTCATGCCCGGGCGCCTTACTGGGGTGTGCCCGGCGAACGTGCCTTGTACTCAGTTTCTTTAGGATGGAGAATACAACCATCGCTAACACATCTAGCGAATTCGTGAATACTAGGGCAAAGAACATATAAATCTTGAATAAGTAACGATATAAATTGGCAGCCTAGCCGACTGCTTATCAAGCGAGCAAGGATCCATAAATCGAATAGAATATAGTCGGCCCCTTTAACAGGTACCTTCCGCGCTAACCTCGATACACTCGGCAACAATCCGGCACTCTATTAAGAGCCAAAGCTATTTGTATCTAGTAGCTCTGGAACTCCGCGTTGTAGCAAGCTGACAATGTCAATGCTCAAATGAGCCAGATAGATCCTACATGCGATCCGATGGAAATAATTGGCTATACCCCTGATACACGACACAAACGCATCGGCCAGCGGCTGAATTTATAGCAGTCTTCAGCTAGGTCGGGACCTAACGTGCACGAGAACTGATGACTAAACTGCTTCCAGTCAGTTCCGATGGTCTGTGCACCAGTGCCTGTGATACTACACTAATAATTACTGAGCACTAACGTGAACTGATGCGGATAGATAAGTCAATTATGTCGGTAAGACCGACTACCATACCCAACTGATTCCGGACCCTAACACGAGGAAGCTCAAGCCGATTGGCTAGTCGGTGTAGACGAGATTCTACCCTTGCAGGAGCTCCGGCACCTAAGATGTAGCCCGGCTCCGAGAAGCAGGATCCCGCTCGAAGGGGGGCGCATGGCGCCGAATTCTGTATTGATCGTCTGTTGATACGATTACAAGATCGGGCTCCGTATTATTCGAGTTAATGAGTTCTTATGGACACGGTTCCCCTGATTTTATTACCACGAACGCCAACCGAGGCATGAGGCAACGAGGTCGGTTTCTTAAACAGAGATAACCTTTTCTATACACTATACCCGTAACACATCTACTGACGCAGCGGCTCTTCCGGCCTTCTCCAGACTCGGTCTACTTATTCGGATAATTTCATTACTCCGTGAACAGTCCTCTTGACCGATTGATCAGGTCCTCAAAATTTTGGCGCACATGCACATATTTATGAAGCTTTCTCTATCGGATTTTGAAATTATTCCACTCTTGGGTCTAGATTTTCCTCATAGAGGTGGCCAAGATAGCCAATTTTTGCATAAATGTTTGAAAGCTGCCACGGCCTCCCGCTTCCCGCTCGGCACCATCTTCATACACCACTATAACAAAAAACGCTTCGTTCTTGCCTTTTTTATGCCTTCAATCACCGAGATACGCTTACTCCACATTTACAAAGCTTAGCGGACCAGACCCGATCATCCGCAACCTTTTTCTCCGGCCCCGTTGATTCAGATGTTTCTTCATCCACACTGGATCCCAGCATCCCCCCGCACTTTTGAGCGTCAATCTTCGCCGAGCTTATTTTTTCCTCA
This sequence comes from Oryza meyeriana var. granulata, assembly GCA_003991445.1. Taxonomy (NCBI): domain Eukaryota; kingdom Viridiplantae; phylum Streptophyta; class Magnoliopsida; order Poales; family Poaceae; genus Oryza; species Oryza meyeriana. The sequence continues at coordinate 1,987 of RYFJ01001586.1, forward strand.
TCTGCATCTTATGACCCGACTTGCTCCGTTTTTTTCTCTGTTTCTTCCTCGTGGTTCTTGTTTACATCGTAGCCATCTTAGAGCCAGTCTTGATTCGTCCGCGATTATCCGGTTTTCTAATATGGCCCCATGGGACGAGTCCCGATTTATCAGTCGCAGAAACGACCGACTCCTTCAAGCAATCGAACATGTTGGCAGTGGCTGGACAAGCTTCAGGTCATGCGCGATTGCCGGATGGAGAGATGGTAATTAGAGTATCCGCTGCAAGAGGATTTGGGCAAGACTATCACATCGGCCACTGCATCAACTTCTTGGCCTACTGGAAGGAATGAACTCTTGTCCCGTCATGGCTCCCGACTTCTGGTCTGATGCTTTACTCCGCTCTTCTGTTTGGCTCTGGCCCGATGACCCTATCTGCTGGATGTGCATCGCTCACTTGTGGATCTCAAGCTAATCAACCCTTCAACTCCGGTTCAAGCTGCCCACCGGCTTCAACAAAAACATCGGGGCTGGTCCACGGTTATATCTCTTCCAAGGAAACTGGAGGTTGCATGGATCGGGGGATGTCGCTTTTCCTGACTTGTGGTTGGACCGCTTCGTCCTTTGGTGGCGCAACCCTCGGCCGCGACCCATAACTGCAATGCTGGTAGAGTGATTGGCCGATAGGAGACTTCCGTTAGGGCCTATCTCCTTGGCGACCTACATGCTGATTCACTCAGGTGGCAATAGTATCGGCAGCCATGCCCGTTCGGCCCACATTGGGGTCTTGGTGGTTTCGTCTACGCTTGGATTAATGTTTAACTCCAAGGCATCCACGAAACTCTTCCCTCCTCAAGCATACTTCCAGCTGACATTACACGTAGATCAAGACCCTCTACCGCGATGCCTCTCTTAGGTGAGGCTTGCTCGCCCTCTTCTGGGAGCAGATCATCCCTTGAGTTAGTCAGTGGTTCAAGGGGTTCTTATTATGGTTACAGGGATGCTACACTTTGGCTGTTGCTTATAACAAGAAGCCTATCCTTCGAGATGCCCTCAACGTCTTGATCCACTACGTCTGCAGATAGATCCGTCTAAAGCCATATTCGTATTGGCCATCAGTCTTGCTGCTGCCACGGCTTTCTCTGGGGACTCAACCATCGTATGACGCTTATACCACCATAACCAGTCCATCTAATCGGCCTTGGCCAGCTTCGATCGGTCTGTTCTAGACATAATCCCGGCTGGGGGCAGGTACAGCAGCGCCTGGAATATGATTCGGGCTGCGGTCCCTTTGATAGACTCCTCCCTGCTAGGCGCTGGCCACAGCCCCTGAGGTGTTACGTGCTGGTATGCAACCCAGGCTTTTGTCCGAATCGGTGGCTCGGAATGGAAAAAATCTGTTCTGTTGCGCACTTGTTATGCTCCGTTGGACCGATATGCTGAATCTCGATAACGCGGTAATCCTTGCAAGCTTAAAATATCATCCTCGATTGCTGCTCTAGACCTTATTTGCAGGCGCCCAGCATGAGCTCATCAAAAGCCGCGGTCGCCGATTCTGTCCATCACCCTCATCGGCGTTCTGAACCTTACGCGGCTGACGCTCCACTCTCATCGGCATCTTCTCAAGGCGTCGGCCGTTGGACAAAGCCGGCAGAAGTTAGCGACGCCCTCTTGAAGAAGGCAGAAGACGATGCCGAACTGCTGGTACCCCAAGGCAATTATCCCAGACCCATATCCGCTCTTCTTCCCCTAAGGTACGCGCCAACTTTGGACCTCATTTCCTCGTTTCTAATTTCTTTCACCAGTTTCACTTTTTCAGCTTGAGTCATTGGCTAGACCCACATTGTCTGAATTCTTCCAAACAGAGCGATAGCTTTCCAGCCCTATTTCAGCACAATCTCACGCCATAACGAGACTGCTTCTATTCCATCGGCTGACTCCGGCCCCTCGGAAAACCTATCTATTACGACGGCCGCATGTTCCCGTGTGCGACAGTCCTTCTCTTCAGGTCACCCTTTGTCATGCTCAGTATTGGCTTCAATCTCTTATTGGACTAACTTTCGATAACATTTTGAGTCCTTCGGGCGACTTGTTTCGATCGCTTGGTCGAACCTATCTCTGGAGGTAGAAAGAAGCTAGAGCTCACAGTGCAGCTCCACATCAGCCGTCTTGTCAGCGATGTGCGGCGGTAATTCTTACAACATACATCATCGGCCCTGGAAAGACTCAATCGAATGCCTGGTAAAGACTGCGGCCTAATCCGGCAAGATTTGCAGACATCGATACACACCTGGCGAGAGCTGTTGATGCATTGACCCGAGATACTGGAGTCTCATAGGTTTAAACTTCACGCCTCACAAGCGTATAGCCGATCGTGCTGACCTAAGAAGATAGCCAGACATCAAACGATCGGCTCACTTCAGCCAGATAGACAAGAAGAATTGATGAATGGCGTTGTCCCCAAGAATTCATCCAAGCTAAATCCACTGAGACACAGGAAGGATTTGCTGGGAGCAACTTGAAAAGTTTGCATAGGCATCTTGAAGGAACAGAAATCCCGCTCATGGCTGCGAGCCATCCAGATCATGAAGCAGTACAGCAGGTGAGTGGCAAGCATCTCATCGCGCACAGTGAAAGCTCATCCAGGCTTGATGAAGGATATCCGGGCATCAATGAATTGATTCTCAGATCCGTCTGCTGCGCATCGAACTATCGAAGTCTTTTGTAAGCCTTAACCTCTGTATCGAGATTTGGAACATGCGGATGACCCTCCTGTTGTCATGTATCTAGAATCCGGTTGCTACTTATCTCTCTCAGTCCTGATTATTTCTTACGCTTGTTTTTGATGCTAAAGCGCGATATAAAATTGTCCTCTGGCCTTTTGGTATTTAGGGACGTATAACATGGCTTTCGCAATTGCTTAGAAATCGGCTGTATTAACCGATTTAAGATTATCCCACAAGCTAGGGTTAGTATCCTTTGAGATATTTCCATTAAGTGCTTTAAGCAAACTGTACCGTCCAAGATTTCTAACTATTATCGCGTTACCAGGCACCAGGATTAATCGATAAGGGCCTTCCACTTAGGCGACTTTTCCAAACTTATTATCTCTGGAAGCCGATCGGAAAATCAATTCCAACAAATCCCATCCGCACCAACGATCTTATTCAACTTTTTGTTGTAATGCCGGAGCTGCCTAGCTTCATTCTCCTTGTTCTTTCCGCTGCTCTTTAACGATTTATGAGCCTCATAATTCTCAAGTTCATTCGCCATCAAGTTTTAATGAATATCGCCGTCAATTGACTTGCAAGAAGAAGCCTTCTAGGCGTGGTTAGTTTTCCCATGGTAAAACCCGTCATGTCCATATCATGATACGCTCGGCGGTCCGAGTAGACCTGGCATGCCCATCCGATATGGCCATAGTGATGCCTAATGTAGCATGGCATCGCGTGGTGTCATCCAATATTTCGGCTTAATTACTTGTAAACTCTTGTCTTGGAAGTTTGCTTGCCCATTGGGCTTGCAGCATAATAGGTGATGAATTTATAGCTCTTGATTCCATACTGGCAGCACACTGTTGACCTCATCACGAAACAAGATAGCCCTGGATCAGTAGTTATTGTCTGAGGATTCATGATAAATGGCTTGCTCTTGCAAATTCGAATCGATTCTTTGGAACACGTGACTTTTAAAGGAATCGCCTCTACTCTTGGTGAATAATTCTGTTGTGCAATTATGACTTTATGTCCCTTACTTGATGAGGTAAAATCTGGCCGATATATATTTCCAATCTCTGAACGGCAGGGTTTGATGTATAGGATTATGCCCGAGCGGTGGCCCGCTGTAATTACTTTCCAAATTCTGACATTTGCACATCCTTATAATTACTAGAAGCATCTTCCAGCATTGCGCGCAAAATACCCTACTCTTCTCAAAAGGATATTTCATCTTATGAGCCGTTGTGAGCTCGACAGAACGCTTCATTGCGCTTACATAACACTTTGGTTCTTCAAATCGGCATTTAGCAGAACTCCTCAGAGTCCGATAATCAACTATTCTGCTGCGACATTATTTAGTAGCTTTATACACGCTCTTCTGGGATGCGGGATTTCGTAAGTATATCAATTATCTCACTGCTACAGTATCGGCCTTGTTTCTGGAACATAAAATCGGATATTCCACCTAACCTGCCTATAGTTCAGCCGATTCTGAAGCAATTGTGGCAAGATATTGGCTCTCCAATTCTGTCCCTGGGAAATGATCATTGACACATCTTATAAATCTTCAACAAATCCACGCATTCTTCATATTGTACTCATAAACTCACCTGCTATATTCTCAATAATGTTGATCATAACAAGAACACAATAATTCTTAATACGGCGCGATCTTTTAATAGTTGAAGTCCTTTTCAGCACGCGATCGTATTCGCTGATTGTTCGTCGGTAGGCTTATTTGTAAAAGAAACTCAAAACTTTCCCGCGGCGATACAATACACGATATCGTCCATGGCATGCAAACCATCCATCAACAAAATAAGACCATGGGATCGCTCCTACATCGTTCTCTGAGACCCTGTGCCTGGCATCAAATCGGCTAATGTGTTTTTGAATTGCTTTACGCCGACTTCGTTCCTCGAAGCTCATAACTCTGTCAGGCAAACTCATTGCCAACTCGGCGCCATTGTTCAAGACTGGATGGCGACTAACATATATTGACCACATCGGCTGGCAAACTATGGTAATTCAGCCGATAGGATGTAATGCCTTCATGTTGTACAATGCAGAGCATATAAACATAAGCATATATTTCCGCTGGATATTGTCTAGCATCAAAAGTCTCTGACTTGATAGCACAACGTCTTTGCTTCAAATCTTTGGACTAAAAAAGGAACGATGGACCTCTATCGGGCCGACAAGTCTAACTGACGGCTCTTGTCTGCGGACGGATAAACAGGCGTTGGGAATAAGATATTCTTAATTCGTAAACGCTTCTGTGGCGCTGCCGCCACATCCTCAATTCTTGTCGGTTCCTTAACTTAATAACGATGCGCCAAGACTAATTTGTCCTGATTAATTTTGATATAATCTTCTCAAAAATTAATCGTTGCCGATCATCGATTGGGCACTCCTGTCTTATTTGCTTGGTGGCTCTGTAGCTCTTATAGCTCTGATACTTTCGTGACTAAACTTCAATCCCGCTCATGGCTAAACCAAAAATTGCCCAGCAGTACCGAAAAGCAATTGTTTGGGATTTCATTCTTAGTCGTATTTCTTGGCCTCTCCAGACTATTGTATCGGCTATGATGGCTTTCCGCCACTTTTTGACTTAACCCACCATCATCATGGTAAATTTCACGCACAAACCGATGAGTCATGAATTATAATAATTCTCGCTTTTGATTAGGTGCACGGCACTTTAATCCAAAGTCAGTTACTACACTCATAACGATAGCTCCAGGACATGAAGCAGTCTTGTGTATATCTCTTCGGCATGAAACTTGATTATTCATTTGCTTGGCCTGTCATGAGCTGATAATCTTGTGGTGCGTGATCACCATAATCCGGCTAATCGGATCATGTTGTGTATCATCTTTGGGGTAGCTTTACTTTGATCCCGGATCACATCTATCTCGTTTCATTTTTTTTTCTCCCGGCGATTGAACCCTGCAGCATATCGGCATGGCTTAAACTGGGCATCTGTAACTCGTATCTCCGCTTGATGGCTCATGATACTTCTGCTTGAATTCTTGGAGCTGCTAAATGGGCGATATCCTGGTTTAAATGGCAGCGATGTTCTTTCAATTGATCGGCTGCAATCTGGCATCTCATGGTATTCCCGGGCAACAAATCCGTAGTTCTTTCAACAATTTTATCATTCCTCTCGTAGCTTCAGAACGCTATATTTTTTTGGGGCTTATGTCGTCGGCTTGGCTTATCTCCGTAGTCCCTTATTACTAATTTTTCCAATCATCAGCGATGTCAATCTGCCACATATTTCCTCGACAGTCTTATGGAGCCCATCGGAGTAACATTTAGAGGACTTGCTGTAGGCTAGTCGTCCCCTGGCTAGTGATCGAGGTATCTCCTTCCCATGCTTTCCTGATAGGAGTCAATAACCCGTCGCTTCCCAGACGGTAGATCGGTCATTCGGCGATGTGGTGACGATCTGTAGAACCATTCGTCTGATCTCCCTGGCCATAGTATTAGCCATTGATGCATTGTGAGGCAGCAACTTCGCAGGTGAATTCAGTTCCTGCTCGAGAAGTAAACTTACTGACCTTCCATCGTGACCGAAAACGTGGTGGCAATGTCCTTGTTCCCCGTGTCAGCTCCAAGTTTAATACGGTTTCGCCTCTGATGAATTCCACTGAAGTCTTTTAGCACATATTTGTCTTGATGCAGATCTTCGGCAGTCTTCCCAACTTCCGGATAGTAGCATGAGCATGAGATTACCGCGGCTTCCTCCTATCCAACATTTGTTGTCTCGGCTTCCCATTTACGTACCTTGGATGTATAACGGCTTTAAGTGCCGATCGCTCTGACTTTTCCGGTTTATCAAATGATAGCTGTTGATCAGATTGTAACGTTAGTTGAAGGAAAACTTCCTCTGCTCCTTCTTCATCTGATGACAGCGCTTTATCACTCCGAGGCAAACAGGAAGACCCCTTTTACACGGTGCGTGATTGCGTCTCCGATCGGTCCTTTTCTTCCTTGCCAAAACTTGCTCTTTTAGTGCTTTTTGGGAGATGATCAACTTCCGTGATGCTTGATCGGTTTCTCCTGTTGCTCTCGGTGCCGGTAAGCTTGTGTCTCGCCTCTCCTGATTTCGTTGAATTATCCACTAGGGCACATTGAGGATTCGTCTGGGATTTGCTTTAGTATTTCTTTCGTCTTCTTCAAAGAACTCTTCATGGATGGCCATCGGCTTTAACTGATGTTTTCTCCCGGGCACGTAGGGAACACTTCTGCTGACATGCCTGATTTTCTGTTCTGTGCACTCGGGGCATATTGTTTCAATTGATGGTCAGTCTCATTCCTTGATCTAGCTCGAACGAAAAAACGGGCAGTCCCATGCGGATTTAAATATTTGTTTCCATGTCCATCCCTGTTCATCGTACTTGAGTATTCTCTATCATCCGATGAAGTAATCTTCTCGATTTCTCTGCGTCTTCTTATCGGTTGAGTCTGGAGCGATGGACGCAATAGCATGTTAACGGGGGAACGGGTGTGATCTTCTTCATCTTGGCTTTTTTATTTAACTTGATTCGTCCTTGGCTACAATCCGCTGATTTTTGCCGAAACACTTCCTCGGTTATATGGTGGATACGGATTGTGCATGTGCATAATTTTCGCTTCTTCTCTTGTTTTCGGGCTGATTGGAAATACGTGGTTTGGTCGGCAATTTGTAATCTGCGTCTTTTGTCCTGGTAACTATACAAGTAACAAGATTTATCGGCTTTGCTTTCCACATCGAATCTTTCGTTGCTCGTTCTTGCGGATATCTTTGACGCATTGGGATGCATACTGGACTTTCTTCCGTTCTGCCCCTTCCGCCTCCAACGCTAGCGTCGTATTCTCAATATTGAGTTCCGCTTGAACTAGACTGGACCTGTAGCAATGCATATACTCTCTGGTGATTGTCTTTTTTTGCCTTCTTCGAAATCGTTCTTTCTGAGCGATACTTCTGTACCAGGTGCGACAAGTTCGAGATGTCTTGAGACGAAAACCCTTTCTTGATTGGCGAAGAGTCCCTGAAAGGCTCAGATGGATGCTCCAGGAATGCCATCCCGTCGAGGTTTTACAACTATAATCATCGTGCTTTGTATATGCCGAATTCGTGGATTGTATCTCCCGGTATGTTTTCACTGGTCGTCTTTATGCTTAACCGAGGTGTCAAATCTACGTCGTCCAGCTCGTGAATCCCCAGCGAAGAAATACTTTTGTTGAAACTATTCTTTTCCAGATCGGCCCACCCGAACAGCATCGGCGGTAACGAGGAGACCATGTAGAGCCGTCGATATGGATAGGGGAAAAACCTAACTCCTCTAGGGCTCTTCACCGATTGCCTCTCTCACGCATTCTGGCCATGACTCAAGGGATTCGTTCTCTGCATACTTCTCTATCGTTACTAACGCTATGCCGTTTACTGTCCTGCCAACATACGTTATCACCTTCATAATGTTGAAATCCGGCCGACCAGACCGTTCCAGTCTGCCTCATCCCACGGCATATGAACCAACCTCCCCTGTATTGCGCGTGTGGCAACGGAACCTCTGCTCGAAACTGACTCAGGTATATGTGCTGAATACATGGAGTTGTTTTGGGTTGATCCGCCGAACTGCTTCCCCTTACTAGTCCACAATCTGCCAACCAGTTCGCCGCAGAATGCTTCCTGCTCATTTGTCATTTACTGTGATATTCGACTACTGCTGATACTGCATCGGCGGGGTTGGTTGCGTTCACCTCTGTCTGTGTCCACCTCCTTGGTACGTCTTACTCGCTCAGTCACCCATCAACACCTGTTGAGTCCGGCCATTCTCAATCTACCTCCCATCCTGGACAACGGTTCCCCGATGAACGGCTCTGGTACCTGCCCCATAATGAACGATGGTGATTCCAGGAGGACTTCTGTTGCCTCTGCTCCAGCCGGTTTTTGGGCGCGATACAAGTGTGTATTCTGGTTATGTCTCTTTTTGCTAATGTTTGTAATTACTTGGTGGCTCCGTTTAGGGTGGAGAAATACGGTACCTGGAGTTGGCTCTTATGGGCAATTTGATCCATCAACAGTCTTCTGATAGGTTTTGCATGTCTTTACTAAGTGACCTCTGACTGATTGATGATGCGTGGTGCATCGCCTGCGTTGACCATCCCTCCCTTAAGGCTCTGATTGGTGGACCCTCTCAGGATGTGTGTGGCCGGCTCTCGATTCTCTACTACTGGTTTTGGAAACTGAGACTTTGAATGCGGCTCCCTTGCTGCTTGGGTATTATGAGGCTTCCCCCGGCTTTGGAAATTTGTCATGGTTTGGTTCAATTGCTGGTATTTTGGGTTCTTCATGTTGATCTCCATGGGTGACGGACTTCGTTTCCGTCTTAGACTTCTTTTTCAGGCTGTTGAAATCTTGATTGATACAGTGTATGTTTGGAACTTGCTTTGAATGTGTCTAGTTACACAGGCGTGCAAAGCGTGTTGACGCGAAAATCGCCGGGTCCGGGTTCGGGGTCTGGGTGACCGCGAAGGCTGGGGAGATTGCTTCACTCCAGTGTAGGTCTAGAAGTTTGAGGTTCGTGGGTGCCGTCATTTGACCTGTAATTGACAAGGAAATGTTAGATTCATGAGCAATCGGCTGGAAGCCGATTAGAACGACTCGTGTATGCGCTGGCGATGCACACGAACGTAAGAAGTACTTATAATTCCGGGCGTTAGGCCCGATGATGGAGCGAGATCATAATAGTCAACACTGTTTCCCCTAATCTTGCAATATTATGCTAGCGATTATGAGGGTAATTTCAAAAACCGGCTATAGCTGATAAAATAACAGCAGTTCATTGCATAATAAATCCAATAGATACTAGCTTGATGCGACTAGTGGGTTATCGTGTTTATCATGAGGGTTGCTGCCGGCTTGCTCATATGGCTTCCGGATTTCGTCGATGTGGGCCTCGTACTGGTCCTTATGGGCTCATCGCCCGGCTGCTTACCCCATCGACGCGGTGTGCCCACAGCGATTTTGTCCTTGTTCTTTGGATCGGCAAAATAATAATGCGGCTACCCCACTTAGCCGATTGTGAAAATAATCTAACAAAGGCAAGACTATAATAATATGCAATAGTAAGTAATTTGTAACTAGGACTGCTTCAAAGCGGACATAGGATTATGGATCAATATTAGTGGTGTTTTAAAGGTAAGTTATTGGACGTTAAGCACCTTTCCGCTAAACAACATCGCAAAAACATCTGGCTTATTTAGAGACATATTTATAGTCCATTCTGTCGCTGGACTAAGACGTTGCATACGAACGTGACTGTGACATGTCATGCTCTAATGAGCCGATAAGATATCATGGGGAGGAAGATGTCGATAATACTTATACCGTCTCAACGTATACATTTCTCAAACTAAACTTCTCCGATAAGCATGTTGCGCGTGCTGAGCATCGGCCAGAGTGACTTATATAGCAGTTGTAGATCCCTAGATGCGAAGCATCATCAACGAACTATGATATGTTAGCAGTAAGTCGAAATACGGGTCTGTGCAACTACGTGATGTGATTTATAGCTATCAATCTAATGAGATACAAACTGGGACTATGTGCTGTAAGTAATATTGTGGTAACCGCTATAAAACACTAGAAATGGATGATACTAGAGTCGAGTCTAGCCGTTGGGTGTGTGGTGTGGACGGACTTTTACCCTCTCGGGAGTTCGGACTAAGATGACCTTCGAGAAGGCAGGATCCCCGTGAGGGGTGGCGTGCGGGGAGATTTGTATTGATGTTGTTTAGATTAGAATCCCCGAGTCCCCCGCATATATAAGTTATATATAGCCCGAGTTACATGAGTCCTTATAGGACACGGTATGTGATGTTCTTATCTATAACAGAAAACGCCAACGAGGCGCCTAGACCGGACACGAGGTGCCAGGTTTTCCTACAAGAGATAAACCTTTTCCTAATACTATAGTAAGTAATGGCCACGTGGCGGTCTTCACGGCCCTTTCTCAGATCCGGTCTACTTCTTTGATCATTTCCATTACCGCTGCCACCGAGTCCTCCCTTGACCGACAGTCTGATAACAGGCCCCACCAAATTTTGGCGTCAACACCGGGTATGAAAACTTTGGATAATCGGCAGCCGCGGAGATTAAAATCGGTTTTTCAGGTATACAGTGAACAAAAACGAAGACAGATGAAGATGGCGGCAGATTCAATTGAGTTAAGGCAGAGAGAGCGATATCAGACAAGAAGACTTACCTCTGGGACGACGACGCGCTGAGCATCACGGAAGAAGTAGAGAAGATCGGGGGTTGAAGCAGAAGACATAGCTTCGGGGCTGGGTTCGCGCGGAGTGTTCGTCGACGGTCTCGGAAGAAGTGGAAAGGGCTTTGGTGACTTGAAGCGAAAGAAAGGAGCTAGGAAGAGCGAAGCGACTTTACATGAGGAAATGATGACCGGTCGCGGGAATCGAGGCGTTGGCACTGTTTCCAAACTCTTAAGGAAAGTGGGCTACCCTGGGCCGCCCTCGGTATGAAAGGATCTGAAGCCCGATGGAGAATTCCGAAAGTCCTTATGGAAAACTTCAAATTGGGGCATGTGTTCCGCCAAAATTTTGTATGGGTTTCTTTATCAGATTCGGCTTAAGAGTAAATTACAGTAGAATGGCGGAATTAATCCAGGAGAGACTGAGTTTGAAAGGAACGTAAGAGCCACAGCATGCGCGGCTTTAATTTTTAGGAGAGATAATATTTTTAGAAACCGATGCGTGTCCGATCAGGACTAGTTAATTTTTCTTTTATATCTAGAAACTCCTGTTTTGTATCCGATCAGGACTATATTCAACTCGGGGTTATAAATGTATCCCGGTACCCTTGGTAAGATATAATAAATCAGATAATCCACAACTTCGGCGCTCGGCCACCGCCTTTTCAACGGGTTTTTTTGCTTCTCAAGAGCGCGCTGCATCGGTTAGTTCGACTCCTGCGAGAGGGGTAAATCTCGTTACCCGTAGCCCGATACCGTATTGGCTAGGAATTCATTCAGTTAGGTCCGATATTCTAGTCGGCCTAGGTAGTCGGCTTACCGACGATATATCTGATCTCTGCTCTACGGCTGCATCAGTTAGGTTTGTCTAATAGGCTGAGTGATATACGTCCGCTAGCATAGATTTAATCGCTTAACTGGGTGTACTTATCATCATTTGTGCTGGCTCGGATAGGTCGACTATCTAAACTGCGTGATAATTATTCCTCGCTAGTGACGTTTTTATGCAAGCGTTTTTATCGGATGTATAGCGATAAATTATGAATATATCACATCACGATTCGCATCAGATTATCGGCATCATCGAGGTCTTTCTATCGTTATCAATCTGTGCTGCATCAGTTAAGTTTGACTACAGATTGATAACGATAGATTTTCCTTGTTAAGCGATGGGTGTATGCAATGTTTATCGGAGTGCCTCGCCGATAGGTTATCTTTTTATGAAGGCCGATTGCATTGTTCTAAGTCACGTTTTTGTGGTACCTCAAATCACCGTTTTAGGTTTCCAGCGATAATCGTTTATCAGTAATCGGACTAGTTTTATTTATTAATTGTTATTGGTTCCTTAAGCCACATGGTTTTTCATTTTATCCCATCTCAGCGCATCATCGGCTTCCAGTCGATGTATGAAGTGCTCTAGTCCATATCGGCAATCGCCGATGAGACGAGCCAATTCGGTTTCAGCCGATTGGCTTATTGAATCTAATTTTTTCTATCTCATTTGTAATTGCAGGGTCAAATTGACTGGCATGGCTACTGACCTAGAATTTTAAGGACTTGCGCGGAGTTTAAGCAAATCTCCATGCTTTCCGCGTGTCTTAAGGTGCGAACTAGATCAATCGCTCGTTCCGAGGCTGCGGTGATTCTTTCGATGTAACAGTACTGGATATTAACTTGCTAAGATGAACGGTGGAACTAGAGCTTCTTGGGCTGTCACACATTTGTAATGAAATTTAAGAATGATGAGATGAATGGATGTTATTCAACCGTAGACATGGTCCCAAGAAGTGTGTATTCGGTGTTTGGTCGAACACCGTTCGTGTGGTTTGACGCAACTTCAACGTTTTCGGACTGGTGAATCAACTCTCGCAAATATCTCTTTATTATCTGAATTCGGCAAGGTTGGGATTGTATTATGATGGGTAAATATATGGCAAGGCTGTGATGAGAGGATGGGTTTAGTTGCACTATATTTTATGGTTTTTATCGAGGTCACATCCATTTAGTATTCACGTTGTCATAGTAATTACTCTGTATAATGCATTTCGGGTGCCCACATATTTTTGAGGGGAATGTTTGGGGGAGTAGATATCAGAATATTCGAGCTAATTGAACTTCCAAAATAATGTGGAATATTTTGGAGAGCGGGAAATTAGAAATATTTCCTAGGAACTTGGAAAAATGGAATAGCCGAATAAATATTTGGGATAGGGAATTGACGAGGGTGTTTTATTGGGACTGAATTTGGAGAAATCTCAGACATTGAGATTTGGATTATTTTTGACCGAAGGGGTTTAAGGGAATATCTGGGTTTATCTCAAAGGGAGATATAGATTAGTTTCCGAATCCAAAGGATCTCAGATGGAAAATCCAAGAGTTCTAGATTTCAAAAATGAATAAATCCGGTAACTCTGATTTAGCTTTTCGAGGTGACTTTTAGGGTCTTGGGAACGACAACAAACCCAGAAGAAAAGGGAGTCAGAGTTCACGATGAACGGAGAGACTTCAAGGCTTGAATTAGTACAACCGAACAGGGAAAGGAAAAAACGGATATTTAATATTTTTAATTACTTTTAGTGATCTTTGTCCAATTAAAATTACATTTGGAGCTTCCGAAACATCCGGAAATTTAGAGAGTTTATATCACGGGGGAATTTACTAGAAGTAAAATGCACACCACGAACACAAGATTTATTCTTATAATACTCAAACACGCCTTACAATACTCTGACAAAACCCTGCGATTATAAAAGCTCCAATATTATATTTAAGATTTAACTCGGGAATTTTAATATTGGAATTTCAAATTTTATTCAACTACTTCTCAAACAAAAATTTTCTATTGTATTCCTTGTATTTTCCATTTAATCACGATAAATTTTTAAATTAAGATGATTTTTTAGGGCGTTACACTTTGAGAGAAGATTCAAAAGGACATCTAAATAGATCTTCTTCGTTCGTTTACTAAGTCTCTGGACACCAGCCCCCAATCACTTGGATTTTATTTTTGAAGTTGGGGCTTGATGTGGAACAATAACTGAACAGATTCAGATGAGGTTCACACCGCGGAAGCCTCACAAGAGCTAAAAAGATGGAGAATTTACAGAATGAGTTGGGATTCAGATTCACAACTGGCTCGTAAAATGTAGGAGCTGGTAGAAGAATAACGGAAGATGGAGCGAAAGACCCGTGAAAAAAAGAAGGCCGACCGACGGTCTCACCATCCTGGGGCTTCCAGAATCGATTCGCCTTAGCGGACGCTTATTGATACTTCCTGGCTCTGCAACTTCACTGTTTCTCCAAAGCTTCAACTTCGCTGACCTGCAATCTGAAGTTGGCCCAAACTCGTCGACGCATTCATCGAAAATACTGAGCCTCGGCATGGTTGGGGAATGAGGAAACTTGGGGAAATGTTGTGGAGGCTTTATATCGCCGAGTTCTGGTTGGGGAAGAGCGAGCCAGGCGCAACCCCTAGTGGAGCGGGAGGCGAAATTTTGGCGGCGAAGCGGAAGACGCAACGATTGTGGAATGGAAGAAGATGAAAGGAATCTTTTCTCTCTCTCACCTTTTAAATAGAGCCCGATTCGATTCGTGGGCTTGGGCCTACACAGTCGGTTATCTGGGCCACCAAGATCATAGTTTCTATAGTAGCATGCTCAAATGTGGGCTTGCTTGCTGGCTGTGTTAAATCGCAGTGATAGTGCACCAAACAGGGAACCGATGAGGTTTTTTTAACCGAAAAATTAAATGCGCCTTCCAAAAAATGAAGGCCTAATTGCTGAACAATGTGTTTGGGTATCTGTTTATCCACAGGTTTCGAGGAACATTTTATACGGATCACAAGCGTCTTCAGTAAATTGGGCATGCAGGTTCTCTCTCGAGTAACCTGACCACACGATGGATTAATTTCATAAAGTGGTACTCGGCTAATGCTTGGCCACAGTTTGCCATGAGCAATATTATTCAGCCGACTGACGCTGAAGGGTCTAACTTTCGAGTAGTGTGCTACTCGGAGAGACTATAACAATATTCCTTTCAGGCTGCATGAACTGAAGGATCTAACTCTGAGTGGGACCATTCGGGAACGACTATAAACACCCTTTTCTACTGACATGAAGCCTGACAGAGTCGAATACGAGTGGGCATGCTATCAGCAAGACTATAAATCATATTTCAGTTGACATGAAACCGAAGAGTCTCATATCAGTAGTATATCTTGGGAAGACTACAGTTTAAAGATCTTTGACTTTATGTTTACATTGCTTTCACAATTAAGCCAAAAAGTCAAGGGTTACAACTATAGGTTGGCTATTTGGCGCACCGACTATTCATACATCTACATGAAGCCCTCTAGGCCTCGCTGTGGGCCAGCTGACATGAAGCAGGACTCAGAAGAAGAAGCACCTCGGACAAAGAGTACTGCGGGAGCAATGCACTCGAGCATCTTCACCGTGGAGATGAGCAACCGGCATCAGCTGTGACTCAAAAACTATGAAGGTCTCAGGGGCTATGTGGAGGCCATGGCCCGGTACCTCATCACAAAGCATATGGGCCACTTGGGACTTCCTTGCTTGTAATTAGAGATATAGTACACCCGGCGGACTTTGCCTTTGTAACAATAAGGAATATACATCTAGTCGGTAAATTGTTCTCTAAGAGGAGATCCCTTGCCGTATCAGCTGGGACTCCTACCTTGTACCCTATCCCCAGTATATAAGGGGGAGGTAGGACGCCCCTAAGGGTTAGAAGATCATAGATCAACACAATCCTCAAAGGAATAAACACCATAACTGGACGTGGATTACCTCACATCAAGGGCTGAACCAGTATAAATCTCTCTATTTTTCCCTTGCATCCACCGAGTTTGCTTCCACGGTAGCCAGATAATCATATTTGCCGTATAAAACATCGACAAGATCGCCGTTGGAGAAGCTGACTTGTTAGTACGGTATGAGTTGTCGCCGACTGTTAACCTGCTGTCGACCCGGGTTTGACCCGAACCTATGTGTGTACTTGTGCTATGCTTGATGCAATTGCTAGCACACACATAAAACATTGCATCATAATCCATACATAACAGGTTCAGTCACAGCAAGCGTCCAAACATAAGTTCATACAAGAGTCTAGACTTTAGCGATTAGATAGAGCCGAATACGACCAAAACCATAGAACAAAAAATTCAAAGAGTTCAACAGCAGAAACAGATAATAGAGGCACCAAAACCCAGCAAGTATGCCTCTGCGCCCACAGGCTGTAGCCCCGATGTAGCACCGTCGTCGTCATCTCCAAAACTGCATAGAAGTACCCAATTGTCGGGTCCTCCTCAACCATCTCTAAAAAAAGAGTCACGACAAGCGTGTGTGAGTACATATACGTACTCCGCAGACTTATAGTGTTTGCAGTGGTATTCCATAATATGCGAAGATAAACAAGGAATATTCAAGGTCCTCAGTTTTGCATAAATCATAATATACATAGCGAAAACATTGCGGTTTTGCATGAATTTTTTAGTAAACAAGCTTGCACAGCAAACAGTATATAAGCATCAACCCCCCAAGTGTTTCAAACCATATGGGGTCTGCCATGCCAGCAACAGTGGCAACACGCTGCCGCACCATCCCACGCACTCCCCGTTCACACAAGATCTTTCCCCAAAACAGTTCCGCAAATTAAACTACTACGGTGGAGAATTTCCCAAAGTCGTCATAACCGAGGACACGGCTATTCCGAATAGTTTTTAACTCTCGAGAGTGTGTACAACTGTACCCACATGATAAGACAATATGAGTTACACAACAGGAGGCTCACACCACAATGACAAAGCCTTTCTATCGTTGACCTAGCAATATCCCGCGCTTATGATCCATCCCTAGGGAGTTGGGAGGCCTCCAAATCCCCAAGGTCATACGATGTGCTGGTCCTTGAACAATAATCAAGGTACCCTCGGGCTATGGACAAAAAACCATAACCCGCACTATCCCAATGTCAACATAATGACCTACTACTACCACCAGGGCGGGTTCTATTGCTAGGTATCAACCAATATACTAAGCTAGGAACTCCCCATAAGAGCCACATGTGGTTTGCACTATGCTTCTTGGGCTTCTAGCTACATCATAGAATCGGTCCTTAGTGACCCGGGCGAGACAACCACCTAATCGGTACCACAACAAGCACCGAACACTACATCCACTCGCCCAAGTCCAAAGCATGTTTTCAGTTTTTTTTTTGTTTTCCACCAAGACACAGGGGAAAAAATACCCACTGTTCATTTCCATATTTTCGCAAATGCTCTTTCCCCCAACATCCCCCAAAATCAAGTAACAAGTAGCATTGATTAAAAAGCAAACTAAGCTAACCTATTGACATCTTCCAACCACATGAACCAAACTTTCAGTGGCAACATAAGTGACAGGAATTCATGATACTCAAAGTAACAAGGACAGGGCATATGCAATAAGAGGTAAACTACCCAAGAATCCCACACATTTTCAAGTAAAACATGCATGCATAATAGTTTGCAATCAATATAGTTGTAAGTTTGAAATATAGGAGCAATTGATCAAGGGGGTGCTTGCCTTGTTTCTGGACTTCCTGGTACTCCTCTGATCCTTCCACAACTGGGTCAACAACGTTGGTTTACGAGAATACCAAACGAATGCAATGAAACAACGGCAAAAATTTAACAGAATAGAAGTACAAATATTTTTGCAGAATATGCAAGTACATGATTTTAGATGAATTTAGGAAAAATAATCGCTTGAATCCGAGTTCGTATGAGGGAGATACGGCTAAAACGAAGTCTGCTCTGTCCTAAAATCAAAAATAATTGAGAAACAGCGTTTTCGCTCGACGAACTGCTGAAACGGCTGAAACATTCTACCGACTTAACGGGTGGTCTATTTGGACGTTCGGTTTTCCGTAGGGGCATTTTTATGTACGAAACCTACATGTGTGCTGCTGTGAACCTGAGGACAACTCCCAAAAGTGGATATAACTCCAACTCGCTAGGATGTTAATCGCACATGCTCACCGTCACTAAAACGGCCCAACACGTGAAACCCACGGGGTGAAGTATTAATCTAAGGCATTTGGAGGCGTGGAGGTTTCTAGGGCCTAGGGGTCACTGGATGCACAAGTGGAACCTATGGGAAGGCTTCGGTAGCGGCGAACGCCTCGGTCCAAAAACGATGTCTTCGTACGCGCAAACTACACGTCTTCACACGATAACGATGACCGGCAAAATCGGGAAAACGACAGCAGCTACTCTACTCATGGTTTTATCCCGCTCTGACGCTAGAGGGGCCAACCCGGCTTGCATGGGGCTGAAGGGGTGGCTGCTACTCACTCAAACACAAGCGCACCTAAGGTGCTCGGTGAAGGCCAAGCTAATGCACGGCTCGTCTACCTCTCTCCTCTCATGCCCGAGTGCATGGCTAGCGCATGCAGGGCACGAGGAAGCTCTAGGGGTCCTGCATGCAAGATCGAAGGGCTCTACTACATGCGGCCATGCTCCGATTGAGCCTCATCCACACATATGGCCACGGTGGTGACGGTTGGGTGGATGGCAACACAATGGCATGACAGGCCAAGCCAAGGACGTGGGGAGAACTAGTGGCCTCCCAAGAATAAAAAGGAAGTACATGCAGAAACAGAAGCTCACCGAAGAGTGTAGGCCGTGGGGTGTGACGTTGAGGCGGTGGTCGGCTCGCAACAGGGTCGCTCGTGATGGAGGCACAGACAAGTGCTATGATGAGCTCAAGAGTGAAGGAAGATGGTGATACGGCCAGACAGCGCTAACTCACTAGGGCGCAGTTTAGTGCCGCAAGATCACGGTGCGCACCGATCGGCGTTGCAAAACACAATGGGCTGCAGTGGGCCTGCTGCTTGCCAGGGCGAAAACGGAGTTAGGTCGGGCAAGAACACGTGGTGACACAGCTGAGACAAGGTAAAACTCACCGGAGCTCTCAGACGGAAAGCGTGGTGCTCGCCGGCGCCGTGGCGGCAATCCTTGGGTCCTTGGCAGGTGAGAAAGAGGCGAGCTAGGGAAGCAGGAGGACATAGGCTTGGTTAAAAAAGGCAGGGAAGGAGAGGAGAGGGAAGGGGCGTGGTTCTCCATCGGTCTCGCGATGATGTGTGCGCGGGTAAGCGTGCAGAGAGACGGATGGGACAGGGCAGGGCACCGCTGAGGCTGTCGGGGGCATCTCGCAAGGTCCCAAGGTGGCTCTGCCACTCCTCTCACGTGGTCTGGGGCGCGCAGAGGAAGCCACCTGGTCGAGCCGCACGGGCGGGGAGAGATCCTTGCGTGATCTCGTTTGGACGATGGAGGACAAGGGCACAAAAGATAGTACCACACATCAAAGATTCACACTTGAGGACTATCTCCAACAACAATATGATCAAACACGAGACCCATTGGATGAATGCGCGGCTCGGGAGAAGGCGGGCTCGGGAGAGGGCGCGGGCGCGGGCGTGAGAGAGGGTGCGGGCGCGGGCTCGGGAGAGGGCGCGGGCACGAGAGAGGGCGCAGGCTCGGAAGAGGGAGGGCGGGCTCGGGGCGCGGCTCGAGAGACGGCGCGGGCGTGAGAGAGGGCGCGGGCGCGAGCAAGGGCGCGGGCTCGGAAGAGGGCGTGGGCACGGGCACGGGCTCGGGAGTGAGAGGGCGCGGGTGTATTTGCTCGTCCTCTATCCTTTCTCCTTGGGGCCCGACTACAACCAAAGCCGTCGTCGCCGAGAAGCTTGCTGGCTCTGCTCTTTGCTTTGCTGGACCATCCACTCCCAGTCCGGACGGTCCGTTCCATTGTCACTGTCTGCGCCTGCTTAGATTTGCCCCTAAGGCGCTGGTTTATACAGATCGCACGATCTTTAACCCGTTGGCTGGGATTTTTCATGCACGAAAGATGACATGCAGTGCATGCAGATGAAAAATGGTTTTATGCACCAATGAACAAAAGTGGGCTGTTACAAAACCTACCCCCCTTAAAATGAATCTCGTCCTCGAGATTTGGCCGGCTCGGTGAAGAGATAGGGAAACTCGCTTCGTAGACGGTCTTCACTCTCCCAGGTTGCCTCATCCACTGTGTGGTTACTCCACTGTACTTTGCACATCTTGAATGTCTTGTTCCTTGTCTGCCGCTCAGCTTCTTCTATTATGCGGATTGGGTGCTCTTTGTACGTGAGGTCTTGTTGTAGTTCGATGCTTCCTACTGGCGCAACCACAGTGGGCACTTGTTGACGCCGAAAACCGTCGGGGCCGTCCGGCGCCTTGGAGACACGCGAAGGCCTGGGAGATTTGCTTCACTCCAGTGCAGGTCCTAAAATCTTGAGGTTCGTAGGCGTGCCAGTCAATTTGACCCAGCAATTGACAAGGAGAAAAATATTAGATTCATGAGCCAATCGGCTGGAAGCCGATCTGGACTCGTTTTATCGGCTGATGGCTGATTTGAACTGTAGCACTTATACATCGACTAGAAGCCGATGATGGCATGAGCAATAGCATAATAATAAGCAAATATTAAACTAGCCGATCATCGAAAGGATGCTCAAAAATCGGCAGTAAACTTGATAAAATAAGTAAGCAGGATGCAAATAGATTAAATAAACTCTAGCCGATCGTGGTTAAAATTACTAGTGTCGTCGCGAAGATACTGCCCGTACCCGCTCCTGAGCCCTTGCTCGTGCCTGCGCCTGGGATCTTCATTCGCTATCCGTACCCGTGCCCGGGTTCTTACCTATGCTCGTGCCTGGGTCCTTACCTGAGGTCGTGCCCGTGCCCGGGTGCTCGCTTGTACCCGTTCCCAGGTCCTTGCACACTGATCATGCCCGGGAACTTGACTGAGCTCGTGCCCGGGAGCCTGCCTGTGCTCGCGCTCAGATCGGCAGAGTAAACCAATCGGCTAGCCCTTAGCCGATCGTGATAGTAATGCAGGCAAGAATGTATAACAAGGCAAGTAGTATAATCGGCTGTATTTAAGAGATAACTTATCGGCTAAGCACTCCGATAAAAACACCGCATAAAACCCATCGGCTTATTAAGAGTAAAGTTATTATCGTCAGTCTAGTAGATCGGACCCAACCGTTGCAGCACAGACTGATGATGATAACAAGATCTCGATAGGCCGATAGATCTGATGCGATCGTGATGTAAAATATGATAACTTATCGGCTATACACCCCGATAAGACGCTTGCGCACAAAGTATCAACCTAGCAGGAACGATTTATCACTGGCAGTTTAATAGGTCGGACCTAACCGATGCAGCACAAACTGATGATAAACCGCTCCCAGTAAGCCGATACGATCTATGCACGCGTGATGTGATACACCTAATCAATCTATGAGATCAAACTAAACTGATGTAGCCATAGACAAAATAAATATATCGTGGTAAGCCGATTACCATAAACCGACTAGAATATCGGACCTAACTGAGGAAGTCCTAGCCGATAGGTATCCGGGGTGACGAGACTTACCCTCTCGCAGGAGGTCGAACATAACCGATGCAGCCCGGCTCGAGAAGCAAGAACCCGTCGAAAGGGTGGCGATGCGCCGAAGTTGTATTGATCGATTGATGATTTACAAGGTCCCCGGGCGTACGTATTTATACCCCGAGTTACATGAGTCCTTATTGGACACGGTACATGATTTCCAAATTATAACAGAAAACGCTAATAAGACCCGACTGGACACGAGGTCAGGTTTCTAAAGATAAGCACTTGCCTAATTAATAGATACAGTAAATAACTGCCATGCTGCGGTCTTCACGGCTCCTTCCCAGAATTGGTCTCTTCTGCATCAATTTCCGTTAGTTGACTGCAATTTCTTCTTAACCGAATCTGATACAGGCCTTACCAAATTTTGGCGTTAACACATGCCCCCCAATTTCGGAGTTCTTCTATAGGACATCGAAATTCTTTCGTTTTGGGCCTCTAGATTTCTTCCATACCGAGGCGGCCCAAGGTAGCCCACTTGCCATAATTGTTTGAAATAGTGCCAACGGCCTCGATTCCCGCCCGGTCATCATATCTCTATAAAACGCTTCGTCTCCCTAGCCTTTTTTACGCTTTCACATCACCAGAGCACCACCGCTTCATCTTCCAAAACTTCGACAAGCTCCAGCGAACCCAGACGAACCGATGCAACCCTTTTCTTCGGCCGTCGATTCCTGCATCTTCTTCCTCTCTCGCGATTGCATCAGCATCCGCAGTCCCTAAGGTAATCTTCCTGCCTGATTATTTTTCCCTGATTTCATAACCTAGATGCACCCAATCTACCATGTTCTTTACCTGTTCTTCGTCGTGTTCTTATTTACTGTAGCACCTGAGAGACCAGATCTTGATCCTGGCCGCCGATTACCCGAACTTTTTCTACCATGGCCCCATGGGTAGCGAAGATCCCACAGATTTCATTAGCGCCGAGACCCAACGTATTCCTTTCAAGAACTCTGCCATGCTAGTCAGTGACTGGACCAATAGCTTCAGGTCATGGCCGAGCAAGCTGCCTAGGTGGAGAGATTGGTATATCAGAGTATCGGCCGCGAAGAGAACCCTCTGGGAAGAATCACATATCAGCCACTGCATCAACCTCTCTGTAGCCGATATGGAAAGGAATGAACCTCTGCTCACATCGGCCTCATACTTCTGGTCTGACGCCCTCAATGCCTTCATGTTCGGGCATGGGCCGATGACTCCCACCTTGATGGATGTGACTATGCTCACTTTCCTCGACACGGTGAGCTACATCGACCCCTTCAAGCTCCGATTCAAGCCTGCTCATCGGTTCCAAGCGAAGAACATCGGCGGCTGGTCCAGGTACATATCCATTCATAATAAGGGAACTGGATCAGTCGATGACCGGGAACATGTCGCTTTTCTGAACTTGTGGCTGGAACGGTTTGTTTTTGGTGGCGCAACCCTCGGTCCAACGATCAACATGCAATGTCTGGCAGAGTGCCTGGTCGATCGGAAACAGATCCCCTTGGGGCAATTCCTCCTTGGCGCTACTTATCAGCTGCTTCACCAAGTAGCGACCAAGCTATCGGCCGGCCAGCCCATCGGCCATATCGGGGGTCCTTGGTGGTTTGTGCAACTCTGGCTCAACGTCTACACCTCCAAGGCCTTCTTTGGGACTTCTTTGCTCAACCAATCCTTCCTAGCCGATCACACAAAAGACCAAGATCCTATTTACCGCCGATGCATCTCCATGGGCGAAGCTACATTGGCTCTTTCTGGTGGCAAGATAACCCCCGCTGGACTTAGTCAGTGTTTCAAGGGGTTTTATTACTGTTTCAGCAAGGAGGCCACTCTCTGGTTTGCATACAATGATGTATCATCATTCGAGATGCCTTCCAACTTCGACCCACTTAATGCTTTGGAAAATGATGAGTCAAAGGCCATATTCCTATCGGCCATTACCCCTTGTCTGCTACCAACTGGCTTTTCTCTAGGCCGATCACAACCATCATATGAGTTTTACCATCCATCGGTCGGCTCCCGTCAGCTTGGCCTTGGTCAACTTCCGATCGGCCTATTCTTCATCGACAAACTTCAGGCCCGGGGCAACGTCAACAACGCCCTAGAGTATGATCGGATGCGGACTTTAACAGAACCCCTTCTTCTAGGCGCCGCCACCGAGGTGAATGTTTGCACTGCCAACACAAAGCTTTTCGTCCGATGGTGGTCAGAATGGAAGAAGCATCTATTTAGCTTAGCAGCCACCTACTACTGTTCCCGTCTCGATGCCGACTACATCGAATCCGATGAAGAGGTAATACCTAAGCCTTAATTATCACCTCCAATCATCTCTTACCCCTAATTTTGCAGGCCGTCAACGTCGAGCCCCCAACAACAAGCAACAGCGGTCGGCCGATTCTGTATCAACCCCCATCGGCCACTCCGAACTTAGGGCGCGATCCTCCCTCTCCATCGGCTCTCCTCAAGGCGCCTCGGCCGATAGGACAAAAACGCAAGAAGTTAGCGCACCGCCCCTCCCTCAAGAAGCAGAAAACCGGTGCCGATGTCATTGCCACAACGCCATCTACTCCCCAAACAACATCGGCTCCCTCATCTCCTCAGGTATGTGCCAAGTCTTGATATCTTTACCCGCTTTCTCATTCATCTTATCAGCTTCATTTTTAGCTCAAGTCATCGGCTCCAGAACCTCAACCTTCTTCCGACATCCCTCCAAGCACAGAGCCGATGGCTTCTCCAGCTGCCCCAATCTCAGCACCAAGTCCTCAAGCCATCGATGAGACTGTTCCTTCTTCATCGCCTGACATCGGCCACCCCGAAGAACAACCTACTCATCCCCCTGAAGCCGATGCCACCCAAGCTGCCGATGCCCTTCCTCAAGTAATCTCTTTACGCCCATACTTCACTTTTAACTTTTTACTGATTCTTTTACCGATGTCAATTTTGCAGTCCTTAGCCGATTTGTTCTCTTTTGACATCGGCAAGTACTTAGAGGCAGAAGACGAAACAGCCACCAGCGCAGCAACCAAGCCATCCTTCCCAGCTGATGTGCGTGAGTATTTAACGAGCATCATCAGTCGGCTGGAAAACCCAATCGATGCGCTAGTGGAAGGTTGCGGGCCGATCCGGGCAAGACTTGCAGAAATTGAACACCATCTGCCCGAAGAACTCATCGACGCACTAACCCCCGCGGCATATCTGGAGTCTCACAGATTCAAACTCATCAAGCTTAGACAGCGCATAGCCAATCATGCTGACCAACAGAAGATAACTGAAGATATCCAAGCCAATCGACTGTTAGCCCAAACAGAGAAGAAAAAGCTTGATGACATGGCAGCTGCCCCCCAAGAGCTCCAATGCAAGTTAGCCCAACTGAAGAAAAAGGAGGCCAATCTACTGGCAGAACTTGAACAAGTTCGCAAGGACCTCGCAACAACAGAATCCCAGCTCATCGGCCTACCACAAGCTATACAAGACCAAGAGGCCAAGGTTGTAGCAACGGTGCGTCAAGTCATTCATCGGCGCAAAAATCTGAAGACCATCCCGGGCTCCGATGAAGACGACATCCGTGCTATTAATGAGATTGACCAAATCGGCCTGCGTGCAATCGAAACGATCCAAAAATTCATATAAATCAATGACCGATGGCTTCATGAAACATGCTAGTTGTGCTGTAATATATCTTGATTGGCTCTGTTGCCTGCTTCTTTCACCCTTGATAATATTTTTGTTTGATCTAAAGGTGATATCGATCGATATCGGCTATCTTTAGGCGATGCAAAAACATCGGCTTTCTGAACTATTTTAGAAATCGGCTGCACTTAACCGATTTAAGAGTTGATACAAACGCTAGGATAGTATTTCTTGAGATATTTCCCGTTAAGTGCTTTAGCAAATTCCGTCCCGTCAAGATCCTCTAATACATAAGCATTACCAGCACACAACGATTAATCCGATAGGGCCCTTCCCAATTAGGCGACCACTTTCCGAATCTACTATCTCTGGACCCGATCGGCAAAATCAACTTCCATACAAGATCTCCCTCGGCAAATGACTTATTCACAACTTTTTTGTTGTAATGCCGAGCTGCCTTAGCCTTGTTTTCCTTAATCCTCTCTAACGCCCTTAACCGATTCTGAGCCAAATCTTCAAGTTCATCTGTCATTAAGTTATAATAATCATCGGCTGTCAACTGATTCTGCAAAGAAATTCTCCTAGAGCTGATGTTAGTCTCCCAAGGTAGAATTGCCTCATGTTCATATACCAACTGATACGGTGGCACCCGAGTAGATCCATGACACGCCATCCGATAGGCCCATAGTGAATCGGCTAATGTAGTATGCCATCGCCGCGGCTGCTCATCAATCTTCCGCTTAATCAACTTGATCAAACTCTTATTAGAAGCTTCCGCCTGTCCATTAGCCTGAGCATAATAAGGCAATGAATTTAATAACTTGATTCCCATACTGGCAGCAAACTGTTGAAACTCATCGGACACGAAGACAGATCCCTGATCAGTAGTTATTGTCTGAGGAATTCCAAACCAATAAATTATATGCTCCTTTACAAACTCGATCGCTTCCTTGGACGTAACTTTCTTCAAAGGAATCGCTTCTACCCACTTGGTAAAATAATCTGTCACAGCCAATATGAACTTATGCCCCTTACTCGATGGAGGATAAACCTGGCCGATCATGTCAATTCCCCATCCTCTGAACAGCCACGGTTTGATGATGGGATTCATGGCCGATGCTGGTGCTCGCTGTACATTTCCAAATTTCTGACAATCTTGACACCCTTTATAGTACCTGAAGCAATCTTCCAGCATTGTTGGCCAAAAATATCGTACTCTTCTTAGCAACCACTTCATCTTATGAGCCGATTGATGAGTCCCACAGACGCCCTCATGTACCTCGCACATAACCACTTTGGCTTCTTCCAAATTCAGGCACCTAAGCAGAACTCCCTCAAAAGTCCGATAATACAGTTCCCCGTCAAGCAGCACATACTTAGTAGCTTTATACCGAATTTTCCTGGAAACCGATTGCGACGGATTTTGCAGATAATCAATTATTTCCTGTCTCCAGTCATCGGCCTTGTCTTGAATGTCACTATCGGCTATTTCAACCTCAACCTGCCTAATCAGCCGATAACCTGAAGCAATCTATGCAAGATCATTGGTCTAGATTTTGCTCCCTAGGAATATGATCTATTGATACCATCTTGAAATCCTTTAACAAATCCGTACATTCCTCATAATATGATCTCAAAACATCATCTCTGCACTCATATTCTCCAGATAACTACTTGATCACCAATAAAGAATCACCAACAATCTCTATAATATCGGTTCCGATCTCCTTTAAAAGTTGAAGTCCTTTTAATACCGCCTCGTATTCTGCCTGATTATTAGTCCGATAAGGTTTAATTGTAAAAGCAAACTCAAAACTTGCCCCCCGAGGCAATATAATAACCAAGCCGATACCAGATCCATGCTTGCAAACCAATCCATCAAAGAACAAAGTCCATGGGATCGGCTCCACATAATCTTCGTGAGCCCCTCTGTGTTGTACAATGAAATCGGCCACCGCTTGTCCTTTGATTGCTGTAGCCAATTCATATCTCAAGTCGAACTCTGTCAAAGCAAAAATCCATTTACCAACTCGTCCTTTCAAGACTGGAGCCGACAACATATATTTCACCACATCGGCCTTGCAAACCACTGTACACTCAGCCGATAGGATATAATGCCTTAACTTTCTACACGAGAAATATAAACAAAGGCATAATTTCTCCACCGCAGGATATCTCGTTTCAGCATCCAAAAGCCTTCTGCTCAGATAAAACACAACTCGCTCCTTCCCCTCAAATTCCTGTATCAGAACAGACCCGATGGATTTCTCATCGGCTAACAAGTACAACCTGAACGGCACTCCTTTCTGCGGCGGAATTAAAATAGGTGGGGAACTCAGATAGTTCTTGATCTCGTCAAATGCCTTCTGCTGTGCTGCCCCCCACACAAACTCTTGATCGGCTTTCAACTTCAATAATGGAGTAAAAGACTCAATTCTCCCTGACAAATTTGATATAAATCTTCTCACAAAATTAATCTTGCCGATCAATGACTGCAACTCTGTCTTATTGCTTGGTGGCTCTGTCGTCTTAATGGCTCTGATGCTCCGTTGACTAACCTCAATCCCTCGCTCATGAACCATAAAACCCAAAAACTGCCTAGCCGATACACCAAAAGCGCATTTATTGGGATGCATCCTTAGTCCGTATTTCTTGGCCCTCTCCAGCACTTCTCGCAAATCGGCTATATGGCTTTCCTCACTTTTAGACTTAACCACCACATCATCAATGTAAATTTCTACCAACAAGCCGATGAGATCATGAAATATATAATTCATCGCTCTCTGATAAGTCGCACCGGCACTTTTCAATCCAAAAGTCATCACTACCCACTCATATAAGCCGATAGCTCCAGGACACCAAAACGCAGTCTTATGTATATCTTCTTCAGCCATAAAAATCTGATTGTATCCTGCATTGTCGTCCATGAAGCTGATAATTTTGTGACCTGATGCTGCATCCACCAATAAATCCGCTATCAGCATTGGGTATTCATCCTTGGGGGTAGCTTTATTCAGATCCCGGAAATCAATACATATCCTCAATTTTCCATTTTTCTTCTCCACCGGGACAATATTAGAAACCCACTCAGCATATCGGCATGGCCTTATAAACTTGGCATCATACAACCTTGTAATTTCCGCTTTGATTGGCTCATATAATTCTGCCTTGAATCTTCTTGGAGCCTGTTTGAATGGCCGATATCCTGGTTTAATGGGTAGCCGATGTTCAACAATCGATCGGCTTAATCCTAGCATCTCATGGTACTCTCAAGTGAAACAATCCCGATAATCCTTCAATAGTATTATTAATTCTTTTCAAAGTTCAGGACATAACTTTTTACTTATGTACATCGGCCTTGGCTTATCTCCTGGTCCTATGTCGATCTCCTCCAAATCATCGGCCGACGTAAATCCTTGCCCCAGTTTCCCTTCAAAGTCTTCAATGGAGCCCATCAGAGTAACAATTCAGAGCCGACTTGCTGAATCGGCTGTATCCCTTGGC
Organism: Oryza meyeriana var. granulata; assembly: GCA_003991445.1. Taxonomy (NCBI): domain Eukaryota; kingdom Viridiplantae; phylum Streptophyta; class Magnoliopsida; order Poales; family Poaceae; genus Oryza; species Oryza meyeriana. The sequence goes on from RYFJ01001586.1 coordinate 30,550, forward strand.
TGGTGACTTTGAGATAGTCTCCTTCCCATATTTTCCCGGACAGGCAATCAACACCATCAGCTTCCCAGACTTGCAAATCGGTCATTGCAATGTTGGTTGACTGATCTGCTAGGACCACCTCGACTTGATCTCCTTGCCACTGTATCAAACATTGATGCATCGTCGAGGGCACGCAACAGTTCGCGTGAATCCAATCCTGCCAAGAAGCGACTATTATGATCCTTTTCCATCAAATGACGAAAACGTGGTAGGTAATGTCTTATTTTCCCACTGTCAACTCCACGTTTAATACACTTTCGCCTCTGATGAATTCCCACCGAAGTCTTTAGCACCATATTTGTCTTGATCAATCTTTTGGAGTCTTCCCCAATTTCCGAAACGTAGCATGAGGCATGAGATTAAACAGCTGCTCCCCCATTGCAACCAGCATCTTCGTCATCGGCTTCCCATTCACATAACCTTTGATATATAATGCTTTAGGTGCCGATGGCTCTGACTCTTTAGGTTTATTAAATATGGGTCCTGGTCGGGTTTGAATGTCAAGCTGAGCGAAAATTTCCTCGTGCTTTCTTCATCCGATGAAAGTGCTTTATACTCCGAGGCAAAAGAACAACATATTTACTGGAGCCGTTGATCAGCTTCATCGTCCTCCTCTTCACGCGCCATACTTGTTTAGTTTCTTTGTGACAATGATGGACCTCTTCCTGATTTGCTTTGTTTCTCTGTTGCTCTGGTGTCGTAGCCGTTGTGCCTTACTCTCTGATTCTTTGTGAATATCCCACTAGGCACCATTGAGGATTCTGGACTTGTTTTTCATGTACTTCTCTTCATCCTCTTTCAAAGACTTCATGGATCGGCCTAATCGGCTATGAACCGATGCTCTTTTTCAAGCGGCGCGATCCTGTGAAAACCTTTCCTACTGATCATGCCGATTCCCAATTACTGCAGCTAGGGCAATCCTCAACTGATGGAATCTCATCCTTGATCCAGCGACTAGAAGAACGGGCAGTTCCAATGCGATATATTTTCTGGCTCATCCCTCTGTTCCTCATACCTTGAATATTTTTCTATCATATCCGATGAAGTAATCTTGATTTATACCCACGATGTCTTCCTCCATTGGCTTGAGTCCTTGATGACGATCCGCATAGACATGTTTACGAGGAACGGTGTCCATCAATCTTCATCGGCTTCTTGTCTTCGAATTTGATTCTTCTTCTCAGCAGCCGTTGAATTTGTTGCCGAAAAACTTTGCACTCGTTGGTATGATGCGAATAGTATTGTGCCACTTGCAATATCTTTTTCTTTAGTTCTTCGGCTGATGGAAAATCACGTGTTTGGCGGAAGTTGTATCTGTTTCTCTTATAGCAGCAAGTCAAAGATTTTATCGGCTTTATTATATCAAATCATACCGCTCCTCCTTGCGCCGATATCCTTGACCACGGGCATGATACTGATTTCTTGTTCTTGGTCCACTCCACAATCCACTCAGCATCGGATCCTCATGTCTGAGTCCGATGAATAAACCTGAAGGTCTTGAGCAACCTTCGTCTAATATTTAACATCCTTTTTTTTGCTCTTGAATCGGATTTCATGAGCCGATACCTTGTACCAGGTGCGCCAGGGACTCGAACTTTTGTGATGAAAACCTCCTTAATCGGCGCCAAGAGACCGCTGGAAAAGCTAGATCGGCCAGATGCCATGCTCAAGTTCAGACTATAACATCGATTTCTGACGGTCCCGAATCGGCTGAACGTATTCGGTACTGTTTTCATTGGTCGTTGCCTAACCAATGTCATCTGTCAATCTCATATCTCATGGATTCCGGCAAAGAAGTATTTATGACATGTTTTTTCCAGATCGGCCCACCCCCCCGAGGAGAGAAAAAAAATTTTTTTTTTTAGTGGCGTAATGAAGAGAACCATGTAAAAATCTAGATAGTGATAAGGGGAAACTAACCCTCAGAGCTCTTCAGCGATGCGCCTCCCGCACTGTGCCAGGATCGGCTGACGTGTTCACTGTAGAGTGTTGTCTTGCCTGAGAACTTAGAGAAATCCGAGACCGCTGTATCGGTGTGGTAATGGAACCCTGTCGAACCATCAGGATATGGATCCAATAAAATAATGTTTGTTCCTTGGGCTTGATCCTGAACTGCTCCTTATATTTCAGCAACCCTTGTTGATAATCTTCTTCTCAGGTTGTCCTGTTGATACTGCAAGGTGGAGTTTGTTGCCTGATTCTGTCTATGATACTCCCTGGTAAGTACTGGATCAGCTGCCTCCTGGATAATTTGCTGATATCCCATAATAAGCAGACCGATGATATCCAGCAGGAATCTGTTGCCCCCCCGCAGCCGTGGTTCTGTGTAAACAGGTTTTTTCTTAGTATGTCTCTGCTGACGTTGTAAGCAATTGATTTGGGTTAACTTTGTGGGAGGTAACGGACCCGAGTAGGCTCTTGAATAATCGATCCACCGTCTTATTATGAGATTATGAAGTGTGTTCAGCAGAATCCCGGATTGATTGATGAGCACGTGATGAACTGCTTCATTCACCATCTCTTGCAAGGGTTTTACGGTGGACTTTCAGGTGGCGTACGCTCGTATTCTCCAACTATTACTGGTTTCGGAAACTGGGATTTTTGAATCGGCCCTTGCTTGTCATGCTGAAGGATTCTAAGCACAGCTTGAAAATTGGCTATAGTTTGCTCAACTTGCTGTTTTTGTTCTCTTGTTAAATCTTCATGCTGACCGGAATTACGTTGTCTGTCTTGATCTCTTTCCCGGCATGTCGTAATTCTGATCGAGATCCTGTGTTGAAACTTCGCGTCCCAACCAGGCGTGCAAAAACGTGTTGACAGCCGGGAAACCGCCGGGGCCGTCCGGCGCTTGGAGACACGCGAAGGCTGGGAGATTTGCTTACTCCAGTGCAGGTCTAAAATCTTGAGGTTCGTAGGCGTGACAGTCAATTTGACCTGCAATTGACAAGGAGAAAAATATTTAGGATTCATGAGCCAATCGGCTAGAGCCTGATTTGGACTCGTTTCATCGGCCGATGGCCGATTTGAACTGTAGCACTTATACATCGACTAGAAGCGATGATGGCATGAGAATAGCATAATAATAAGCAAATATTAAACTAGCGATCATCGAAAGGATGCTCAAAATCGCTGTAACTTGATAAAATAAGTAAGCAGGATGCGTAAGCAATACTTAAATAAACTCAGCCGATCGTGGTTAAAAATTACTAGTGTTGTCGCGAAGTACTGCCTCGCACCGGCCTGAGCCTTATCGTGCCTGCGCCCGGGATCTTCGTTCGCTATCGTGACCGTGCCCGGGTTCTTACTTGTGCTGTGCAGGGTCTTACCTGAGGTCGTGCCATGCGGGTGCTCGCATGTACCCTGCCGGGTCCTTGCACCTGATCGTTGCCCGGGAACGACTGAGCATGTGCCCGAGAGCTGCTGCTGTGTCGCGCGTCCGGATCGGCAGAGTAAACCAATCGGCTAGCCGTTAGCCGATCGTGAATAGTAATGCAGGCAAATGTTATAACAAGGCAAGCAGTATAATCGGACTGTATTTAGAGAGATAACTATCGGCTAAGCACTCCGATAAAACCACACCCATAAACCTCGCTTATTAAGAGTAAGTTATATCCGTCAGTCTAGTAGATCGGACCAACCGTTGCGCACAGACTGATTATGATAAAGATCTGATAGGCCGATAGATCTGATGCGATCGTGATGTAAATATGATAACTTATGGGTATACACCCGAGAAAGATAGAGAGAGAGATTTTTCATGCAGTTTAATAGGTGACTAACCGATGCAGCCAAACTGATTGATAAACGTCAGTAGCGATACGATCTACGCCGGTGAGTGTGATAATACTATATAATCAATGAGAATCAAACTAAACTGATGCAGCATGAAAAAAATGAATATATCGTGGTGTAAGTAGCGATACCATAAGGACTAAATTATGGACTAACCAGGAGGAAGTCTAGCCGATAGGTATCCGGGTGAGAGAGCTACTCTCGCAGGAGGTCAATTAACCGATGCAGCCGATCGAGAAGCAAGAACCGTCGAAAGGGTGCGATGCGCCGAAGTTGTAATTGATTGATTGATGATTTCATAAGGTTCGGGGTTAAGTATTTATCCCGCGAGTTACATGCGTCTTATTGGAACGTCACACTGATTTCTAATTATTAAAGAAAACATAATGACTACGGACATGAGGTCAGGTTTCTAAGATCATTGCCTAATCATAGATATATAAATAACTGCATGCGTGGTCTTTCAGGCTCTTCGTGAATCGTCTCTTCTGGATCAATTTCCGTTTAGTTGCTGCAATTTCTTTCTTAACCAGAATCTGATCAGGCTTACCAAATTTTGGACTGTTAACAGCATCTGAGGCACTTTTTATGTGATCATGGAAGAATTGTGCATAGACAGCTCGGGATGCAGGTCAATCTATAGGCCATCTCTATACTTGCAAGGCACAGCTATAGGTCATACATCACATGGTTGCGTGAAGTTTTCCCTGGAACTTGAAAACTGTGGGTTACCTCGGAGCGGCGTCACTTTGACGATACCCCGGGAAGGCAAGTTTCAGACGGCTGAGTCGGAAAGCTCATTGCATAATCTCACACTAGCAATGGACAACCTAGTTGTATATGGAATTTCAACGCTCTCAACCTGGAATTGGTGCGGTAATGGTTGATGTTTGCAGCGTGGAAGAAAGTCAAGTTGAAGACAAATTCTTGCAGCCAGCTTGAATGACAGAGTCAGGAAATTAAGAGCAGCAATAGAGAAAGGGGGACTCAGAGTACAACATGGTGGAAATGGAGTGGTTAGCGTGGACAGCAATTTACATCCCCAAGATGAAAAGGTCAAGAACTCTGATTCTGAGAGAAGCCACTGAAACATTGTACTCAATTCACCTGGTAGTAAAGATGTTCAGATTTAAGGAAGGTGTTGGTGGGACAAGCATGAAGCGAGATGTTTAGTGAATAGTGGGTCTGTGATGTGTGTCAAGCGAGTGAAGGCTGAGTCCCAAGGCAGGCCGGCTAACTACAGCTTATTACAGATCCGGATGGAAATGGGACGAAGTTGAGAATGGATTTCATCAGGTTTGCACATGGGCACAGCGAGGCAATGATTCAATATGGGGTTGATAATGGATCGTTGACAAAGTAGCACACTTTATACGGTGAAAACCATGACAAGGAACAAGCTAGCCAGAATTGCATTTTCTCGGTTGGTTTGCTTGCATGTGGTGACAAAAAGGATAGTTTCGAAGAGGTGCCCAGTTATTCACATTTTTGAAAGGTTTTGAGCAATCATGGGAACACTGCTTTTAGCACCGCATATACCCGCAAACTGGAGGACAACGAGAGGGTGAACCATTCTCGAGGAATGTTAGAGATGTGTGCTGGTCCCATGACAAGCTGGGAAAATTGTGGTAGCCAAGTTTTCTTGCAACAACCATAAGGCCTAACCAGGCAGCCTCAATGTCACCATTGTGTACAGCGCTGTGACCGGGTGATAATTATGCTTTACTAGGTCATACAGTCTTGACAATCGAGCCATCTCTTTGCCTCAAGTTTTAGATCTCTTGTGTGAATATATAGTCTTTAGGCTTTGTGAATCTGAGTATATACACGCGATTACGATCAAGTAATGCAAGCAAAGTCTTTCAAGGCATGCACAACAGCCGCTGCTCTAGTCATTGCGGCGTAGGCTGCTTCTGTTCATGTGGCTCAAATTGCTGCATGCCATAGGCTAATCTATCTTCCCTTTTGGCAATCAACAGAGCCAAGACTAACCGAGATGCGTCACAATACACATCGAGTACTTGCAAATCCGGTAAAACAACGCGGGTGTGGGTTAGTCTTTTCTTTTAATTCTTGGAAGCTTCTTCGCATTCCTATAGTCATTCAAAACCTCTTTTCTTCTGTCACATGAGTCATTGGTCTAGCAATCTTATTGAAAACTTTAATGAACCGGCGGAGTCACCAGCAATCAGAAGCATGTACTGTCAAAACACTTCTGGGGTTGATATATCGAAATCTAACAGCTTTCTGGATGTTTTTGGATGCCGGTTAGCGTGGTGTGTAATACTGTGCCCTCTCGCGGCTCCGTGTTGGGACAGCCACATGGACCAAGGAATCCAACCTCCTCAACCAGAACTCAAACTTGCTAATTTTTGCATATAATTGGTGCTTCATCGAAGTCTTTCCAAGAATATGCCGTGGTGCTTTCATGCTCTTCTTCACTCTTCGGTAGATGAGGATGTCATTATAAAGACTATACAACTGAGTCCAAGGTATTCATAAAAACTTATCATAAGTTATGAAGCTTGCAGCATTGGTTAGTCAGAAGGAATTAACGGTGTACTCATACAACGTAAGGGTGGTGAGGCTATTTCAGGTGTATCATTAGGTCCGATTTTTCAGCTGAAAGAGTAGCCTAAGTCTCAATCAATATTTGAGAATACACGTGCCCACTCATTTGATCAAAAAAGATCATCAATACGGGGAGCGGTATTTATTTTGATGGTAACCTCATTCAACGATCGTAGTCGACGCACATCCTGCGAGTGTGCCCTTCTTCTCTCGAAAGCAAGGAGATCCATGGTGATGTGCTTGGCGATGAATCTTTGTTCAGCTTGCTCTCTAAGTTGTTTCTTTCAGTTCAACTAGCTCATCTAGGTGGCATCTCGGTAGGGGTTTGGATATTGGTGCTGTTGGCAGCAGCTCTATCAGACTTCCATGTTCTGTTAGGTGGCATACCGGGTAAGTAATCTGAAGATGTATGGTATCACAAACTACACAGAATGGCTTATTTCCCTACTAAAAGGCTGCGAGAAGAGAATGAGAGGGTCAGTCTATTAGAGACAACTATACCGATCCCCGGCTGTTGTTGTGAGTGTGATGGACCTAGCTTCACCGTTGATTCAACCCTTGTGTTGGATGAGCCAATCCATCGAAGTACACATTACCTTTGTCCAAGCAAGAATCAGATTTGCCAACACTATTACATTGACTAAAATGGTCAGTCGGTGACTAGTTTTGTTGTACTCTGACCCAGGGAATTGTACTATCATGTGGTTAACTAGGGTGTCAATTTCTTTTGATGATTTGCAGCAAAACTCTTGGATATAAAGAATGTGAGCTCCAAATCAAATAAAACATGGCAGGGGTTGAGTTCAATGAGAAACATAACACGCACCACATCAGGCCATCTGACTTCTCGGCGGTCAAATGATTAACCTGGCCTCCCAAGGTTTGAGCAGGCTTGGGGGCTGGGTGTGGCTGGTGGTGCTCACGCCTCTCCCACGGCTGCTGTCGACTGGCAGGGGGAGGCGCAAGCTGACTGACGGGTACTTCTTCGGGCACCGATTGGGTAATCCGTACTCTCACAATTGTAGCAGTCTACGCCTGAAGTCGGTAGTTGTTGTGCGCAGGTCGGATGGTGGCGGTTTGAAGGGAACATGAGGGGCCTGGTGGTGTGGAACTTGCCTTTGAAGTGGTGCTGAGATACCTTGCCGGTGCTGGCGCGGCGCCGACGTACGCACATGCGCTGCTGCGAGGACTTCTCGCGGGCTTGCGTGCAGCCCACTTAGTTTGGCGGGACTCATAACATGGTGCTTGTGTCTCCATCCAATGGCTTTGTTCAACAAGTGGGGATAGTCAGGGAAGTCAAATGGCTAAAGGCCAGCTGCATCATCTGTCACTAGCTTCCAGAACTTCTCCATTTTGGTCTCTTCATTTGGGTGGTCGGCAAGCGGCATAGCGAGCAAGGTGGTTGAAGCGGTGGAGGGTACTCGTCACACATGTTGCCTTGGCTTAGGGTTTCAAATTGCACTTCCTTTGATTCTTACATGATACGCTGGGATGTGTGCTTTTGCGAAATGCTATCCGCCCCGCCCCCCTCCCCCACCGCGCTTAAACTCATTCCACGTTACAACATGCCTTCTTGTTGCATTGCGGGTAATTGTCCACCAATCATAGCAGCGCGTGAAGCTGTTTGCTGCAATGCACCTTCTCGCATCGTCGCAGTGAACCAAGTCGAGTTTTCCTCCACTGCAGCGAGCAGTCATCGGGTCAAGTGATCTCCGAACGTTGGTAAAACGGGTGGGCTTGTCGCGGTGAAAGATCAAACACGATGGATGGTTGATTGTTGCCTCACGTGTTGTGCGTCCTTCAAAGCTTGTGCGGCTGCACACAGCGGCAGCGGTGTTCCCTTTCATCCGGTTTGTGCCATGCAGTTTTGCTCAGCCAACATGAGCAGCTAGGCAAGAGGACGCAGGTTGCTGCCACCGGCAAGTGCACCGGGTAGGTGCGATCTAGGCACCTGTTGCTTGGCGGGGTTTGACCATGGTGCTGTGGTTTAGAGGGACTTTTCTGAGCCACTCAATGCGGAACGGGTCCGTGTCACATTCTGTATTTTCCCATTCTATTGCATAAGATGCAACTAGCTAGTGCTACTAGATTGTTTGATAGGATGAAATTCTAAACAGCCTAGGAAAGAGAAAAAGATTCCAAATAAAATGCACCGAAGTACAAATAAGATCTCTTAAGCACAATGAAACCTTAGTATTACAGTACATAATGGGAACAGAGCATAGATCGTTCACACATCAAAGCCAAGGGCTCGAGTGAATCAAGCGATCTAACAACAATCAATCATTACATCACATATCAACCATCACGGCCACTTGCGCTTATTGTCGGTCCACGCTATGGCGGAACAAAGCCTACTCGCTCATACAAACACTCTTACTAGTGATCCTCTACCATGTGGAAGCCTACTCCTGGTTAAGCTTCTTGCTGTCACATCTTTGGGAGTGGGGGTACAACTGGCTCATAATCCTCTATCTGCACGTAGACCTCCTTGTGGGAGCAGGGGCGATGACCCGACGTCGTGAGCTGATGCGTGAGTTTCAGACTGAACCGGCTTGAAGAGGCCACGATTCTCTGCAGCTGTCCATGCGTGTAGCACGGTTGGAGGCAGCTGAGCGGAACCGGGTTAGCAGGCAGGGCTAAACTACTTACAGGGGCTTTCCGGGGCAAGCGGGTGTTGGCAAGGTCGGGAGCATGGGTAGCAGCAGGATAGGTTCCGCAGCAGGGCAGGTGGCAGCAACATTCTCACCATCCATACAGCTCGATGCGGGGAATTTGGCCATGCGGACAGGTAAGGCTAATGAGGGGCTCAATGAGCGATGTGC
>RYFJ01004418.1:0-42186 GCA_003991445.1 Oryza meyeriana var. granulata
TTCCTAAAGTGGTCGTGAAGACCTGTAGGCCGAAGAAGTGCCATATGATGTCCTCATGCGCTGCCGTCACACCGAGGAGGGCAAGCAGATTCTGCAGTCGATCATTCGGGTATATGGTGGCACCAATGCCACATCCAGGGCGTATAGTCCTGGAGAAAGGCTTACCGTCAGGGATTTTTCTAGCCAACAGCAGTAACAGATGCCAAAAGACCATGTTCGCACATTGCCGAGGGTTGCCAGTTCTTAACGCAAGACAAACCAATCTCCCAGCCCAAGAACTCCAAACAATCACAATATCCGGCACCTTTGTCAGTATGGGGGCTTGAACATGGTCAGGCGCTTCAAGAAAGCCGCCAGGAGGGTTCAACACACTTGTTCGTACGCAGTGGGATAAATTCAACCAGTGGATGAGGCCAAACGCCGTTTGCACCATAACAGTGGCACGAGCAATAAGACTTCATCATGAGTATATATACGCGATTCAGGATACCTAACTGCATAATCACCGACAACGGTACTCAGTTCACGGGGTGGCGTTTTTCAAAGATTTCCTGTGATGACTTCGGCATCAAGATTTGCTATGCATCTATGGCAGCACCGTGGGAGCAATGGGTTAGGTTTTGATGTGCCAACGGTATGGTCTTACAAGGCATCAAGGCTAGGATATTCGACCGACTACAACCATACGCAGGCCGGTGGGTCCAAGAGCTCCATCTGTTCTCTGGTCCTTCAGAACCAACGGTTAGTCGGGCAACTGGGCAATCCCCGCTTCTTTTCTGTCTATGGTGCTGAGGCTGTGCTACAACTAGTTAGAGTTCGCTCTCCACGAGTTCGGGCTTACTCCAAGAAGACAATCTCCACAATACGCGGATTGGTTGAACTAGATCAGTTGAAGAAGCCGAGGGATATTGCAAGCATCCCAAGGTCGTAAGGTATCTTCAAGGCCTGCATCGCTACCCCAATCGGCAATGTCCGTGCCACGCCTTTTTGGTTGGAGATCTTGTCTTGAGAAAAAATACAAACCACCAAAAGAACAGGCAGCAAACTATCCTCAATCTGGGAAGGGCGTTCATCATAGCCGGGTCACGCGGCCCAGGCGCCTACCCGACTGAAGACCAAAAGACGGTGCCCTCAAATCAACACTCATGGAACATAGAATAGCTACGTCCTTCTATACCTGAGTTTTATATTTTTCCATGTGTACAGTTCCTCTTTGACTCACTACGCTGCTTGTTTCAACCCGAGTAGTGAGTCGGGGGCCTGCATGTATGTCCCTATGTGCTTGTCAATAATATACGAAAAAAAAAAGGGGGCCCCCCCCCCCTTAAAAAAATATTTTACTTAAGTTACGAAGCTTTGGCAACGACTCTGTTATGTTTTGCCCAAGTATAGCTTTTTGCGGTGAATGATTTTATTAAGTTCCTATAGACCAACTTGGCGCAAACTATATAGTCAGGTAAAGCTAATGACAACTGAGTAATAACTTAAAGCTTGGTGGCACAGCACATATATTTACACATGTCTTTACAAAAATCCACAATACACCGACTACATGATATATTGTTTTTTCACAAACCCAGGTCTCAGGTGATAATCACTGCAGTCGGCCAGGTGCCGGGCCTCATGCTTGGCAATCAGCTCCAGACTTCCTCAGGAGTCGTCTCCTCGGCAAACCCCTCCCCCATGGCTTCAACATCTGCCCTTGGGTAGATGGACTTGGTCATTGCCAGGGTCTGGGCCACGCCGGCAATGACATGCTCATCCGAGTACCTCTTCAGGGCACTCGGTGCATCTTTAAGGTGCTCCTCCAGTTGGAAGATTGTGCTAGAGCTGGTTCCCACAGGACGAGGATCCATCAGGTCAAGGAGCCCTTTCACGGACTCGGCAAGGGTTTCCCATGACTCCTTGACTACCCTGATCTCCTCTGTGAAAGCCTGAAACTGGATCTGGGAATTGACTCTCGCAGCTACCCAGGTTCACCGACAAGTAAACTTGTTAAGAAAAGCTACAGATGGAGTAATTAATGGATTGGCTAAGGTTATTGTCAGTGCGGAGACTTACTTTTGTAGTCAGCCTCCCACTTGGCTATGGCCTTCTCTAGTTTAACTTTTTCCTTCTCGAGCTTGGCATTGGCCTTTTTGAACTCGGCCTTCTCTTGCTCAAGCTTGGTTTTGGCCCTTGTCAGGTTGGCCTTGTCCTTTTCAAGTTTGGCCCTGGCTCTCTCGGCCTCCTTCAGCTGTTCTTCTCCCTCCATTCGGGTCTTCAACTCGGCTTCGAGGGCTGCACGACAGATTAGTCAAGAACTCAACGTTGCAGTCAAGGCACAACTGGGCAGTTGGGAACAATACAGCTGGAGAAATATACTAAGGATTTAGTCAGGAAGAAGTATTCTGGAGGCTTACCTCTCATCTTCTTGGCTTGGTCCCAATTCTCATCCCTGAGTTGGGTGACGGCGTCTTTTAGCCACGTCTCCCTCCCTTGACGGCGCTCCTCCAATACGGTCTTTAGGGCCCGGAGCTGGTCCAACTCTTGGAGTTGGGGGGCGACCCGGGTTAGGACCTCGTTCAACTTCTCCGAGCGCTCAACAAGTTTCTACTCGGGGAGGAACAAGTCAAGGCAAAGTCAAGCATCCAAACGCATGAGTAGGACAACCAAGATTCCAATACGACGAAAGTCATACCTGGATCCCCTGGGACATGGCGATTGTAGCTCGCAGCAAGTGTTCGCGCTCCCTCTCCGCCGTGACCTCATCGTGCTTATAACTCCTCGTGGTTCCGTCGGGCGCTGTCCACTGGAAAGTCCGCGGAAACCTGCAAGGAGGGGCTTCGAGCCTGGGGAGGTTCGGTCGGTCTAGAGGAGAAGATAGCGACGACGATGACAATGACGACCAGGATGGCGACGGACTCCTAGCCCCCAACTCGGCGGCCTCCGGGGCTTCGAGGGCTAGCTCAGGAGCCGCAGCAACGGCTTCGACAATGGGTGCTAGCTCAGGGGCTGGAACAGCGGCTTCAATAACCACCCCTTGGTCGGCCGGGGTTGGCGGCCCTGTAGTCGGGGCGGTCTCAGTTTCTGCGACTGGGGCTGCCGCCGGCTCAGCAGGTGTGCTTGCTAGCGCTGGATCGGCTGGGGTGGGCTCGATAGCAGGGATAGTCGGCGTGGTCTCCTTAAGATCAATGTCGGCCCGCCTCCTGCGTAATGAGTCAAACATCAAGATGCTTCAATGCTGAACATGATTTTTAGAAGACTCAAAACGACCTACCTCTTGGAGAACTTGAGCTTTTGTCTGGGACATCCAAAGGACGGCACTGGAGGGCTGCTGGCTATTGGGCTGGAAGGCGTGGCAGTCGGCGGTGGCATTCCTATCCTGGTTGGCCCCGTTCGCGGTGTGGCTTGCTGGGGCGCTCGGGTACTCGGCGGCACTGGAGTCGACCTTGTACTCGGCTGCAATTGAGTCGGGCTCGATGATGCTGGGCTCGACCGCGCCGGTCCCGGTCTGGGACTCGATGGCTTGGGTGCAGTACTGGCGGGGTCTTTTATTTTCAGACTCCTGGCTGCGGCACTCGGCCTCATGACCTCCTTCTTGCCCTGATCTACAATGGGTTTCTTCCCTGCTCTCTTGGAGTCGGGCTGGGCGGCAGAAGGACTTCTCAGCCTCTTCTTCAACTTTGTGGCCGACAGCGGACGGGAGTCATCATCAAACTCCTTGCACCACTGCAAACGATTCAACAATGTACATCACACGATACTGGGCAATTATGGATACATGTCTGCAGGCATTCATCATAGAAGAAAAGCAAGGGTTACCTCGGGACGAGGTCGGTTTTGGCTATAAGCCGCGATGGAGCGCTCTGCGTCCTCGGTTTTGACCACTCCACTGGAGAAATAACCGAACAATGTTTCAGTCACTTTTTGCTGGTCAGCCAGTTCTTGGCTTTCCCGGTCAGGGTCATTTTTCCCTTGGTAATCCTAGCAGAATTTGCTCCTCAGCTTCAATGGCTAGACGCGCCGAGTCAGGAAACGCCTGGCCACCTAGGGACCGGTCAGGCTAGCTCTCTTAAATTTCTCCAATCTTGCCAGCAACTGATGCACTTGGCCCATTTCTTTGAAAGTCGGATCTGATGACCAATTGGGCGAGACCGTCGGAGGCAAGCCAGTGAATGGAGGCAGGGAGGGTTCCAGATCAGAATAGTAGAACCACTCGCTTATGCCGAGTTGCCTTTCAAGGAGGATTTCAAAGGAAGATTGATATATATTTTTCTTCATCTCACTCTTCAACTAAAGGCTGGAAAAGCCCCCCCCAATTTTTTCAACTGAAACCTTATTCTTGGAGGGCTGGGGCTTGATGTGGAATAAATGTCTGAAGAAATTGAAGTGGGGTTCTACACCCAAGAAGCACTCACAAAGAGCCACGAATATAGAGATTTGTAAGATTGAGTTGGGATTCAGATTCACCAACTCCAATCCGTAGAAGCTAAGAAAACGGCAGAGGAACTCAGAAGAGGGAAGAAATAAACCCCAGTCGAAAAAAAGAGACAAAAACAACAGTCTCATCGGCTTGGGGATTTGGAACTGACTCACCCTCAGCCAAGCGCCAGCGGATGATGTTATGTCTTTCAGCTGCAGCGACTTCTCAGATTTTTCCAGCTTCGACTGGCCGCAATCCGAGGTCGGCCATGCCTCATCCGATGCCCCAACAAAATCTAGAGCCCTCGGCATGGTTAGGGGACAAAAAGATTTGGGGGAAATGTGGTCAGGGGCTTGGAACGGACAAATGGAAGAAGAATCACTCGAGCTTCAATGGGAAGGAGCAAGCAAAGACGAACCCTAGTGGAGCGGGAGGCGAAATGATTGGTCGCTTGGGGAAGATGAGGAATCTTTTCTCTCTCCCCCAGCCTTATAGAGCCTGTGCCGACTCATGGGTTTGGGCTTACACAGTCGGCACTAGGCCACCAAGATATGGGTTTCTATAGTAGCACGCTCAATATGGGCCGTTCGCTGGCTGCGTTAAAATCGCGGTACAGGTGCTACCAATAGGAACCAATTGAGGTAAACATATATGCCTTCATTGAAGGCTAATTGCTAAACACATGTGTTTGGGTATCTGTTTTATCCACCAGGTATTGAGGATATATCATAAGGATCATAAGCTGGTCTTCATCAACATTGGGGATGTAGGTATCTCTCAAGTACACCTGACCGCGCAATGGATTTATTTTCATTAAGTGGTTACTCGGCCTATATGCTGTGGCCAACAGTTGCCTTGATGAGCACATTATTCCGCCACATGACGCTGAAGAGTCTAACTTCGAGTAGTACACTACTCGGGGAGAGACTATAAGTCTTTCCAGCTGACATGATGCTTTATGAGGAGTCTAATTCCGAGTGGGACGCCACTCGGAAAGACTATAAACACCCTTTTTCAAAGTTGACCTGAAGCTGAAGAGTCCCATATACGAGTGGCATGCTACTCGGCAAGACTATAAATCATATTCCGGTTGACATGATATCGAAGAGTCTCAATATACTAGTAGTATACTACTCAGGAAAGACTTTCAGGTTAAAGATCTTTGACTTTATGTTTAATTGTCTTCACAATTAAGCACAAAGTTGGGGGCTACACCTAGTAGGTGCGCCTATTTAGTGCACACTATTCATACATCAACATGAAGCCCTTCATAGCCTCGCTGCCAGCTGACATGAAGCAGGACTTGGGAAGAAGAAGCACTCGAACAAAGAGTACTCGGGAGCAATGCACTCGGGCAATCTTCACCATGGAGGATGAGCACTTGGCATCAGCTATGACTCAACTATGAAGGTCTCAGGGGCTACTATGGAGGCCATGGGCCCCGGGTACCTCATCACAAGCATATGGGCCACTCGGATAGAGGATGGGCCGAGACTTGTAATTAGAGATATAGTAGCACCCGGTAGACTTTACCTTATACAAAAAGGAATATATAGTCCTAGTCGGGCAAGATGTATCTCTAAGAAGGAAATGCCTTGGCCGTATCCGACTGGGACTCCTACCTTGTACCCTTGTCCCCCGGTATATAAGGGGAGGCAGGGCGCCCCCTGAGGGCAGAAGATCATTGATCGACACAAATCCTCAAAGGAATACCCACACAACTGGACGTAGGGTATTACCTCACATCGAGGGCCTGAACCAGTATAAAATCTCCTTGTGTTCCTTTGCAATCCACCGAGTTTCCATCCGCTGAGTAGCCCCATATTCATATTATCGGTGTAAAACATCGACATTCGGGTATTTGCATTATTTACTAGGTATTAAGGATATATCCTTATAAGGATCGACAGCTGGTCTCCATTAAAATTGGGGATGCCGGTATCTCTGAAGTACACCTGACCATGTATTGGGTTAAAATCCATAAAGTGGTACTTGGCTTACATGCTTAGCCATTATTTACCATGAGCAAAAATCATTCCAGCTAACATGATGCTGAAGAGTCTCATATACCAGTAGTGCACTACTCGGGAAAGACTACAAGGTTAAAGATCTTTGACTTTATGTTTAATTGTTTCACAATTAAGTACAAAGTCGAGGGCTACACCTAATATGTGCACCTATTCGGTGCACACTATTTATATTTCTACATGAAGCCCTTCATAGCCTCGTTGCCAGCTGACATGAAGCAGGACTTGAGAGAAGAAGCACTCGGACAAAGAGTACCCGGGAGCAATGCACTCGGGAATTCTTCACCATGGAGGATGAGCACTCGGCATCAGCTATGACTCAACTATGAAGGTCTCGGGGGCTACTGTGGAGGCCATGGGCCCCGAGTACCGCATGACAAGCATATGGGCCATTCGGAGAGAGGATGGGCCTAGCCTTGTAGTTAGGGATACAATAGAATTCGGCAGACTTGACCTTGTACGACAGGGAAAATACAGTCCTTGTCGGGCATGTTGTACTCCTAGAAGGAGATCCCTTGGTCATAGTCCGACTGGGACTCCTACTTTGTAACCCTGTCCCCCGGTATATAAGGGGAGGCAGGGTGCCCCCTGAGGGCAGAGCGCAAATCTCACCAGAGAATCCTCAAAGGAAAAACACCACAACTGGACGTAGGGTATTACCTCATCTCGAGGGCTTGAACCAGTATAAACCTTTCGTGTTCCTTTGCAATCCATCAAGTTTTGGTCTAGCGAGTAGCCCTATATATTTATTACCGATACAAAACATCGACAATAGGATTTGGCTGGCAACCCTCATGGGGTGTACCCTACCCAACAGAGTTATGGCCAAATAAGGTACCCGAACCTTGCATCAGCATAGGATTCAGCTGGCGACCCTCATGGGGCGTACCCTACCCAGGAGAGTGGTACTTGAGCTCTGACTGGTGCCGGAGGTCGGTTATTAGCCGAATAAGGTACCCGAACCTCGCATTAGCATAGGATTTTGCTAGCGACCCTCACGGGGCGTATCTTACCCAACAGAGTTGTGACTCAATAAGGTACCCAAACCTAGCATTAGCATAGGATTTGGCTGGCAACCCTCATGGGGCATACCCTACCCAGCCAAGTGGTACATGAGCCCCGACTAGTGCCGGAGGACGGTTATTAGCCCACATGGAGCGTACCAAAGTAAAGGTGACATTCGAGTCCCGGCTGGTGCGAGTGCTTGGACAATAGCCCTCATGGAGCATTCCAAGTAATTCTTGAAGCGTTGCACTCCAAGTGTATCATGGCAAACTAGTCCAGCCCCCAAGCGTAGGAGATAGGCTCATAGCCTTGAGTTCCTATTACGCGTATCTGGAACTGGCCCTGCATTATAAACATATTGGATGAGTAGCATCTGATGAAGAAAACAATCACCCGAAGAAAATTGATCTATTTTACAATAGATGTAAATATGTGTTCCTCCTCTTATTGATATTAATTTTCCCTTAGTAGTTGACCCCCTAGTCATAGCCCCTTAGCATCGGGGGTCGGCTCATGGCTCTTTCCTAGACACGTGTTTTGGGTGACTTGAGTTCATCTTTCATGGAGGAAAGCTTCACGGATCAGAATTTATGCTACTCGAGTACTTTTGTAATCATTAAGAGCAAAAACAGAAAATGCGCAGAATGTACACCTATTAGGTGTAAGCGGCTGCGGCATAGGCGAGGCTAAGTGAGGAATTGATGATCTCAGCCCCCTAGATCCGATCCCGAAAGGCACTAAGCTGTATCCAAGTTAAACCATAGGAAAGTGAGTTGCCTCCTGGCCCATTTAGATGAGAATATCATATAAAGGAATAAATATTTATCAGAAAGTGACTTAGCTGTTCGGTATTGCACTAGTGGGATGCCATCCTTGCATTTGAGCTTTTGAGCCCCCGAGCATGTCACTTGTCCTTCTGATAATCTTCAGTTCTAGGAGGTCGAAGACGGTTGCAACCGACTACCACAATGAAGTCATCTGACTTGCGTTTGTGGTTCCTAGCCTTAGTCGGGGCTGCATCATTAGTGTCCTTCCACTCCTTCTGTTGGGGTGCCTTTTTGTCATCGAGGGCCTCAGCAACAGCGTCGGCCAAGTTGGCATATTTGTTCGCCATGTCGAATAGAGCTTTGATAGAACTTGGAGGTTTCCGAGTGAACTTGGCAATAAACGGCGGCGATGATGACCTCGTCCTTGATCATTGGGATCGAATTCCACTTCTCAGAAAACCTTTTGATGAACTCGCGAAGAGACTCATTCTTCCTTTGGTGCAACTGATAGAGATCGTGCTCGAAAGATGCCCTCTTGTAAGTTCCCTAGAAGTTGGCGATAAAGCATTCCCGGAGTTCTACCCAGGAGCCGATTGACCTCTTTGGGAGTCCTGTTAGCCATGTCGTCGCTGAGTCGGCTAGAGCGAAGTTGGTGAAACCACTCGTGGTGGAACCGCTCGTGGTGGAGGCCGAAGCGCTCGTTCTTATCTTCCAGTCGGCGACGCTCATTGTCCTCACATTTACGACGCCGTGCATTGATGTCTTGCTGGAGATCACGTCGTAGTCGACCTCGGAGATCCTGGTTGTCCCGACTGTCGTTTTGATGTCGACGCCACCGGTCGTTGTTGGGGTTGCCGAGTGACGTCTGGCGTGACTCCGTGTGCAGTTGACTAGGGCCGGTCACTCAGCACCGTGTTGAGGCAGATGAGACCACCGTTGGAGAAACCGACCGGTTGGTCGGTATGAGGGTATCGCCTGACTATTGGTCCTGCTGACATGCAACAGTGGTGATTATGGCTTTTATCCTTGCTATAGTCAGGGTGGCCTAGTGGTCAGGCCCAAACTGGAGCATGTCCAGTAAAGTGGCAGTGGCTACGACGTTTTGCTGAGGCATTACGAAGGCGTCGTGGTCGCCGACTCGGGTTTGGAGGTTTTGTTGTTGAGCAGTCCACCCAGCCCTGCGTAGATCGTCATTGCGAGTGTTGTGCTTGGTGTGCAGGTGTCTTGTTTCTTCGTCCTGTTGTTCTCGCAGTTGGCGGGCCTCCTCCTCTTGCTTCTCCTGCAGTCGGCGTGCCTCCTGAGTGGGAGTTGAGTCCTTAGATGCCATGAAGACTTTGCATGGTGGAGAGAAGCTTGCCGAATTGCTGTCCAACTTAGAGTCAGAATCAGAGTTGTTGATGGGGATGATTACAACTCCGACCTCCCTAGATCCGATCTCGAGCGGCTCTAGGCCGTATTTGAGTCGAACTCCAAGAGATCGGGTTTGCCGCGTCGGATGTTGATTGAAGTTATCCATGGCATTGCTGAGTCCGAACAGGAGATTGACAATCTCCTCCTCTCTTAGCCAGATCTCGGCCGGCTCGAGGCCGAGTCCGAGTCGAACACCGAAAGAAAGAGTTGTCCTTAGACCTGGGCATGTTGAAGATTGCCGCAACAAGTCGACGAGGGTTGCTGCGGCGTTACGTAGACCGACTAGCGTGTAGTCGGCTTGGTCCATAGCTGATCGGATCAGGTCTGAGTCGGACAGGGTAAGGTTGCCGCATTTGTCGGCGATGAAGTCGAGACTCCCGAAACTGATTGTTTGCCCGAGGAGGAAGTTGATGCTGTCGACTCTTATGGTTGAATCCATTAGGCTTATTGAAGATGATCTCGCCGATACCCCTACCTGGCGCGCCAACTGTCGATATTTTATATCGGCAATAATAATATGGGGCTACTTGTGAGACCTAAACTTGATGGATTGCAAAGGAACACGAAACAATTTATACTGGTTTAGTCCCTCGAGATGAGGTAATACCCTACATCTAGTTGTAGTGTATTGCCTTTGAGGTTTCTCTAGTGAGATTTTGCGCTATGCCCTCATGGGGTGCCCTGCCTCCCCTTATATACTGGGGGACAGGGTTACAGAGTAGAAATCCCAGTCAGACTCTAACCAAGGGATTTCCTTCTATGAATACAATGTTCCCGACTAGGACTATATCCTTTCCTTGTCGTACAAGGTTATGTATACCGAGTCCTATTGTATCCCTAATTACAAGGCTAGCCCCATCCTCTGTCCGAGTGGCCCAAATGCTTCTCATGAGGTACCCGGGGCCCATGGCCTTGACATTGAGGTGTGCGTTCAGTCAAACTTGGCACAGCTTTACGACTTGACCACACCAGTTGTATTAGGGATGTTTTTGATTTTAGAAAACTGATTTATAATTAGTGCATGGTGTGGAGGCCATGGGCCCTAGGTACCTCATGACAAGCATATGGGCCACTCAGACAGAGGATGGGCCTAGCCTTGTAATTAGAGATATGATAGAACTCGGCAGACTTAACCTTGTACGACAAGAAAAATACAGTCCTAGTCGGGCATGTTATATCTCTAAGAGAGATCCCTTGGTCGTAGTTCAACTGGGACTCCTACTTTGTAACCCTGTCCCCTAGTATATAAGAGGAGGCAGGGCGCCCCCTGAGGGCAGGTTCACAACAATCATAGAGATTCATTAGAATCATACTTCCTCAAAGGAATACCCCTCAACTGGACATAGGGTATTACCTCACATCAAGTGCCTGAACCAGTATAAACCTTTCGTGTTCCTTTGCAGTCCACCGAGTTTCGATCTGATGAGTAACCCTATATATTTATTGCCGGTGTAAAACATCGACTGTTGGCACACCAGGTAGGGGCTTCGCCGAGATCAATCTCAACAAGCTCGATGGATTCGACAACCGAAGTCAACATCACCGGCTTCTCCCCCAGAGACACAATCACGTTCGAAAGCCTCGACTTCGTCGCCGACAAGTGCGGCAAACTCACCCTGGCCGACTCGGACTCGATCCGATCTGCCGGGGAATCAACCGACTCCATGCCAGTCGGCCCACACGATGCTGCAGCGACCATCATCGACTAGCTGTGGTAATCTTCCACTTGCCTGGGTCTTGGGACAACTCTCCCCTTCGGTGTTCGACTTGGACTCGGCCTTGAGCCGGCCGGGATTGGGCTAGGAAGGGGGGAGATCATCAATCTCCCGTGCAGACTCGACAGCACCGCGGACATCTACAATCTACATCCGACACAGCAGACCCGATACCCTACGGTTCAATTCGGACGCGGCCCAGAGCCGCCCGAGATTGGATCTAGGGAGGTCGGGGTCGTGATCACACCGATCAATTACTCAGATTCCGACTCTAAGTCAGATAGCAGTCTGAACAGTAGTTCGGACAGCTGTTTGTCAAAGCCTTTTCCTGCCCCGTGAAGTCTTCATGGCGTCCAAGGGCGACACTCCCACTCAGGAGTCGTGTTGACTACACGAGCGCGAAGAGGACGAGGCCCACCAACTACGACAACAACAGGAGGCCAATCGCGACACTCACAACGACGAGCTACGCAGGACTAGGCGAACCGCTTAGCAATAATCCTCCAAACTCGAGTCGGCAACCATGACGTCTTCGTCACACCTCAACAGAACGTCGTGGCCGCCGTAACTCTGCTGGACATGCTCTAGTTTGGGCCTGATCATCCGGCCATGCCGACTATAGCAAGGATAAAAGCCATGATCACTGCTGTTGCATGCCAGCAGTGCCAACAGTCGGGCAATATCCTCATACCGACCAGCCGGTCGGCTTCCCTAGTGGCAATCTCATCCCCCTCAACACGACACCGAGCAGCCGGCTCCAGTCAGCTGTACACAGAGTCACGCCAGACGTCACTCGGCAACCCCAACAACAAACAGCAGTGTCAAAGCGACCGTCGAGACAACCAGGCTCTCCGAGGCTGACTACGACGTGATCTTCGGCAAGACATCAATGCTCGGTGTCACGAACGAGAAGAAGATGAGCAACGTCGACTGGAAGACGAGAACGAGCACTTCAGCCTCCACCACGAGCGGTTTCGCCGCCGTAGTCGGAGTTAGAGCCCTCATGAAGATGAAGGAGTACCGGCCTTCACCTATGAGCTACAACAAGTCGACTGGCCCTCAGGCTTCAAGCCGACTGAAATTGAAAAATACGATGGGAAGACCGATCCTGAGTCCTAGCTCATGGTCTACACTCTGGCAATCTAAGCAATTGGAGGAGATCACAAGGCCATGGCTAACAGGACTTCCTAAGAGATCAATTGGCTCCTAGGGAGAACTCTGGGAAAGCTTCATCGCCAACTTCCAGGGGACGTACAAGAGGCCATCTTTCGAGCATGACCTGTATCAATTGCCTCAAAGGAAGAACGAGTCTCTTTGTGACTTCATCAAGATGTTCTCTAAGAAGAAGAATTCTATCCCGAAGATCAAGGACGAGGTCGTCATCACCGCCTTTCGGAAAGGAGTCAAAGTCACCTCGTTCATTGCTAAATTCACTCAGAAGCCTCCCAACTCTGTCAAGGCTCTATTCGACATGGCAAACAAGTACGCCGACTCGGCCGATGCTGTTGCTGAGGCCGTCAATGACAAGAAGGCACACTGACAGAAGGAGCGGAAGGACACCGATGATGCGGCCCCAAATAAGGCTGGGAACCGCAAATGCAAGTTGGACGACTTCATTGTGGCAGTCGATCACACGTGTCTTCCACTTTCAACAACTGAAGATTATCAAAACAACAAGTGACATGCTCGGGGGCTCAAAAGCTCAAATGCAAGGATGGCATCCCCACTCCCAAATACCGAACAGCTAAGTCGCTTTCTGATAAACATTTCCTCACTTGGCTTTGCCAATGCCACAGCCGCTTACACCTAATAGGTGTACAAGCTGCACATTTATTTTTTCTGTTTCTTCTCTTAATGATTACAAAAGTACTCGAGTAGCATAAATTCTGATCCGTGAAACTTTGCTCCATGAAAGATGAACTCAAGTCACCCAAAACGCGTGTCTGGGAAAAAACCATGAGCCAACTCCAGACGCTAAGGGGCTATGACTAGTCGGACAGAGTGCTTAAACGTAAGGGGTCAACTACTCGGGGAAATTAATATCAAAAAGAGGAAGAACATGTATTTACATATGTTGTAAAATACATAAAATTTCTTCTGGTGATTGTTTTCATCATCGGATACTACTCATCCGATGTGTTTATAATACAGGGCCAGTTCCGGATACGTGTGACAGGAACTCAAGGCTACGAGCCTATCTCCTACGCTCGGGGACTGGACTAGTCTGCCAAGAATCACTCGGAATGCTCCATGAGGGCAACTAACCGAGTACTTGCACCAGACAGGACGTCATCTTCCCTAGCTATGCTCCATATGTGGGCTAGTAACCGACCTCTGGTGCTAGTCGAGGCTCGGGTACCACTTGGCTGGGTGAGGTACGCCCCATGAGGGCCGCCAGCCGAATCCTACACTAATGCTAGATTTGGATACCTTATTTGGTCACAACTCTGCTGAGTAAAGTACGCCCCATGAGGGTTGCCAGCCAAATTCTACGCTAATACGAGGTTTGGGTACTTTATTTGGTTAATAACCAACCTTCGGCACCAGTTGGAGCTCGGGTACCACTCTGTTGGATAGGGTACGCCCCATGAGGGTCGCCAGCCAAATCCTATGCTAATGCAAGGTTCGGGTACCTAATTCGGCTGCAATTTTGTCAAGTTAGGTATGCCCCAAGAGGATCACCAGCTGAATCATGCACTAGTGCAGTGTTCGGGTACCTATCTGGCAAAAACATGGCAACAAGCCACTACTGGAGCTTTCAATCGGGAGCAGCATCAAACCCGGAATCTATGTGTGGAGGCCATGGGCCCCGGGTACCTCATAACCAGCATACGGGCCACTCGGATGGAGGATGGGCCTAGCCTTGTAATTAGAGATATGGTAACCCTCGGCAGACCTTGCCTTGTACAATAAGGAATATACAATCCTAGCCGGGTACATTATATCTCTAAGGGGAGATCTCCTAGTCGGAATCCGGCGGGGACTCCTACCTTGTAACCCTGTCCCCCAGTATATAAGGGGAGGTAGGGCGCCCCATGAGGGCAGGGGCACACAAGTTCATCAGAACCACCACCGTATATCCTCAAAGGAATACATATAAACTGGACGTAGGGTATTACATCACATTGAGGGCCTGAACCAGTATAAAATCTCTCTGTGTTCCTTTGCAATCCACCGAGTTTACATCCGCCGACTAGCCCCATATATTTATTGCCGGTGTAAAACATCGACAGTTGGCGCGCCAGGTAGGGGCTTCGGCGCGATCTACATCTACAAGCTCGATGGATCCAGCAACCGGAGTCGACGGCGGCAAACTCTCCCCCAGAGATACAATCGCATTCAGAAGCCTCGACTTCATCGCCGACCAGATCGGCAATCTCACCTTGGCCGATTCGGACTCGATCCGATCTGCCAGGAAACCAGCCGACTCTGCGCCAGTCGGCCTACACGATGCTGCAGCAATCTTTCACGACATGCTGCGGCGATCTCCAATACGCCCGAGTCCAGGGACAACTCTTTCTTTCGGTGTTCGACTCGGACTCGGTTTTGAGCCGGCCGAGATCGGGCCAAAAAAGGAAGAGATCGTCAATTTCCCATTCGGACTCGGCGACGCCGCGGATATCTACAATCTACATCCAACGCGGCAAACCCGATCCTCTGGAGTTCGACTTGGATACGGCCCCGAGCCGCTCGAGATCGGATCTAGGGAGGTCGGAGTTGTAATCACCCCCATCAACTATTCCGACTACGATTCTCAGTCGGACTACGACTCCCAGTCGGATTCCGACTCTAAGTCGGATAGCAGTTTGGCAAGCTTCTCCCCGCCACGAGAAATCTTCATGGCATCCAAAGGCTCTACTCCTACTCAGGAATCACGCCGAGTACACAAGCAACAAGAGGAGGAAGCCTGCCGACTGCAAGAACAACAAGAGGAAGAAGCGAGACGCCGACATGACGCCCTACGCAGGGCTGGGCGGACTGCTCAACAACAAATCCTCCAAACCCGAGTCAGCAACCACGACGTCTTCATTACTCCTCAACAGAACATCGTGGCTGCTGTGACTCTACTGGATACACTCCAGTTTGGGCCTGATCACCAGGCCACCCCGACGATCGCAAGGATAAAAGCCATGCTTACCGCCGCCGCATGTCAGCAGCACCAACAGTCGGGTGATACCCTCATACCGACCAACCGGTCGACATCCCCAACGGCAGTCTCATCTACCTCAAAGCGACGCCGAGCGGCTGGCTCCAGTCAGCAGCATACGGAGGGACGTCAGGCGTCACTCGGCAACCCCAACGACAACCGGTGACGTCAAAGCAACTGTCGGGATGATCAGGACCTCCGAGACCAACTATGACGCGACCTTCGGCAAGACATCATCGCTTGGCGCTGTGAACAAGAAAAGGATGAGCAACGCCAACTGGAAGACAAAAACAAGCATTTCGGCCTCCACCACGAGCGGTATCGCCGCCGTATTCGGAGTCGGAGCCCTCATGAAGACGAAGGCATACCAGCTTTCACCCACGAGCTCCAGGACGTCGACTGGCCGTCGGGTTTCAAGCCTACAGGCGTCGAAAAATACGACGGCAAGACCAATCCCGAGTCCTGGCTCACGGTCTACACCCTGGCAATCCGAGCAGCTAGAGGAAATCACAAAGTCATGGCTAACTACCTCCCAGTCGCTTTAGCCGACTCAACGAGGACATGGCTAACAGGACTTCCCAGGCAATCCATAGGCTCCTGGGGAGAACTCCGGGAATGCTTCATCGCCAACTTCCAGGGAACATACGAGAGGCCATCTTCCGAGTACGACTTATATCAGTTGCATCAAAGGAAGAACGAGTCTCTTCGTGACTTCATCAAGAGGTTCTCTGAGAAGAAGAATTCTATCCCAATGATCAAGGACGAGGTCGTCATCACCGCCTTACGAAAAGAAGTCAAAGACACCTCGTTCATCGACAAATTCACTCGGAAGCCTCCCAACTCTGTCAAGGCTTTATTCGACATGGCGAACAAATACGCCGACTCAGCCCACGCTGTTGCTGAGGCCCTTGAAGATAAAAAGGCATCCTGACAGAAGAAGCGGGAGGGCACCAACGACGCGGTCCCGACTAAAGCTGGGAATCGCAAACGCAAGTCAGATGGCTTCATTGTGGCAGTCGGTCACAATCGTCTTCGACTTTCAACAACTGAAGATTATCAGAACAACAAGTGACATGCTCGGGGGCTCACAAGCTCAAATGCAAGGATGGCATCCCCACTCCGAAATACCGAACAGCTAAGTCGCTTCCTGATAAATATTTCTTCACTCGGCCTTGCCAATGCCGCTTACACCTAATAGGTGCACAAGCTGCACTCTTATCTGTTTTTGCTCTTAAATGGTTGCAAAAGTACTCGAGTAGCATAAATCCCGATCCGTGAAACTTTGCTCCATGAAAGACGAACTCAAGTCACCCAAAATGTGTGTCTGGGAAAGAGCCATGAGCCGACTCCCGACGCTAGGGGGCTATGACTAGTCGGGCAGAGTGTTTAAACGCAAGGGGTCAGCTACCCGAGGAAATCAATATCAAAGAGAGGAAGGACTCATATTTACATATATTGTAAAATATATTTTATTCGGGTGATTGTTTCCATCATCAGATGCTACTCATCCGATATGTTTATAGTGCAGGGCCAGCTCCGGATACGCGTGATAGGAATTGAGGGCTGCGAGCCTATCTCCTACGCTCAGGGGCTGGACAAGTCTGCCAAAATACACTTGGGATGCTCCACGAGGGCTACTGACCGAGTACTTGCGCCAGTCGGGACATCATCTTCCCTGGCTACGCTCCAAGTGAGCTTACAACCAACCTCCGGCGCTAGTTGGGGGTCGTATACTACTCGACTGGGTGAGGTACGCCCCATGAGGGTTGCCAGCTGAATCCTACGCTAATGCTAGGATCGGGTACCTTATTTGGTCATAACTCTGTTAGGTTAGGTACGCCCCTGAGGGTCGCCAGCCGAATCCTATGCTAATGCAAGGTTCGGGTACCTAGCTTGGCTATAACTCTGTTGGGTAGGGTATGCCCCATGAGGGTCGCTAGCCGAATCCTATGCTAATGCAAGGTCCGGGTACCCTGCTCGGCTCTCCTAAAATCAGAGAAGACTTACATCGTCAAAGCGCATCCGGAGTTCTCATGCACTGTGTCACACCTGAGAAGGGCAAGTAGATCCTGCAACATACCTACTCGGGCACCTGTGGCGACCAGGCTGCATCCAGAACATAAGTCGAAAAGGCTTGCAAATAAGGATTTCTCTGGCTAATTGCGGTTACCGACACCAAAAAACTCATCCTGACATGCGATGGATGATGCTTCTATAGAGCTAAGCTGGGTAGGTCGGCTCAGGCCGGCTTATTTGATAGCAGCCACCAAGATATGAGTTCCTACAGTAGCATGCTCCATGTGGGCCGCCCGCAGGCTGAGATGAAATTATAGCGCTGGTGCTACCAATAGGAGCCGATGAGGTAAACAGATATGCTTCATGAGAGCCTTATTGCTAAACATATATGTTTGGATATCTGTTTTATCCACTAGGTCTCGAGGATATATCCTTACAAGGATCACAAGCTGGTCTTCATTAAAATTTGGGATGCAGGTATCTTTCTCGGGTACACTTGACCACGCCGTGGATTTATTTTCATAAAGTGGTACTCGGCCTACATGCGTGGCCATCAGTTGCCATGAGCAACATTATTCTCGCTGATATGATGCGGAGGAGTCTAACTTTTGAGTAGTGCACTACTCGGGAGAGACTATAAATTTATCATTCCCGCTGACATGACGCGGAGGAGTCTAACTTCTGGGTGGGACGCCACTTGGGAAAGACTATAAACCCCCCATTCCGACTGACATGAAGTCGGAGAGTCCTACATACGAGTAGTTCCCTACTCGGCAAGACTATAAAGTTTATTCCGGTTGACATGATATCGAAGAATCTCATATACCAGTAGTATACTACTCGGGAAAGACTACAAGGTTAAAGATCTTTGACTTCATGTTTAATTGTTTTCACAATTAAGCACAAAGTCGGGGGCTACACCTAATAGGTGCACCTATTCGGCGCACACTATTCATACTTCTACATGGAGCCCTTCATAGCCTCGCTGCCAGCTGACATGAAGCAGGACTCGGGAGAAGAAGCACTCGGACAAAGAGTACTCGGGAGCAATGCACTCGGGAAGACTTCACCGTGGAGGTTGAGCACTCGGCATCAGCTGTGACTCAACTATGAAGGTCTTAGGGGCTAATGTGGAGGCCATGGGCCCCGGGTACCTCATAACCAGCATATGGGCCACTCGGATGGAGGATGGGCCTAGCCTTGTAATTAGAGATATGGTAACCCTCGGCAGACCTTGCCTTGTACAATAAGGAATATACAGTCCTAGCCGGGTACATTATATCTCTAAGGGGAGATCTCCTAGTCGGAATCCGGCGGGGACTCCTACCTTGTAACCCTGTCCCCCAGTATATAAGGGGAGGTAGGGCGCCCCATGAGGGCAGGGGCACACAAGTTCATCAGAACCACCACCGTATATCCTCAAAGGAATACATATAAACTGGACGTAAGGTATTACCTCACATTGAGGGCCTGAACCAGTATAAAATCTCTCTGTGTTCCTTTGCAATCCACCGAGTTTACATCCACCGACTAGCCCCATATATTTATTGCCGGTGTAAAACATCGACACTATGGAGGTGCTCATTATTATTCAAGACTGGAAGACCCCAATCCTTCGATTACAACGAAGCCAAGCAAATGAAGCGACGGAGCAAAACCCTTATCATAGTCAGAGAAGACCTATATCATCGAAGTGCATCCGGAGTTCTCATGCACTACGTCACACCTGAGGAGGGCAAGCAGATCCTGCAATATACCTACTCGGGCGTCTGTGGCGATCATACTGCGTCCAAAACGTAAGTCAGAAAGGCTTGTGAACAAGAATTCTTCTAGCTGATTGAGGTTACCGATGCTGAAGTACTCATCCTGACATGCGAGGGATGCCACTTTTATAGGGCTGCACTGGGTAGGTCGGTTTAGGCCGGCTTATTCGGTAGCAGGCCACAAGATATGAGTTTTTACGGTAGCATGCTCTATTGGGCCGCTCGCTGACTGTGTTAAAATCACAGTGCAGGTGCTATTCATAGAAACCGATTAAATAATCAGATATGTTTCATGCTAAGCCTACAGCCGGGTGTATACACTCGGGTATCTGCATTATTTACCCGGTATTGAGGATATATCCTTATAAGGATCACAAGCTAGTCTCCATTAAAATTGGGGATGCGGGTATCTCTCAAGTACACCTGACCACATATTGGGTTAAAATCCATAAAGTGGTACTCGGCTTACATGCTTAGCCAACAATTGCCATGAGCAAACATTCTTCCAGCCGACATGACGCTGAAGAGTCTAACTTCCGAGTAGTGTACTACTTGAGAAAGACTATAAACATTCTCCCAGCTGACATGAAGCTGAAGAGTCTAATTTCTGAGTGACATACTACTCGGGAAAGACTATAAAAAATCATTCCGGCTGACGTGATGCTCAAGAGTCTCATATACCAGTTGTACACTACTTGGGAAAGACTACAAGGTTAAAGATCTTTTGACTTTATGTTTAATTGTTTCACAATTAAGCACAAAGTCGGGGGCTACACCAAATAGGTGTGCCTATTCGGCGCACACTATTCATATTTCTACATGGAGCCGTTCATAGCCTCGCTGCCAGCTGACATGAAGCAGGACTTGGGAGAAGTAGCACTCGGACAAAGAGTACTCAGGAGCAATGCACTCGGAATACTTCGTCGTGGAGGATGAGCACTCGGCATCAGCTGTGACTCAACTATGAAGGTCTCAGGGGCTGCTGTGGAGGCCATGGGCCCCGGGTACCTCACGACAAGTATATGGGCCAGTCAGACAGAGGATGGGCCCAACCTTGTAATTAGAGATATGATAGAACTCAGCAAACTTAACCTTGTACGACAAGGAAAATACAGTCCTAGTCGGGCACGTTATATCTCTAAGAGATCCCTTGGTTGTAGTTCGATTGGGACTCCTACTTTGTAGCCTCGTCCCCCAGTATATAAGGGGAGGCAGGGCGCCCCCTGAGGGCAAGTTCACAAGAATCACAGAGATTCATTAGAATCATACTTTCTCAAAGGAATACACCACAACTGGACATAGGGTATTACCTCACATTGAGGGCCTGAACCAATATAAACCTTTCATGTTCCTTTGCAGTCCACCGAGTTTTGATCCAACAAGTAGCCCTATATATTTATTGCTGGTGTAAAACATCGACACATGGCATCTGTTGTTACGTTGTTTATTTCTCTCCACTTAAGTGCTGATCTTGCTCCCATCGCGCCCTTTCCTAGGAGATTAGATGGCAGGCCAACGTCGTCAAAACAACGCCACGGGCTATCCACGCCGTGAGTCAGAGTTCCAAACCATCTGGGTTTTGAGGTTAGCCAGGAAGTTCAAGTGGAGGATCAGGTGTCAGAGACTGAACATGGGGAAACTGAAATACCTGAACCGCAGCAGGCAACATATCATCAGGATCTGCCACCGCCACCACCACTTCAGCACGATTACTAGCATCTGATGGCTATCTAGACTCAGATTCTGCAAGGCCTAGCTTAGACCATAGCAGGATTACAACAGTAGGCTCAAGCACCTGCCTTCCAGAATGCCTATGGCAATGGCAACAGCCCCTAGTCCAAGCTGACCGACTTCCTGAGATCGCGTTCACCAGAATTCTCTCACACTGTGGAGCCCGTCAAGGCTAACAATTGGCTCAAGGATGTTGAGAGGAAGCTCAACTTGGTGTAGTGTACCTCGGTGGAGAAGACTCTCTATGCTTCCCACCAGCTCAAAGGTGCTGCAGCCAATTGGTGGGAAAACTACTACAATGCCCACTCAAATGCTACCAACATTGAATGGGCAGAATTTGCCGAAGCATTTCATACCACTCACGTGCCCGAGAGCACCATTGACCTGAAGAAGTAGGAATTCAACAAGCTCAAGCAAGGAACTGGAAGCATGAATGAATACCTGAGTCATTTCAACAAATTGGCTCGATATGCACTAGAAGAAGTAAATACTAACAAGAAGAAGATAAGGAAGTTCTAGAAGGGAATCGTAGTGGGATTGAGGATCCAGCTGATCGCTCATGACTTCCCCATGTTCCAGCACATGATCAACAAAGCCTTGCTGTTGGAGGATGCTAGGAAAGAAACCATAGAGGAATACAAGAAGCACAAGTCCGCTCACACTGGGAACCCACCTCGTGGTGCACCTCGCCCTCGAGTGAGGCACCCTCTATAGTATCACCACCCAAATGCACAAGGCAACTGTCCTACTGGCTTCACACCCCGTCCACCAGCACCTCGCCCAGCTCAGCAGCGCACCTTTAGTGCCAATGCTGGAGGAAATAGCGCCACTACTTTCAACACTCTAACCAAGCCGTAGACCAACATGGCCACCGTGAAGTGCTACACCTGTGGCAACTTTGGTACACTACTCCAGGAACTACCCTCAGAATTGGGGAACCGCAGCCCCTACCAAGTCCAATGTTAGCACAGCTAAGACTCCTGCGTCAGCACAATCTCGCCCCGCTACCCCAGCAAGTGGACAGAGTTCGCGCGCGTCTGTCAATCACTTTGGACATGCCCGAGTTAATCATATCCAGGCTAAAACAGCCCAGAAAGCTCCCGACGTTCTGATGGGTACGTTTTCTATTAACTCAACGCCCGCACTTGTTCTATTTGATTCCGAAGCTTCGCATTTCTTCATATCACAAGTTTTCGTGCAAAGAAATGGTTGGGAAACACAAAGTGTCGATGTTTTACACCGGCAATAATAACACGGGGCTACTCGACAATAGAAATCCGATGGACTGCAAAGGAACACAGGAAAGTTTTATACTGGTTCAGGCTCTCGATGTGAGGTAATACCCTACGTCCAGTTGGGATGTATTCCTTTGAGGAAATATGGTGGTGGTTCTGATAAACTCTTGTGAGCGTCGTCTCCCCCTTAGGGGATACCCTGCCTCCCCTTTATATAGTGGGGGGCAGGGGTATAGGATAAGGATCCCAGCCGGATACGGCCAAGGGATTTCCTTCTTAGAGATAGAAACTTATCTGACTAAGACTATGT
Organism: Oryza meyeriana var. granulata; assembly: GCA_003991445.1. NCBI lineage: Eukaryota > Viridiplantae > Streptophyta > Magnoliopsida > Poales > Poaceae > Oryza > Oryza meyeriana. The sequence continues at coordinate 22,532 of RYFJ01004418.1, forward strand.
TTTCCCTATCGTACAAAGCAAAGTTTGCCGGGTGCTATCCTATCTCTAACTACATGATTTGGCCCATCCTCTATCCGAGTGGCCTATATGCTGATGATGAGGTACCCAGGGCCCATGGCCTCCATAGTAGCCCCTGAGACCTTCATAGTTGAGTCACAGCTGATGCCAAGTGCTCATCCTCCACGGTGATGATTGCCCGAGTGCGATGCTCGCTGAGTACTCTTTGTCCGAGTAAGTCTCTTCCCGAGTCCTGCTTCATGTCAGCTGGCAGCGAGCTATGAAGGCTTCATGTAGAGTATAAATAGTGTCATTTCTCCAGCTGCGTTGTTCCCGGCTGCCCAGTTGTGTCTTGGCTGCAAGGTTGAGTCATTGACTAATCTGTCGTGCAGCCCTTGAAGCCGAGTTGAAGACCCGAACAGAGAGGGAAGCCCAGCTGAAGGAGGCCGAGGTAGCCAAGGCCGAGCTTGAAAAGGACAAGGCCCGACCTGACAAAGCCAACGCCAAGCTCGAACGGAAAAGGCCGAGTTGAAGGAGGCCACCATAAAGCTTGGCGAAGAAAAAGCTAAACTAGAGAAGACCGTGGCCGAGTGGGAGGCCGATTACGTGAGTAAGTCTCCGTCTCAATGATGATCTTAACCAATCCTTTAAGCATTCCATCTGCAGCCGTACCTAACAAGTTTACTTGTTGGTGGACCCGAGCAACCTCAGAGCCAATGCCCAGGCCCAATATGCTTATATAGTGGATATGATAGATTATCAGGGATCACCGAGCCCTGTCGGTCCATGAAAGGTTCCTTGATCTGATGGATCCCTGCCCTGTGGAACCAGCTGCAGCCGAATCCCCAAGTGGAGGCACATCTTGAGGATGCACCGAAGTGCCCTGAAGAGGTACTTCGGATGAGCATCTCATTGCCGGCGTGGCCCAGATCCTAGCGATGACCAAAATCAATCTACCCGAGGTAGACATTGAAGCCATCGGGAGGGTTTGCCGAGGAGACAATGCCCCGAGGAGGCGCTGGAGCTGATAGCCCGTGGCGAGCCGACTGCTGAGGTAATCACCCGAGACCTGGTCTGTAAGAGCAAACATATCATGTAGTCGGTATGTATAAACTTTTGTGGAAAACAGTGTAAATATATATGTGCAAATGCCGCGAAACTTTGAATTATTACTCAGTTGTCATTAGCTTTACTTGACTGTGTAGTTCGGAACTTAATAAAATCGTTCAATGTAAGAAACTGTACTCGGGCAAACGCGACAGTCGTAGTAAGGCTTCATAACTGAAGTAGGACAAGCTCGTATATTATTAACAAAACACATATATACATGCAGTCCCCGACTCACTACTCGGTTGATACAAGCGGCGTACTGAGTCAGAGAAACTGTACACATGAGAAAGTATAAAACTAGGTAGAGAAAGGACGTAGCTGTTCAACATTCCATGAGCTGCTGGATAAGGCACCGTTTCGGTCTTCAGTCGTAGGCACCAGGCCGCGTGACCTCGGCCTATAATGAACGGCCCTTCCCAGATTGGGGATAATTTGTGCTGTCTTTGTGGTTTGTATTTTCCTCAAGATGAGATCCCTGACCAAAAAGCACGGCCACGGAACATTGGATTGTGGTAGCGACGCAGGCTTGTCGTAGATACCTTGCCGACTGGATTGTTGCGGGTCCCTTGCTTCTTCCAGCTGATCTAATTCGACCAGTCAGTATTATTGGAATGTCTCTGAGTAAGCCCAACTCGCGGAGAGTCGAACTGTTAACTTGGTGGTAGCATAGCCTCGGCACCATGTAGACCAGGAAGAAAGGGATTGCCCCTATTGCCCTAACACATAACCATGCGTTCTGAGAGACCAGTAGAAACTGATGGGAGTTCATGTACCCACCGGCCCGCATATGGTTGTAGTCAGTCGAATATCCTGGCCTTGATACCCTGTAAGACCATACCGTGGCTGTTCAACCTGCCCGTTGCTCCGTGGTGTGCCATAGATGCGTAGCAGATCTTGATGCCAAAATCTTCACAGAAGTCCTGGAATATGCCGCCCATGAACTAAGTACCGTTGTCGGTGATGATGCAGTTAGGGACCCCGAATCGGTATAGTATACTCATGATGAAGTCCTTTGTGCGTGCCGCTGATTATAGTTGCAACGGTTTTGCCTCAAATCCACTTGTGAATTTATCCACTTGATGAATAGAGTGTGAACCCTCCTGGCGCTTTCTTGAAAGGCCCTGTCACAGCCCCAAATCTATTTACAGGTAATTAGTGCCACGACCTACTGTCATTAGAATGCACAATTTAAATCCTTGTATTTTCACTTCATAAAAATTTAAAGTTGGCAATAATAGAACCCTAATCGGCAATAAACAAACATCACCAAAAAGTGCATCAAGTTGAACAGAAACATATGTGGGAAATAATTTATTCAAATACTAGCTGTCGATGCTTTGCACCGGCAATAAAACTATGGGGCTACTCGGCGAAGGTGATCGTTGTAAGGATATATCCTCGAGACCTGGTGGATAAAACAGATACCCAAACATATATGTTTAGCAATAAGGCTCTCATGAAGCATATCTGTTTACCTCATCGGCTCCCGTTGGTAGCACTAGCACGATAATTTCATCTCAGCCTGCGGGCGGCCCACATGGAGCATGCTACTGTAGGAACTCATATCTTGATGGCCCAGTGGCTGACTGTTAGGCCCAAGCCCATCTAGTCCGGCATCGGCTCTATAAAAGCAGGGAGAGAGAAAAAGATTCCTTCATCTTCCCCCAAATCAGCCAATCGCTTCGGTCCACCTTCGCGCCCAACTTTTCGCTTCCCGCCCGGCTAGGGTTAGCTGCTGCTATTCCCCACCCGAACTTGGGCGATTCCAATCCTCTTCGTTTGTTCCAAGCCCCCGATTTGCTTTTCCCCAAATCTCACCGCCTCCAGTCATGCCGAAAGCTTCGGATCTTGTGGGTGCGCTAGGAGTTCTTGCGCCGATTTCAGATTGCGGCTCGGTGAAGCTGAAGCGGCTAGAGAGCGAACTGAAGTTGCCCAGCCAAGAGGTGATTCGCTGGCAGTCGGCTAGGGATGAGTCGATCCCAAATCCCCGACCTGGCGAAACGGTAGTTTTCGCCTCTTTTTTCGATCGAGGCTTGTGCCTTTCGTCTTCTGATTTTTTCCGCCGCGTTCTTGACTTCTATAAGCTAGAGTTGGTGCATTTGAATCCCAACTCGATTCTTCAGATCTCCATCTTTGTCACTCTGTCGCAGGAGTCTATTTGGGGTGTGGAACCCCATTTCAACTTCTTAGGCATTTTTCCACATTTAAACCCTATTCCTCCAAAGATAACATCAGCGTAATTGGGGCTGTCTTCAGTTGAGGAGTATAGGAAAAAAAAAGTCATATCTTGATCTTCCCCTGAAATCCTCCTTGAAGGGCTGGCACAAGGAGTGGTCTATTGCGCAGATTCTGGCTCCCCTCCTTGCGCCATTCACCGGCTCGCCGCGTAGTTTTGCCGAATTGGTCGGCGGACCTGACCTATGAAGAGATGGGTCAAGTGCACCAACTGCTGACGAAGCTAGATAACTTCAAGAAGGCCGGCCTGACTGGTCCCTGGGTGGCCAGGCGGTTCCTGACTCGGCGCTTCCAGCCCCTGAAGCTGAGGAGCGCGTTCGGCTAGGATTACCAGGGAAGACATGACCCTGACCGGATCAGCCGGGAGTCAGCCAATGAGCAGAAGGTGACGAAGACCCTGTTTGGATACTTCTCCAGCGGGGTAATTGAAACCGAAGACAAGAAGAGACGCATTGCGTCTTATAGGCGCAGTTGGCCCCGGTCCGAGGTAACATCCGTCTTTCCTTTGTAGCGCATGCCTACGGACTCGGATGTCTGAGTCCTCGGCAATATATGATATATCTTGTTGAATCTCTTGTAGTGGTGCGTGGAGTTCGATGAAGACTCCCGCCCGTTGTTGGCCGTCGCATCAAAGAAGAGGCCGAGGTGCCCCACCGCCGCCCAGCCCGACTCCAAGAGAGCCGGGAAAAAGCCGATCCTGTATCAAGGCGAGGGGGCCATGACGCCGTGCGTCGTGGCAGGAAGCCTGAAGATAAAGGACACTGTCGCCGTGGCGCCCAAGCGATCAAGTCCCAGGTTGAGACCTGCGGATTTGAGCCCGACATTGCCGAGCCCGGCATCAGCGCCTTCGAAGGGCCGGCCGGAGCAGATGCCGCCAAGGAGAGAGATGCCCAAGCCAACCACACCGGAATCGGGGCCGACTTGGGCTGATGCGCCGCCGTCGACTGTAACGTCGACCAGGCGACTGCCGGAGCTGGCACTCCGACGGGACCCGGGATCGCCCGGCAGGAAGCTGAAGTTCTCCAAGAGGTGCGCTGCTCCGGGTCTTCTGAAATTCTTGCATGTTGGAGTAGTGTCTTGATGTTTTGTTTCGTCGTGCAGGAAGCGGGCCGATATTGGTCTCAAGGAGACCGATCCGACCGCTCTCCTGGAAGAGCCCGCCCCAGCCGAGCCGGTGGCCGCGAACACACCCGCTGAGTCGGTGGCCAGCCCGGTCGCGGAGACCGAGGGTATCCCGACTGCAGGGTCGCTGCCGCTACCCGACCAAGAGGCCACCACCCGTTGTGGAGGCCGCCGTCGGAGCCCCTAAGCCAGGCCCCGAGGCCGCGGGGGACGGCGGTGCGGAGAGCCGGGACCCATCGCTTTGTGGTCATCGTCGTCGTCGTCTCCGCTGCCAGAGATCCCAAACCTGCCTCGGATCGAAGCCCCTCCACGTGTGATGCCCCGGACATTCACATGGACGGCTCCTGACAGGACTGTGAAGAGCTTCAGGCTTGATGAATTGTTGCGAGAGGAACGCGAAAGCTTAAGCTTCACGAGTTGGGGTATGATTCTCGTGGTAGAGTCTTGGCAATCTTCTCGTTTTGACGTCTGACTCTGTCCTTGATTTGTCTCTTATCCTAAGCAGAAGCTTGTCGACTGCAATGAGGCGATGACAGAAATCTTGTCGAGTGGCTCCCCACCTCACAGAATTGAGTAGCTCCGGCATTGAAGAGCTGAGATGGAGAGCGTCATGCGGGAGGGAGCCTGGCTGAAGCATGGCGCCGATTTCAGCTCAAGGAGGAGACTGGCCATAGCCGGAAAGATCAGAGTAAAATCCCCGGAATATATCTTCCCGACCGAACCATTAATGTATTCATCTAGCCCTGCGTTTTCCCAACGCCCAATTATGTCTGACTGCACGGTTGAGCTCTTGGCTAAATCTATCGTGTAGCCTCGAAGCCGGAGTTGAAGACCCGTAACAGAGAGGGAATCGCAGCTGAAGAGGCCGAAGGAGCCAGGCCGAGCTTGAGAACGTCAAGGCCGACCTGACAAAGGCCAACACCGAGCTTGACGGGAGAAGGCCGAGTTGAAGAGGCCGTCATAGGGGGGAGCACCCCCGTTCTCGAGCTCGTAAGGAAAAAGCCGAATTGGAGAAGACCGTGGCTGGGTGGGAGGCCGACTACGAAAGTAAGTCTTCAACCTGACCGAGATCTTAGCCAATCCAGGCCCAGTATCGGTTCTACACTGAGGAGATAAGAGTGATCAGGGAGTCACGGGAGGCCCTCGTCGGGTCCGTGAAAGGGCTCCTTGACCTCATAGATCCCAGCCCTGTGGGAACCAGTTGCAACAGGATCCCCTAGATAGAGGCGCGTCTTGAGGATGCACCGAGTGCCTTGAAAAAGTACTCGAATGAGCATGTTGTCGCCGGCGTGGCCCAGACCCTGGAGATGACCAAGTCCATCTACCCAAGGCAGATATTGAAGCCATCGGAGGGATTTTGCCGAAGAGACGACGCCCGAGGAGGCGCTGGAGCTGATTGCCCGGGCGAAGCTGACTGCTAAAATAATTACCCGAGACCTGGTCTGTGAGGGCAACATGTTATTAGTCGGTATATATATACTTTTGTGAAGAAACATGTGTAAATATATGTGCGACGCCACCAAGCTTATGTACTCAGTCGTCATTAGCTTTACTCGACAGTGCGGTCCATGCCGAGTTAGTCTGTTAGAACTTAATAAAATTGTTCAAAGTAAGAAGCTGGACTTGGGCGAATGAGACAGTTGTAGTAAAGCTTCATGATTGAGTAGGACGAGCTCGTATATTATTGACAGCACATATATACATGCAGCCCCCGACTCACTACTCGGTTGATGCAAGCGGCGTAGTGAGTCAGAGAAACTGTACACATGAAAAAGTATAAAACTCAGGTATTGAAAGGACGTAGCTGTTCTATGTTCCATGAGTTGTTGATGAGGACGCCGTCTTTAGTCTTCAATCGGTAGGCGCCTGGCCGCGTGACCTCGGCTATAATGAACGGCCCTTCCCAGATTGGGGATAAATTTATGCCTGTCTTTGGTGGTTTGTATTTTCCTTAGAACGAGATCCCTGACCAAAATGGCGCCGCCACGAACATTGCGATTGTTAGCGACGTAGGCCTTTGAAGATACCTTGCCGACTGGTATTGTTGCGGTGTCCCTTGCTTCTTCCAACTGATCTAACTCGACCAGTCGGGTATTGCTGGAGATGTCTTCTGAGTAGGCCCGGACTCGCGGAGAGCCGAACTGTAACTCTGTTGGTAGCATAGCCTCGGCATCGTAGACCAGGAAGAAAGGGGATTGCCCTGTTGCCCGACTAACCGTGGTTCTGAGAGACCAGAGAACCGATGGGAGTTCTTGTACCCACCGGCCCGTGTATGGTTGTAATCGTCAAATTTCTAGCCTTGATGCCTCTTGTAAGACCATACCGTTGGCTCGTTCGGCCTGCCCGTTGCTCTGCGGGTGTGCCACATATGCGTAGCAGATCTTGATGCCGAAATCTTCGCAGAAGTCTTGGAATACGCCGGCCGCGAACTGAGTACCGTTGTCGGTGATGATGCAGTTAGGGACTCCTAACCGGTATAGTATACTCATGATGAAGTCCTTTGCTCGTTCTGCTGTAATTGTTGCAACGGGTTTAGCCTCAATCCACTTGGTGAATTTATCCACCGTGATGAATAAATGTGTAAACCCTCCTAGCGCCTTTCTTGAAAGGTCCGACCATGTCGACCCCCATACTGCGAATGGCCAGGAAATAGGGATAGGAGTTCCTGGGCTGGGAGATTTGTTTGTCTTGCGTAGAACTGGCAACCCTCACACTTGCAAACGATGTCTTTGGTGTCTGTTACTGCTGTGGGCCAGAAAAATCCCTGCCGGTAAGCCTTTCCGACTAACGTCCTGGATGCGGCATGGTTGCCACATATGCCCGAGTGAGTCGAATGCAGAATCTGCTTGCCCTCCTCGGTGGTGACGTAGCGCATGAGGACACCGGATGCGCTCCTTCGGTACAGGTCTTTTCCGACTAGTAGGAAGCTTTTGCCTCGACGCTTGATCTGCTCGGCTTGACTGCGATCTTGTGACATCCTGGCCCAATTAGGATATGGCCCATATGGCCCATGAGTGTTGTGTGCACTTGATTAGTACCACCTTGCTAGTTGAGCAAGAGTTGAACCAACTTATAAGGCCTTGTCCCTCCAACCATAGCACTTTCGGGTTAACCCTTTTACACGAAGCGAGGACGAAAGTGTAAGTGGGGTGTTATGTGTAAGTGGGCCCGCCCGTCGGATGGGCTGGGCTGCGCAGTTCTGGAGGGCAGGCTGTTACAGATCTTCTGGGAGTTCATCGTCCAGGAGAAATTTAACAACAGGAGTCCTCCAGTCGTGACATATGTGCAGCACCTTGTCTGTGGCTGGGGTAGGCTCGCCTCCCGACTACTCCGGCGCCGGTTTCTTCTTGACTGATGGCTCCATAAGTTGCTCAACAAAGATTCCCATCGGAATTGGTTCTCGTTTGGATCCCATGTTTGCCAGCTCGTCAGCCGCGTCATTGTATTGACGTAGGACATGTGTGATTTCCAGCCCGTCGAACTTGTTTTCCAGCTTGCGGACCTCCTGACAGTATGCCGCCATGGTTTCGTCGAGACAAGTCCAGTCTTTCAAGACTTGGTATACCACGAGTTGAGAATCCCCGCGCACAACCAGTCGACGTATGCCGAGTGATATAGCGATGCGGAGCCCGTGAACATGTGCCTCGTACTTGGCGACGTTGTGGGAAGCCAGGAAGTGGATTTGTAGAACGTACTTCAGTTTTTCGCCGGTGGGGGACATCAATATGACTCCAGCCCCGGCGCCGCCGATCCGTAGAGAACCGTTGAAGTACATTGTCCAGTACTCTAGCTTTGCTGTTGGTGTTGGTAGTTGAACTTCTGTCCACTCGGCAACGAAGTCGGCTAGAGCTTGAGCTTTAATTGCTGTCCGTGGCTGAAAAGTGATGTCGAACGCCACCAACTCGAGTGCCCATTTAGCGATTCGGCCGGTGGCCTCGCGATTCTGAAGGACATCCCCGAGTGGAAACGCACCACCGTGACTTGATGTGCTTGAAAGTAATGCACCAGCTTCCGGACTGTGATGAGTAGGCCATATAGCAGCTTCTGGACCTGCGGATATCTCGTTTTAGAGTCGGCAAGGACCTCGCTGACAAAGTAGACTGGCCGTTGTAATTTTCGAATATGACCCTGTTCGGATCGCTCGACCACCAACACTGTGCTAACTACCTGGGTAGTTACCGCCAGATATAGCATTAGCGGTTCCTGGGGCAGAGGTGACGCCAACACGGGGGGTGATGTGAGGAATTGTTTGAAATCTTCGAAGGCTTGCTGGGCTTCCGGAGTCCATTGGAAATTGTCTGCCTTTTTAAGTAGCTTGAAGAAGGGCATACCCCGTTCGCCCAGTCGGGCAATGAACCGGCTGAGTGCCGCCATGCAACCTGTCAGCTTCTGGACGTCTTTGAGGTTAGTCGGGTTTGCCATGTCCCTGATGGCGTTGACTTTCTCCGGGTTGGCCTCGATGCCACGATGCGAGACGATGAAGTCGAGTAACTTTCCGGATGGCACACCGAAGGCGCATTTTTTCGGGTTCAACTTCATCCTGAATCTTCAAAGGTTTTGGAAGGTTTCTTCCAAGTCAGCGATGAGGTCTTCTTTGGACTTGGTCTTGATCACCACGTCGTCAACGTAGGCTTCCACGTTGCGCTCGATCTGGGTGTGCAGACACCGCTGAATGGCCCGTTGATAGGTTGCTCTAGCATTCTTCAGACCGAACGGCATTGTCATGTAGCAGTACGCTCCAAATGGCATGATGAAAGATGTCTTTAAGCAGTCTTCCTCCCTCAAGCTGATTTGATGGTATCCCGAGTAGCAGTCGAGAAAGCTGAGTAGGTCGCACCCTGCCATGGAATCAACCACCTGATCTATCCGGGGAAGACCAAATGGGTCCTTGGGGCATGCTTTGTTGAGGTTGGTGTAGTCAACGCACATGCGCCATTTACCCTTTTTCTTCCGGACCAGAACTGGGTTTGCCAGCCAATCCGGGTGATAGACCTCTTTGATGAACCCGGCTACGAGGAGCTTGGTAATCTCCTCCTGAATAGCATGCTTGCGGTCTTGAGCGAAGCGCCGCAGCTGTTGCTTGACTGGCTTGGCGTCTGTCTTCACGTTTAGGGCATGCTCGATCACCTCCCTTGGTATGCCCGGCATGTCGGACGGTTTCCACGCAAAGATATCCTTGTTGGCTTGGAGGAAGGTGACGAGCGTGTCTTCCTATTTGGGGTCGTGTCCGGTCCCAACTAGAGCAGTCTTGGAGGGGTCGAAAGGGTCCAGGGGGATCTTCTTCCTGTCAGAGTCCGCTGAAATTCCCGACTTCACTGCTTTTTTCGCCGAACTTGATCCTGCTCGACTCCTGTTGTGATGGCTTGCCGAATGCTATCGCGCTCGACTGCAGCCTCTTGTGATTGAGCCAGTTCGCAGCTCTCCTTGTCACAAGTGAAGGCTTGCTTGATGTCGCTGCGGAGGGAGAGGACTCCTGCTGGCCCAGGCATCTTCAGCACCATGTATGTATAGTGCGGTATTGCCATGAATTTGGCGAGTGCCGGTCGTCCGAGTATCGCGTGGTACGCGGTCTCGAAGTCAACGACCTCGAAGCAGACATTTTCCGTGTAGAAATTATCCCGCGTGCCGAAGGTTACCGGTAAGGTTATTTGCCCAAGTGGAGTTGATGACAGGCCGGGAATTATCCCGTGGAAGGGCGCAGGGCTCGGCCGTAGTTCTAAACGAGGAATCTTCATCTCGTCCAAAGTCTTGGCGAATAGGATATTGAGCGCGCTACCTCCGTCGATGAGGGTTTTCTTCAGCCTGATGTTTTTGACGACCGGGTCCAGGACAAGTGGATAGCGTCCCGGGTGGGAAACCCAATCTGGGTGATCTGCACGATTGAAGGTGATGGCCATCTCTGACCAGCGCAGGTACTAGGGGGAGTCCGTCGTAGAGACCGTGTTGATGTCGCATGCTGAAAGCTTCTATTTGCGCTTGGACTCGTACGCGAGCGACCCCCCAAAGATGTGGTTGAGCTCGGCTTGAGGATCTTGGAAATCGTCAGCCGGACCCGAGTCTGGCTTGTCTTTGTCCTTGTCGATGCCAGACGATGAAGCCTGCTCGGAGGCAAACTTATTGAGCATGTAGCAGTCTTTGGCCGCGTGCTTGCCCTTGGGGTGGAAGGGGCATGGCCCGCTCATGACTTTCTGGTAGTCGTTATTCTGCTGGGGCTGCGACCGAGTGCGCTCCATGTTGGCCACCTCGTTGTCCGACTTCCGTTTACGGCTGCCAGACTTGTTTTGAGACGGCTTGTTGTCGGTTTTCGCCTTTTGGTCCGTCTGTCGGGACTCCTTCTTCTCGTCGAGGGCCTCTGCGACCGCTTCAGCCGAGTCGGCGTATTTATTGGCCATGTCGAATAGAGCCCGGACAAACGGCGATGGTTTCCGAGTGAACTTCGCGATGAATGGGGCGTCCTTTACTCCCATGCGGAAGGCGGCGATGACAGCCTCATCGCGGATCGTTGGGATCTTGTTGCGCTTCTCGAAAAACCTCTTGATGAAGTCTCGCAGAGACTCATTCTTCTTCTGGTGCAGCTGATAAAGATCGTGCTCTGAAGACGGTCCTTGTAGGTCCCCTGAAAATTCGCGATGAACCGCTCCCTGAGTTCTCCCCAGGAACCGATCGACCGCTTCGGGAGGCCTGTCAGCCATGTCCTCACTGAGTCGGCTAGCGCAACCGGGAGGTAGTTAGCCATGGCTTTGTTGTCGCCCCCAGCAGCTCGAACTGCTAGGGTATATACGGTGATCCAGGACTCGGGATTTGTCTTGCCGTCATACTTTTCGATCCCCGTGGGCTTGAAGCCAGTCGGCCAGTGGATGTCCTGCAGTTCCCGAGTGAAAGCTGGGATCCCTTCGTCTTCGTGGGGGCTCGGGCTTCGACCACGGTGGTTAAACCACTCGTGATGGAGGCCAAAGCGCTTGTTTTCGTCTTCCAGTCAGCGGCGCTCCTCCTCTTGCCGCTCGCGGCGCCGGGCGCTGATAGTATGGCGAAGGTCATGCTGTATGCGCTCTCGGAGGTCTTGATTAGGCCGGCGATCATACTGGTGATGGCACCGGTTGTTGTTATTAGTATTGCCGAGTGTAGTTTGCCTAGACTCTTCGCGTGGCCGACTTGAGCTGGCGGCCCGACGCCGAGTTGATGTGGATGAGCCCGCTGCTGGAGATTCTGACCTGTTAGCCGGTATTAGGTTGTCGCCCGACTGCTGTTCTTGTTGTTGGCAGGCAGCAGCCGTGATCATCGCCTTGATCTTGGCGATGGTTCGGGTGGCCTGGTGGTCAAGCCCGAGCTAGAGCGTGTCCAGCAAAGTTGCGGCGGCCACAATGTTCTGTTGCGGCGTGACGAAGACGTCGTGATTGCCGACTTTAGTTTGGAGAATCTGCTGCTGGGCTACTCGCCCAGCTCTGCGCAGCCCGTCGTTGCGAGCCTTGCGATCAGCTTCCTCCTATAGTTCCAGTCGGCGCGCCTCCTCCTGGTGCTCCTCTTGTAGTCGGCGCACCTCAGAGGGTGGTGTTGAAGCCATGATGATCTCGCGGGGGAGGAGAAAACTCGCCAGACTGGAGTTCGAACTGGCGTTCGAACTGTTATCCGACTTGGTATCAGACTCCGAGTTGTTTATCGGAGTGAGAACGACCCCAACCTCTCTAGATCCAATCTGAAACGGCATTTGGCCGTGTCCAAACTGAATCATAGGAGATCGGGTTTGTTGTGCGGAGTATAAATCCGCAGCGTCGCCAAGCCCGTGTGGGAGATTGACGATCTCCCCCCTTCTCGGCCCAACCTGGGCTGGCTCAAGGCCTAGCGCAAGTCGGACGCCGAAGGAGAGAGTTGTCCCTACGCTTGGCGATGTGAAGGACTGCCGCAGTAAGTCCTAGAAGGAGATTGCGACGTCCTAAGGGCCGACTGGCGCAATGTCAGCTAGTTCCTCGGCCGGCAAGATTGGGTCTGCCTCAGCCAAGGTGAGATTGCCGAGTTGATCGGCGACGAAGTATAGGCTCCCGAAGGTAATTGTGTCTGCAGGGGAGAACTTGTGGCTGTTGACTCCGTTGGTTGAATCCATCGAATCTGCTGATGAAGAATTCGCCGGAGCCCCTACCTGGCGCGCCAACTGTCGATGCTTTGCACCGGCAATAAAACTATGGGGCTACTCGGCGAAGGTGAATTCGGTGGATTGCAGAGGAACACAGAGAAGGTTTATACTGGTTCAGGCCCTCGATGTGAGGTAATACCCTACGTCCAGTTGAGGTGTTATTCCTCTGAGGTGTTTGATGATCGATGATCTTGTGTCTTCTTGTAGTTCTGCCCTGAGGGGCGCCCTGCCTCCCTTTATATACTAGGGGACAAGGGTGCATGATAGGATCCCAGCCGGATACGGCCAAGGGATATCCTTCTTAGAGATAGAAACCTATCCGACTATGACTATGCTTTCTTGTTATACAAGGTAAAGCCTGCCGGGTGCTATTTTATCTTTAATTATATGGTTCGGCCCATCCTCTATCCAAGTGGCCCATGTACTAGTAATGAGGTACCCGGGGCCCATGGCCTCCACACTAGCTTATTTATCATGAATCAATATAATTTTTCCAGCATTTATTTCATCAGTCTAGACCTCTTAAAAATTCAAACAAGCTTCAGCCTGGAACCTTTCTCTTGACCTATGCCTTTGTACGGTCCAAGGATTTTTCTAAAGATGTTTGGTTGCACATAAAATCATGGAAAAATTCCTGTAAGCACTATCTCACCTAATTAATCCACTGTAAATTTTACATAATTTTATCACTTCAATAAATACTTCAACTAAGTCCCTCAAATCAGCAAAACTAGGAAGCTAGCTGAAATAAATTGGTTTACTTGTAAAATTCACCACATAAAAATGATGACTAATTAGACAGAGCCCTTTTGCCAAAGTGTGTGCCAATAAGAACACTACCACCAGTAATTTTGGCCCAATTTAATTCCCAAAGAAGTCACATGAAATAACAGAAGTAAAGGCACTGGGAGATAAATCAAACTGCAGAGAAAACTGGATCAGTAACCCCATTTTGCAATTTCACCAAAGGCAAACCAGACCACTTCTAACCACGAAATTTGGTCAGAAGGTTAAACCCATCTTCCTCTACCTCCAGTAATTTTCCTATAATTTATGCTCCTCATTAACCTAGTGAAACAGTAAGTTAAAGACTGCATGTTTTGGACAGCTCACAAAACAGTCTCTAGAGTATTCTCCTCTCTCAAGTCACTGACCAGTGGGACCCACAGGACCCTGGCCCACCTGTAAGCCTCTGCCAGTCTTGGGACAGTGAGTTTCACCCCATTTCTACCCATGCCTCTCTCCTCTCCATAGGAATTAACTCCAAGGACCCACATGTCATAGGCTAAGCCTAACCACAAATGTGTGAAACAATATTCTCCTACATGTGGGACCCACCAAGAATACTGTAGAAATGGAGCAGCTCAGCAGTGCATGTCACACGTGTCAGAGCCCTATTCTTCTCCTCCCTCACAGCATACACAGTGAGACCTAGATGAGCTCAAACCTTGGAGACCTCGACCATTTCGCCTCTAATCTCGCCAGCAGAACCTCCTCATCCTCTTCACGCTCCCACCGAGAAAGCCGACGGTATCCCCAAAGATCACCGGAGACAGAGCCATTTTCCCTGCTGCCGAAGGTGTTCGACCGAGCTTGAGCTAGCTCTGGTGAGCTCCACCCTTTCTAAGCCTCGGGAACATGATCTTTACCTTCTGACCGTTCCATTTTTTGCACTTGGTTGCCCTAGGATCACCGATCGAAGCCGCCGTGCTTCGCTTTCTGCTCTGCAGCGCCGCCGCCGGCATCATCTCGCCGTTCCGGCCGCCTCGGAGCGAGTCTGACCGAGCCCTTGCGCCAACAACGTTGCCTCGCCTCCAGAAGCCCGCTACCCAAAGGAATCGAGATAATATGTAGTGAAGCTCGAGATCGAGGTCATCTTTTCCCTCTCCGGCAAACTACCGCGCCACCGATTCCTCCCTCCCCGGTGAGAGTTAGACCGATTCATCGCATGTGTAGCTGCCTTAGGACTCACAGGTTGTTGTGCACATGTTTGCCTAGCAGCCTGTTGGCCGGAGGACACCGCCGACGAAGACCCACTGGATTCCACCGCCGCCGAGCCTTTCTCACCGTCGCCGCTGCTATTCCAGCTTCGCCAGGACCGGCGTGACCCTCGGTGAGCTTTCCAGTACTCCTTAGACGCTTACGCATGTTTTGTTTTGGCCAAAAGCCGCCTGTAGCCGAGTCGGCCTAGCCAACCCGAAACACTCCGCCGTTTGCACCGCCGCTGTGCCCAGCTCCAGCCACCATCGGCTACAAGACCACCACCCATCGCTTCACCTCGGTCTTCTGTATCTTTCCTCTGTTGGTCGCGGGCTGAGCTGAGCTGCCATTCGCTATCGCCGCCGCCGAGAAGCTCGCCGCCCCTAGTCTGCCTGCGCCTGCCCTGTTCTGTGCTGCTGTCACGTGGGCCCGAGCTGGAGGAAAAGAAGAAAGAAGAAAGAAATAGGAAAATAATTAAAGGATTTAATTTACAACAGAAAAATATGTAAACTTTGTAAATCCATAACTTAGCCATTTTAACTCCTTTTTGAGTGAAACCAATTTTGCTCATTCTGTAAATTTGTGAACTTTAATACTGTCAAATAAAATATTACAACTTCTATACAGAACTACCTCTAGAAATTAAAGAAGCAATAATAACTTATTATGCTAGAAATTGAAATAATTCTATAAAATCCATTATAACTCCTTTTGAGGTAATCTAAATTTCTCTGGATCCATAAAAATGTTCTCTTTAATTTTGTATAATAAAAAGTGAGAACTTCTGTGTAGGACTTTTCTCAAAAAATGGAAATATCTTTTATATACATCTTTATAACCTAGCAGTTTATAAATTTCTAGAAAATTCATCCTAACTGCTAAAAATGTGAAACCACTTTTGTTTAACTCAGAAAATTGTAACCCTTACTGTGGACAATTTGTATTTGACAAAACTACCTCTCAAAATAGACCTAAATAATTTCTAACCCTTCTTTTCGATAAACTTGTAAAATTCAGATCTAAATTGTTTTAAATCAAAATCCAGTAAACCAAATTTTGTCGGAAGCAGGAAGATATGTGTTTTCACATAAAAATGCTCACACTCATAAAATCCTACCAGAGAATGCAAGTATATGTTTTCCACTTAGGGTTTTTCCTATAGTTTTGGCTTTTGCCGTTTTCAGCCTTAGGGTCTTGTTATTTTTGTATCTCCCAATCCAGAGATGCAAATGACTTAGTTCTTTCTCCTAAAATCTTTTTAGGACATGTCCTACCTACTGTATTTATCTCATAATTTTTAGAGCACGTTGCATATGCATGTTGATTTCGATCTCTTATTTGCATATTGCTTCTTATCGATAGATTCTGAGGATACGGAGTACGTGGAAGTTAATCCAGAGCCTGAGTGTGACCCATCGCTGCAGCAAGGCAAGCATCTAGAGCAAGCATCTAAGTATATTGAACCTATATTTTCAATAAATTATTTTGTTTGCGAAAGCAATATCTATATGCATGTTTCGGTCTATTTAAAATGGGAAAATAGGTAGAGTCAATATTACCCAATTGTATGCATTTCCTTTCCTTGATTGTTGATACCATATTTTTACCTTGTCACCCCTGGTTATGGACTTTGGGATACTTTTATTTTACTGAATGCTTAGCCATGCTTATTCTAGACCTAGAAAAATCTGATAGATGGAGCTATCGGTTTAAAACTAGTGTAATACGAATGAATGGGCTAAAATCTGAAAAGAATAACCTCTGAATAATAATTGAAAATATGTTTGACTTGGACGGATGATAGGGCGATGACGGGATGGTGTTTCCTAGATGCACGTAGCTCCGTCTAGGTCGTTAAGGACCGAACATGTTGACGTCTATTCAAGCACCCTACGTACTTCCACACGCCGGGAATGGGACGGCTTAACTCAGTAGCACGGGAGGCTGTGGCCATCTATGCCGTCGTCAGTCATGAGGAGGGATTTCCTTTGGAGGACCTCAAGCGCGCCTAGTGTTGGCTGGAGGTGCCTCCCGCGATGGGTGAGCCTGCCTTAGTCACCACACACGCACGACTAAGTCGTCGGGGGCCCAGACGTGGTTTAGGTGGTCGGGGCTAAGCGCGCAAAAGGTTCTGTTGTGACCTCTAGTCCGCACTCAATGTGTAGAGTGTGGGTACCGACGGGTACGGATCAAACTAGAATGTAGCCGTTTGGCTTCTATCAAATCGTGTGGGTAAGATGTACACCTCTGATCAGAGTAAGAACTATTCGAATAGCCGTGTCCACGGTTACAGACGACGCTTGATGTGTTAGTCAGTCTATGTTAGCATCCAACTTGGGATATGTGGTTACGGGAATATATGGTGATACCATGACTTAGGATAGTCATGGATGAATGGGTTTATATAAAAGGTTTTAATGATAAATATGACTTGGTTTTAGTCATGGATAATGATATGCTTGTGTAGAATAATTGTTTGGGCAATGGTGGCCCATGGATGATGATTAGAGCATGGTTTGTGCTCACTTTTAATTACATTTCAGAACTATAAGCTTGCTGTCCTAGAATTTCAGATTGCTATATTTTGCAAATGCTTATGTTTTAAATGTAGTAATTGCTCAATAAAATCAGCTCTATGAAAAATCAGATCGACATAGCCCATACTCCTTGATGTAGAGACTAGCATTACTCCTTTGAACTATTATTATTGTATAAGTCTAGCTGAGTATTTGTGTACTCACGCTGCATCTTTCATGTGAGGAAAATGACGACATTGATATGGTCTACTGTTATCCCGCCGAGGGTGGCGAGGATAATGTGTAGTTGAAGTTAAGTTCTATCCCCAGTCGGTTGCCCTGTGGTTTGGTTATGGCACCACTGGTTTTACCCTTGATGTTTATATTTTTCCGCTGCTATCTTTTGTATCACTTTGTGATGTATTGGGGTGTGAACCCTCTATGTAAAAAATATATAACCGTGCTGCTCATTTATCCATATTTAGAGTACTTGTGACGTTTATCAATTGCTTGCGATGAAAGTGGGAGGCTAGTCGCTTTCCTGGGGACTAGCTGAACATGAGTATGAGTTGTGTAGAATTGAGATGGTTGGGGGATAGCTATTGTGGTTCGAGTCCTCTGGGGTACGTATCGTGTTTGGTCGCCACCATCGAGTGGTTTGATGGGCGTATGATGGGGAGGACTGGCAAGCTATCCTTATGATTATCTCTTTTGTACACTTCTCGGCATTTTGGATTTGTATTATGAATGGGTAAATATTATGGCCAGGCTGCAATGAGGATGGATGGTTACCGTACTTAATTGGGTTTAATTCGAGATCCCATCTATCTAGATATTTCGTGTTGTCATAATAATTACTCTCCATAATGCACTTTCGGGCCCACAGGCCCACCATGTCGAGCCCATACTGCGATGGCAGGAAATGGGGATTGTTTGAGTTCTGGCTAGGAGATTGGTTTGTCTTCCGTAGAACTAGCAACCCTTGCATTTGCAAACAATTTCTTTTGCGTCTGTTATTGCTATGGGCCAGAAAAATCCCTGCCGGTAAGCCTTTCTGACTAACGTCCTGGATGCGGCACGGTTGCCACATACGCCCGAGTGGATCGACTGCAAGATCTGCTTGCCCTCCTCGGTGGTGATGCAACGCATGAGGACACCGGATGCACTCCTTCGGTACAGGTCTTCTCCGACTAGTAGAAAGCTTTTGCTTCGATGCTTGATCTGCTTGGCTTGACTGCGATCTTCTGGGAGTTCGTCGTCTAGGAGAAATTTGATAATAGGAGTCCACCAGTCTTGACATATGTGCAGCGCCTCATCTATAGCCAGGGTAGGTTCGCCTCCCGACTGTTCTGGCGCCGGTTTCTTCTTGACTGATGGTTCCATAAGTTGCCCGACAAAGATTCCAGTCAGAACCGCTTCTCGCTTGGATCCCATGTTTGTAGCTCATCTGCAACATCATTGTATTGTCGTAGGACATGTGTTATCTCCAGCCCGTCGAACTTGTTTTCCAGCTTGCGAACCTCCTGATAGTATGCCGCCATGGTATCATCGAGACAAGTCCAATCTTTCATGACTTGGTTCACCACGAGTTGAAAGTCCCAGCGCACAACCAGTCGACGTATGCTGAGTGATATAGCGATACGGAGCCCGTGGATAAGTGCCTCGTACTCGGCGACACTGTGGGAAGCCGGGAAGTGGATTTGTAGAACGTACTTGAGTTTTTCGCTGGTGGGGGATGTCAATATGACTCCAGCCCCGGCGCCACCAATCCATAGAGAACCGTCGAAGTACATTGTCCAGTACTCTAGCTTCGCTGTTGATGTAGGCAGTTGAACTTCTGTCCACTTGACCACGAAATCGGCTAGAGCTTGTCATTTAATTGCTGTCCGTGGCTGAAAGGTGATATCAAACACCATCAACTCGAGTGCCCATTTAGCGATTCGGCCGGTGGCCTCGCGATTGTGGAGGACATCCTCAAGTGGAAACGATGTGACCACCGTGACTTGATGTGCTTGGAAATAGTGCACTAGCTTCCGGACTGTGAAGAGTAGGCCATAACAGCTTCTGGACTGCGGATATCTCGTCTTCGAGTCGGCAAGGACCTCGCTGACAAAGTAAACTGGCTGTTGTATTTTTTTGGATGTGACCTGTTGGATCCATCGACCACCAGCACGTGCTGACTACTGAGTGGTTGCCGCCAGATATAGCATTAGCGGGTTCTTGGGCATAGGTGACGCCAACACGGGAAGGTGATGTGAGAAATTGTTGGAAGTCTTCGAAGGCTTGCTGGGCTTCCGGGTCCAATGGAAATGTCCGCCTTTTTGAGTAGCTTGAGAAGGCATACCCGTTCACCCAGCGCGGAAATAATCGGCGAGTGCCGCATGCAGCCTATCAGCTTTTGGGCGCCTTTGAGGTTAGTCGGGGGTGCCATGTTCATGATGACGTTGCTTTCTTCCGGGTTTGCATCGATGCCGCGATGCGAGACGATGAAGCGAGGATAACTTGCCAGATCCTCTGAAGGCCGCATTTTCTGGGTCAAACTTCATCTAATCTTCAAAGATTTTGGA